>JANFOE010001316.1:0-385743 GCA_025667525.1 Glebionis coronaria
TAATTGCCCTGTGAAGCAGAACTCAGTCTATATTTAGATTGTCCATGTGCAGTAATATATATAGTACATAAAATCAAAGTTTTCGCAAGCTCCAAAAAAGAAATTAGGACCATAAAGCAATAGATAAGAGGCTACTCACTCATGGTCAAGGAAATATGAGACTGCAACAATAATCTCGGAAACGGCATACTGACCATTGTCAGCTATTATCTGAAAATATTGTGGACAACAAAATTCATTAGGCATTACATACCCTAAAGTCCAGTCCTAAGGTCCCCAATGCGTAATACTTACAGGATTGCACAAGATCAGTGAATAAACATGCACATAATTCTAAGATGCTTCGTGTTGTGCTTCACTCCACTCCTCATCACCCCTTAATGCCTAATAGTCTCAACATAATCATCACATACACAATTATACTCATCGGCCAGCTCATCATTATCACAAAATAACTCAAAAGATTGGCCACCATCCGGCTCAATTACACAGTTATACTCGATTACAGTTTATGCATGAGAACAATTTACAGTTTATATCCATAGGATTAGTATAGAAATTACAGTAAGACCATATACACTTTGCATCTTCATCGAACATGTCTGATGATCTGACCGAAACATTAGTTGTGATCAGAACATGGGTTATAGCAGAGATGTAACATCATCTGTAATACAAAAGAGACTGACACTAATCTATTTTGACGTATCAACAAAAGTATAACCCTAGCCACTGCATTTACATACCCACATTGCCATGTGCATCACATTTATGTTGCTAATGAAGGCATGTGCACTGTTATTATCATTTAGCGAAACCATCTATTTGACCCATTTAACATTAATCATAGCCCACGCAAACTCGTTTATAGTATGAAAATTTTCAAAACAACTATCATATTTACCTTACTACTTCAGAGTTCACCGTCCCCAAAATGGCAGTATTTTTTTTTTTGCATTTACTAAAGTTATAATAGGACCCAAATACTCAAAATTAGCTACTCTAATTTTTGCACTAATTTAGGTCGTAACTCTTGCATACTTGCAAGTTTTATAGGTCAAACATAAGTTCTATGATGATGGTATATGTGAGTTTACCACTGAATGAGCATTATAAATGTATGATCACACGATCACGATACTGAACGCTTAAAACTTCTTTACCTTTATGGAGGCTCCTTGTTTAATTCCAAATTTGAGCATTGCATCCAGAATTTCCACAACTCGCGTACCTTTAATCTTAGTACCCTACTGCAAGTTTAAATCAGATATATATCTTAAGGACTCTGAGATGTCCTTATAAAAGCCTTCAGCTCCTCAGTTACCCCATTGAAGCGATAGGAGGTGCTCGTTTTTCTCCTTTAGCAGTAAAAGAGAGTGACCTGCATAATAGACAAATATCATCAGGATGTGAAGAGGCCTACTCCAATGTGTGTTGTACTCCATTTCCAATAGTCAAATGGGTCGACACGGTCAAAAGTATTTTTTTGACTGGTTAATCATTGTCACATTTAAACATTTTTCTGATCTTAACTAAAGTTTCTATAGACTCGCATTTCCATCGCAAAGGTTGATCTAATTCTGCATTATCACAAATCAAGGGTTATTCATTTTACTTGCTAACTGTACAACCGCTATTATCTATGCATCATGTATTAAACATCAAAACACAGACAACAAATTTCAATTTTGTCAAATATTTACTAATAAGCTATAAGAAACACTCTTTTCAAATAAGAAATTCTTTCAATGTAACCATTATGATTTAACGACTAAATATAGGAACAATATTCACTCACTGAGATCAGTCGTACCCTTCTCCGCCGTATCCAGAAGCCAAATATTAGGAACTTGCAAAACAACACCACGTAAAAACCTATAATTTCTGGAAAAGAATAGAGGCTTGTAAATTACTTTAGTGCATGCCTTTGCAGGATCCCTAAAGCCAGCTTTAAATTTTGTCACATGTTTTTTAAACCTATACATTCTTTATTTTGATCTACCAGTAAACAACTAAGAATCTGAAATACTCTAAAACCATTGTCATGTGTCTTCCATTTGTTTACCGTGAGATCAGATAGTATGTAATTCTAGTATTGTTGAAGTTACTACTCATACACCTTAGCAAACACATCTTCACCATCATCAATTGCAGTCGCTTCTATGTTAAGCTGAAGTTGATATAAACTCCTGCAATCACATTTAGCCGGCAGATGTGCACTTGTCTCGCCAATAAATCAAAACCGCCTATTTTTCCACCAGTCGTGAAGGGTGATTTTTTGCCATATGATCTCGAGTAAGGCCAGCATGTTAAGTACAAGCCTTGATTCAAGGCCTGATCTACATGGCAGTCCTAACTACAGGAGACCTAAAAGGCCACCTGAGCAATGCCACAAGTATGTGTTCCGATCCTGTTTGAGCAGAGGTTTTAACCTCTGTTCAAGAAACAACAATTGGTTATATTTAAGTATAATAATTGCTATGTCAAATCAATTAAATACAAATAATAAAATCATACTGGAAAAGGTATAATCCTTTTCACAATATACATATTTTTAGTGCAAGTATATCATAAAGAGTACCAATTCAAAAGTTTGGCAGCAACGTTCTCGATAGCCTCTTACAAAGGTGTTTCAATTCCTTTATATTCCTGTTTGTTTAACACGTGTCTTCCTTGTAAAGACTCGAAAGACTCCTTGTATAGCTCATCCCTAATGTAGTCATGCAGATGACATAAGCTTTATATAAGCGGTTTTTCACATCGTACCAAAGATCTGATCGTCTTAAAAATGGTGCTTCTGCTTGACAGATCAAGTGTTGGTCGCCTGCGTAAATCAAAAGCGCAGAAACGTGGTTTTGCCTGTACCATCATCTCCGTCTTTAAGAGACGAGAATGAATGAATGATTTTAGTCAATCAGGGTTTTTATTAAGAATGATAGTAGGGTTTTTTCATTGTTTTATTCATATATTAATTTAGTTTTGCAGTTTCATACCAAGATTATTTGTCTAGCCGAATGGTTGAGCGACTATATATTTAGTTGCATGAGCCGAGTTCGAATCTTGCATCTGACTAAGTTTTTTAAAAAATTCGACTTTTACATAAAATTGTGAAAATAGAAAGTGATGACATGGATTTAATGACTGCTTATGTGGCATTTCCCTCCTGTTATATATAATGTAAAGATATATATATATGTATATATATATATATGTATATATATACATATATATATATATATATATATATATATATATATATATATATATATATATATATATATATATATATATATATATATATATATATATATATATATATATATCTATATATTTATATTTATATATATATATATAAATATTTATATATATATATATATATATATATATATATATATATATATATATATATATATATATATATATATATATATATATATATATATATATATATATATATATATATATATATATATATATATATATATATATATATATATATATATATATATATAGATTGAGGTTCTTGTAAAATAGTGCTTAAAATAAGTTAGTGTAGGAAGTTATGTATTATGTGTATGTTCATCTATATTTATCTATAAAAATGTTACTCGTAGCAAGGTACCGCGTTTCTTTGTATATTATGTATCAAAAAGTTAATCACGTCGAGAAACGATGTATCTTTGTAGATCATGTATCAAAATGTTACTCGTAGCGAGCTATCGTGTATCTTTGTATTATGTATCAAAAAGTTACTCGGGACGAGCATCACCACTTCCTTTCATGTTATTTACAACATGACATTGACTAGAGTTAATCAAATGACATCATATACTAATACATCTAACGATTCACGTTACTTCCTATACTTCCTACGTTAACAACTATCCTACGTTAACCTTCCTATATATATATATATATATATATATATATATATATATATATATATATATATATATATATATATATAGAACTTCTTGTTGCAGAAGGTGAATCTATCAAATTGGATCAACCGTTGACAAGTAATCCTAATGTGGGCGGATTTGGTCAGGGAGATGCAGAAATAGTACTTCAAGATCCATTACGTGTACAAGGTCTTTTGTTCTTCTTCGGATCCGTTATTTTGGCACAAATCTTTTTGGTTCTTAAAAAGAAACAGTTCGAGAAGGTTCAATTGTCCGAAATGAATTTCTAGACTTTAGGTTAATATGGTGTAGTTGGTTAAAATTATTAAAATAAAAAGTAATTTGCACCCTTGATCTCCTAAATGATCTAGTAAATGCAATTAATGTGGGGTCATTAAAATTCATGTAACAAATGCTACGTATCAAAATTTTGTCAAAAAAGCATTAACACTTTAAATGTTTAGCTTATTAAATGGAAGCTTTTTAGTTAAGAATTTAATATATTGCATTTATGGCATTTCGTTAAAAGCATCTTAATTTTATTCATTTTTTAATCTTATTTTCTTGGTACATTAGAAAAGTTACTATAAAAAGCCAAACACTTTTCTTATTGGTACGTAGTTTTTATTGGCACCTAGTTTTTATTGGTACATAGTCTTTCACAATTAGTACATTATATTTATTTATATATACTTTTACACAGCTGCAATATTTTGTTATTAATAAATTCATGACACATAATTGTATGAAGCAAGTGATACACATGAAGTAGATATGGATACATAATAAGTTTATGATACATAATTGATATAGAGCATAATTAATATGGAGCAAGTGTTACATTAAAAACCATGAGTTACATCAAAAATCGATGTTCAAATAAAAAAATCAAAAATCGACCAAATGTACTACAACATCAAGTGATATGGAGCAAGTGGAACATATGACGTAGATACAAAAAAACAAAAAATTAGACATGACATGGTGATTTAATAAGATTGCTTGGTGATACATATATACATAATTTTTAATAAAATAATGATATACTTTACAATTACAACTACTATCACACAAACATTAAAATATTTTAAAAAATATCAAATGGCATTATACACAAACTAACCGAAACCAAATCTGAAAATACTTATGTCTCAATTATCTACACATAATACATTCACAGCAAAAGTGTTAAATATATTGTTTTATCACTTTCGGTAACATGTAAAATCAACGAAATAACATGTATCATTTGATGAAAATCTAAAAACACGTATCGATGACGGCATCGACTTCTAGGTGAAAACCCGTCGACAAACTAACACGAGTTGATACTCAAATCGACATGAATATATGATCTGGTTACCTATGACGGAGCCCGCGTTAGTTTTCACAACACCTTGATTTGCTTATCATCTTGAATGAAAAGGAAGCAATGATTTCTTATGTCTTTAATGTAGAACAAAATAAAATGGAAATGTATAGAAGTAATTGCTTGGTAGGAGCAGATCTAGAGATTCAAAATGTGCAGTGCTTTTAATGGAAAGTATTGTTTGTTAGGATGGTAGAGAAAAAAGAACGGCAATATAGGTAGTCACGGGGTTTGGTAAAAAAACATGGGGTGGGTAATAAGTACCATTAATCTAATATAGTACTAGCATTTAGTAATCTTTTAATGCTATTAATCTTATTTCAATAAAAATAGCATATCTATGGTCAAAAATGCTTTTTATTTTAACAACTATAAGAGTGTACACTATTTTAACTCAAATATACATATATATATATATATATATATATATATATATATATATATATATATATATATATATATATATATATATATATATATATATATATATATATATATATATACATATATATATATACATATATATACATATATATATATATACATATATATATATATATATACATATATATACATATATATATATATATATATATATATATATATATATATATATATATATATATATATATATATATATATATATATATATATATATATATATATATATATATATATATATATATATATATATATATATATATATATATATATATATATATATATATATATATATATATATATATATATATATATATATATATATATATATATATATATATATATATATATGGGGGGACTTTATTTACAGAACCCATCTTAGTGACAGAACTTGCAGAACTCTTGTTTTTAAAGGAAAACATGTATGTTTAAAGGAGTACATGTATGTTTTTGAAAGCGGACATGTATGTTTTTGGATCGGCGCACATACATTCATGTGCGATTTCAAAAATGTATGTTTTTGAATGCGTGCACATACATGCATGCATGCACGCCCTCAAACATGTATGTTTTTTTATATCTTTTTTTTAATTTTACTTAATTTTTACAAAATGAACTTCAAATATGCTTCGCGAATACAAATATTCTCTAAAAACATACATGTACTTTTTCAGACATACATGTTTGCCTTCAAAAACAAGAGTTCTGCAAGTTCTGTCACTAAGATGGGTTCTGTAAATAAAGTTACACTATATATATATATATATATATATATATATATATATATATATATATATATATATATATATATATATATATATATATATATATATATTCTACAAGAAATCTTATAATACAATAAATAAGGTGAATTGTGGAGGTGACATGTTTCATCTTTTCAAATCATTATTCCACATCATATTGCCATATCATGTCATTTACTTCAAAAGAAATTGAATTTTTTTGAAAATAAATTTCGAAAAAAAAAATTTCGTTAAATTTTTTTTCGAAATTTAAAAAAAGAAATTAGAGAAAAAAAAATTTCGAAGATTTTTTTTCGAATTTTTTTTTTCTAAATTTTTTTTTCAGAAATATTTTTTCGGATAATTTTTTCAAATTTTTTTACTGAATCACAGTTACATGTTTTACTGCATCAAAGTTAAATTTCAAAAAAAAAATTTCGTAATTTTTTTTTTCAAAATACTTTTTTCGAATATTTTTTTTGGAAAAACAAAAATTTCGGATTTTTTTTTCATAATTTTTTTACTGCATTACAGTTACATGTTTAGTGCATCATGATTATAAATTAATGCATCACAATTTTAATTACTACATTAGAGTGCATTCACCAATGTTTTATCTATGATGCACAAAAATTATAACTACAATACGGTAAACTATTACATTAATGCACTAATAATACAAGTGATGACTAGTGATAGAATTTTTATTCTTCAACGGAAAAATATAATGCAGTTACTTATAATGTATCAATGTCATAATTATGATGCATTAAAGTTATAAATTACTACATCACTCGTGATGCACAAAACTTATAATTACAATGCGATACACAATTATTATATTGCACCAAAAATAAAAGTGATACTAATGATATATTTGTATTCTCTAACGGATAACTATAATGCATTTACTTATAATGTATAATTGTTATAATTATGATGCATTAATGTTATAAATTACTCCATCATTCGTGATGCACAAAACTTAAAAATATAATGATTTTTACTTACTGCATCATAGTTATGCATATAGAAAATCAATGTTATATTATTAGTAATCACATGTATTTTTTGTGCATGATAGTTATAATTTGACACATCGTAGTTTTAAATGTGTTGCATCATATATATGAGAATTACACCATAGTTATAAGTTTTGTGAAGGAATTATGATGCAATAACTTAAAACCCTGATGCATTAACTTATAAACATGATGCTCTAAAACGTATAACTGTGATGTGCTGAATTTTTATTGAATTGTTGTAGCGCATCACACTCCAAATTTCAGTGCATCAAAAGTATAAATATGGTGCATAAAGGTAATAAATTAGTGTCTTATTCGTGATGCACTAAATTATGTAACCGTGATGCTCTATATTTTTTCCATAATAGTTTAAAAAAATAAATTTGAAAAAAAAAATTCGAAACTTTTTTTTTAATTTCATAAAAATTTTCAAAAAAAAAAAAATTTCGAAAAAAAATGTTGGTAAAAAAAATTTCGAAAAAAAAATTATGAAAAAATAATTTTTTTTAAATTTCGAAATTTTTTTTTTTGAAAAAAAATGTTTTCGAAAAAAAAATTATTTTTGAATTTTTTTTATTAAGGAGATGATATAGAAAAGTGATGTGTGATAATGTTGTGACACATGTCACTCCCACATCTATCCCTTCTATTTTATTTATTCTATTATAAGAATTGTTTTATTTTACCCCAACTCTCTCTCTCTCTCTCTCTATATATATATATATATATATATATATATATATATATATATATATATATATATATAGGGGAGCGTTATTGTGGTGCACAGTGTTAAAATAGGTTATAATAAGCACAGTTATGGATCGTTGGATCAACCATTATAGATGAGATTGAGTTATAATTAAATAATTAATTGATAATGGCTATCTTGTAAATAACTAAAACATCATGGCTTTTTTATACGATGTATCTTAAACGCTGTAGACCATCCACGACTTTTTTTATACGATGTATCTTAAACGCTTAGACTCTCATCACACAAATTTTTTTTTTAATTTTACACTTCGAAGTGCTAGCAAAGTAGTTGGTGATACATGTGTAACTCTAATCCTATTACTTAAATAAAAAATCTTATATGCAAATTCATCATTTAGTTTCTTTTTACTAGAAAGATACTACGAATAGTTTTTTATTCTATTATTTTGAGTTTTTCTTACAAACTAGTATCGGTATACAATGTTTTCAGACCCATGTCGATTCGGTTCGAGTTGAAAAAACAGGTCATAGTAAATCGGGTTTCACATATACGAAACCCGGCTAGACCCACCGGGTTTGTGGTGACTCGGGTCAACCCGGTTCTCGAGACTCGGCCAGGTTTTGAGTTTTTTGAAGTAAAAAAAAATGAAAATTTTATGTATTTGCGTCGGAATTTTTTTACGTATTATATTGCTTTGTAAATAGTTTACATGTTCGGTATACGGAAGTTGTTATAGTTTTATATATAATTTTTGTTAATTATTAAAATATATATAATTTTTTTAACCGGGTTTATCCGAACCCGGTAACTCGACCGAGTCGATTTTAAAACCGAACTTCAAAACATTGTTGGTACATGTTAAAAAGGAATGATAAAGGAACAACTTTATAATAACCACACAAACATAAATACACGATTTTACGCCATATACTTCTCACAATATACAGCTTTGGTCAAAACAAAAAAGGAGGACCTTACAGTTGATACAATATCCTATAGAATGTAACAATCAGTTCATAAAAGATTAATAACATTGACACACAAATAACTGCCAAGTGACACACCCTAACTAACTTACACAAAAGTGTTTCAAGTTTCTTAACATGTACACTCTTGATAGACAATCCCAACTAGCTCATTTATGTAAATTAGTAGCAAACTAGCAACCATCACGGATAGTCATCAATGCCTTCAAGTCTCAAAATTTCATGGAAGGTTTCAACTTTTAAGAAATATACCTGCAAATCGAAAGACACATCCTTAAACACCATGGTCGGTTCTCGACGGATACACACGAAGACTTGGCTGACATTACACACACAAGCCTCTACAAAAAATTAAGAACCTGTATAACCTTGAACATGTATTAGCTAAAAATGTTCCGTCAGCGAAAGCCTCAATAAAATGTGCCAATCAACGTTATGAGCAATACTAAAATGATAGTTAAATGTAGAAGGCCTATCGACGGCTCGCGAACCATATGTGAACTAACCTGAACCTTACACGACCCAACTCGAACAATACATGAATCCTACTTGAATCATACACGAACCATACCTAGAACTCAAACACAAACTATCTTTTGGTCAAAACTAAACCAACTTATCAGCCTACTCAACATTCCAATCGAACAATGATACACACAAGTACAAGAGAAGCCGTTAGATGTATCACTTATCTCGGTCACTAAAGACCCAACTCACACATGACAGTTTTTATCCTTTATATGTACGAACACAAACATGATACATAACCCATTCATCCCTATTTTGAACAATGAGAAACTGAACAACAAAGCACCACCAACAAATGCTACAAATGAGAACGGGAACTTATACATATCATATTGAACTGATGCATATCAAAGTGATATAACAAAAGATAAAATTTAGGAAAGAAGACATATATATTATTTATTTGAAATCCCTAAAGTCTTAAAAAACCCGACTACGAATCATGTTCACCTCGAAACATAACCGAAAAAATAAGAACAATGATCACCTTGAACAAAGGTTTTAAATCTTCTAAACTTTGTTGGTTTGATACATGGCGTGATTTTTTAGTACCACTCAACCCATATATCTTTGAGAAAAATAGATTGAGATCGGAAAACCCTCATATCTTCGGTTAGGAACCAGTCGTCGATGGTTCACTAATCACAGTTATAATTAGGATCGTTGTTACGCCACGACAACAGTTAACATGATACATTTAGTGAAAATAAATAAACATACAAAACATCTCAAATCTAAGAATGACGCAAAAGAGAAATTGATCTTTAATACACTTTTATAAAAAAGACAAAAACCATTATCCAACCTTGATTTGTGTGGTCTTTTGATGCTTGCGGCTGGTTTTGACGTTCTCAATATAGAAGATCAAAAAGATATTATTTCATAGAAAATTCATATCCAATCAGTCTTTCTAGATACATCTCGCATATATTTCGGGTTTCGCTTCTCAATGTTTCGATGTGGTCTTTTACTTTCATGTTTCATACGGAGTAATAAAAAACCCATCCTGGAATAGAGAGAATGAAAATGAGAGAAATTAGTGGTGTTGTGGTTAATAGGGTGAAAAGAGAACTTTAAAAATATGAGTAGATCTGGAGGGATAGTGTATGAAAATTGTGAATTACTATAATACCCTAAATACATTAAAATGTATATACATTTTCTTTATATTAAAAAAGACACTTGGTAATTCCTGGTTGGTGCCTATTATAACGCATTTTAAAGTGTAACGCACTTGAACGCGTGTATATATATATATATATATATATATATATATATATATATATATATATATATATATATATATATATATATATATATATATATATATATATATATATATATATATATATATATATATATATATATATATATATATATATATATATATATATATATATATATATATGTATATAAAGGTGCGTTCATGTGAGTATTTTTGTGAAATGGTGAGATGTCATCATCCCAACCCTCCATCTTCTCCTCCTTTTTTTTCTAATTTGATGGCTAAGATTAAACCACAAATTACATTAAACTTATATAAATTGCAAAAAAGTCCCTCAATTAACATATATAAGGTAAAAAAAACACACATAGCACAAATCTATGGTGAAAAAGAACATAATCTCTCCTTCTTCAACCACCAGTGAAAAAAACACCTCCCGCCACCTGCAACCACCAACCGACCACCACCAGGCTCACCACCTACAACCTCTGATCGACCACCATCAGGTTCACCACCTGCAACCATCGACCGACCACCGCCCGGTTCACCACCTGCTACCACCGGTCGACCACCGCCAGGTTCACCACCGCCGACCACCACCATGTTCATCACCTATCACCGCCATAATTAACACCTTTTACCAGCGTTAATCACAATCATTATAATAAAAAACAAACAAAAATTCACAGCTAACCAATTTTGTGATCTGATTATACGAAATGAACAACAATCATTTAACCTACAACGAAGGAGATGAAGTATTAAAAAGTTCTTAAACACATTTATATTGTACGTAAGTGATAATAAATTTTTTTTGATTCATTTATTATAGGTAAATTATATTTATTGTGTGTTAGATTATTTTTTTTAATAATTAGTTATGTAGATGATTAACTGATTATGCAGAGATCAAGTTTAGTAAGATTATCTTCGCGCGCGAAGATTTAGGAGATATTTTTTCTTCGTGCGTGAAAAAATTAGTAAGATTATTTTCGTGTGCGAAGATCTAAGAGATACTTTTTCTTGGCACGTGAAAGGTTTAGTAAATGAGTGGCTGGTTACTGTTTTAGCATTTGTATTATTGATGAATAAAGAGACTATGATGTTTCTGTTTTGCTTTTGTATGTTTGCTAGTGTTACAACTTATGAATCTGAGGTTCCATATGGGTCAGATTTTATGACCCTTGTTTAGAACCAGAAGTGGAATTTTTAAGAAAATGACAAGATTACTCCCAAGTTCATGTGTAAACCACTCCGTGCATCCTAGACAATGCAAGTCGAGTCATTAATGCATGTTTTAAGATGTACATTGACTTAACGAAGGAGGGTAGAATTTACAGATTTGTACAACCAAATGACCTGAAATGAAAGTTCTGTAAGAAATGAGTGGCTAGATAAATGTTGTTTATGTTGTTTATACTAGTAGAGTATTGTTACTTTGATGCTTTGAAACACTATAAAGACAAATATTTCTGTAAGAAATAGACATGGGATTGATTATGGTCATAAATTGTAGGACAGGATAGTTGCTAAGATTTCCGGATATCAATCCCAATCCCTTAAAATTATCAAAGCCATACACTAAAATCTTGTGGATTTAGATATTCTGGCTAATGACAAATATTATACACTTATACAGTATGTTGGGTAGTGTGGTCAAATGGACCACATTATGATAATACAGTTATATAGGTCAGGTCAAGCTAGGTTGACCCGTCAATACTTAGTAGCTCTTATTTTTGTTTGTACAACAACTATACTAGTAACAGTAAATAATTATATGATCTTGTTAATATTATGTGATATAGATGGTCATAAGCATCTACATGTGCTTTGAGTTGTAGTATTAGACGGGATTTGATTGTACTCTTGTCTAGTTATCGGTTACATTACATGCCACATGCGGACTATTGGGATTCGGAAGCCAACAATTAGTGTGCTTGGATACTCTTAAGATACCCCATTTGTGACAATCCGTCAATTTGAGGTCGTTATTTTATTCTCAAGTATTATTTAAAATCATTATTTTATTGTTATATTATGAACTCACTCATTTTTGGGAAGAAATTGGGGTTTACGTCTTAAAGTAGCATCGACTACGTCTAAACTGGAGAACTCTACGTTACGTGTTTACGTTTACATACTCCGATTTTGTGACAGTCCGACATTTCAGATAGTAAATTTAATCTCAAATATTAATTTGGAATTTTATTTTGTGTTGGTTCACAAACTCTCAAATTTACGAGAAGAAATTAGGACTTATGTGCATAATTTAGCGTCTTTTACGATTAAACCGGAAACCCTAGGTTTATGTATTTACGCTTTTGAACTCCGTTTATGATGAGACAATTTTTATTAGAATCGTTTTGTGTCGTAGAATCATAATTTATAAAAACGTTTTTCGTAAATCGACCCGAGGGCACGTAAATCGAGGAAACTAGAATCGAGGAGTAACTGTAAATTAGTGGAGATGAGACAAGTGGGAAACTTGTCCCACCCCCACTATGGGCGGCCAAGACTTAGCCAACACACCAAGTGTGGTGTCAAGATTATATACACACTAAGGACACATGTCCTTAGTAACCACAATCCATTTACACACATGCAAACCAAGAACAACTCACAAATCTCTCTCAACTCTCTCCCTCTTGCCGTCTCATAATCATCACCAAACACTCCATTCATCAAAAATTTATACCACAAATCTTATGTATAACTTGCATAAGATGATAACCCATTGAAGACATAGTGATTTGAGGTGATCTTAACAACTAAAAAGAAGTTTTCAAAGGAGTTTAGGGGGCTGATTTTCTCAAGGTGTTTCATATACTTGGTGATCTTGAAGGTGGTCTTGATATTTCATAAGATTGGTTATCAAAAACCAAGTCTTGTTCTTAACCTTTCACTATATTGGTTGGTAACAAGATCATTTCTTATATCATCTTGTTATTTTGTAAATGTAATCATGTATTTTCTTTATAAATGTATATGTATATGATGATGAATGATGATCAAATATTATGTGAGGATTTTGTGTTAATAGATTTGGTTAAAAAGACTAAAATCAACAAGTAAAGATGATAAAATCTTGGTTAGATTCATAGGATGTATAAAACAGTAAGTATCAATATAATCACTTGGTAAAATGGCTTAGCTTATTAAATATACAGTTAGATATATGATTTTTACATATGTGGTGAGTTGGCCACTCAATGGAATCATTAAAATGAGCAAGATATGACAAAATATTATTGAGGTACAAATCTGTATAGTTTGTTTTAGATGAATTATTTAACATACTTAGAGGATGATTGAGCAGTAGATATAAAAGAGTTATTTGTAGCACATATCATGTAGTTTGCGCTGCTCAAGTTTGATATTCTATCTCCTTGTGGAACTCAAGATATGGCAAAAATGGTGGAATGGACTTTAATAATCAGATTTGTAAGTAAACTATATAGTATAAAAATAACACTCAAGTAAATATTATTATAAAATAAATATATAAAACCCACTAACTAATAGTAATTATTATAAAATGAGTTATATACTAGAATAAATAAATATTGCATTTTAAAAAAGTAAACCTTAACTGTTTTCTAAAATTATGAAACTATATATAAGTTTTACGTCTTTTTGGCTAAAACCGAAAAGATTAACGTTTTCGCCAAATAAAACTTAGACGGTCGGACCCGTCTAATGTAACATTTTTATAAATCATATACTGATATGTAAACACACTTGACAAGTAAAAATCGGCAAAACCGAGCTTTATAATTAATGGACCATAATGGGCCAAATTAGCCTTGTTGGACCACTAGGCCCAACTAGTTTGGTTTAATGTTATTGGACTTACTCATGGGCTTAACCCACTTGGGCCGAACATATGAGTATGGGCCTGGTCTTAAAAATATAAATAGACTAATAAAATGATATTGGACTCCTAATGGGCTTATTGGGCCTTAATGTGTAAATAGGCTAAAACTAGTGTAACTAGTATGATAAGCCTAAGTTAACTAATACTAAACAACTAGTAATGTTGTGTAAGGAAATAAAACTACACTTGATCATCATGTTATGATATCATTACATATACATAACAACTTTTATAAAGTTATTGGGCATAGCCTAAGACCGAGTATTATTTGTCTAGGTTTCCCGTGATCGAGGCACGTACCATACATCCTAATTGCCGATAACCCGCCTTCCCACACCAATGTGAGTTCATAGCCTCACACTCTTTTAAATGTTTTATGAAATGTTTTATAAACCCGCGAGGGAGATAACATGCTAGTTTTGATAAAAATAGAACACAAGTAGTCCCGATTGTATGCTTATTGATATGGACCCGAATGATTATATGACCCAATGAATGAAATAAAATGGATTATTATTATTTAGGTTATTTGATACACTGATTTTCATTGGGGTTCAAGATTATGTCTCTCGGTATCTCCTCGAATTGATCACGGTTCTAAGTGGAATGATTTGTTCTTGGTTAATAAAAAGGTGTTGGTTTGTTTATCTATTTTAAACTAATAGCAAATAAATGTAAGTGGCGTTGAGTAAATTATAAGCTTTGAAAGACTAAACTAAATTGACGAGTTAAAAATGAAAGCTTGAAAACATAAAGGAGAGATTAGAAAAAAATACTTTGAAAACTCAATTAAACTAACACTTAAAACTTTGCTAAAACTTTAAAACTTAAAACCTTAAGCTATCAGATTATAATTAAAACTAGTCCATCGGAATCCCAGATCGGAATGCGCCATCGGAATAAGTGTCAAAACAATCCATCGGAATACAAAAATGCAAGCTGACGGAATATGGTCTATCGCAATGCAGTTCTATCGGAATGTTCTAGATCGGAAAGTCAGATCGGAATATCATAAACACTTCTGTCGCAATGACTTACTATCGGAAAGTTGCACACTAAAAATGGCCAGAGTTTCGACTTAAAAAGGAACCTTAGTCCCGTCGGAATGTGCGATCGCAATGAGCGATCGTAATCCCAGATCGGAATAAGGGGAAATGACAACCGATCGCAAAGTAAAACCACAAAGGGTTATTGCGATCAAACCAAGCTTCTCGTCGGAATGTGTACAAACCCTAATATTACGATGGGAGCAATGTTGTTCCAAAATTGGTGGCAACTTAAAAACTCAATAAGCAAAATCAATAAGTTAACTAATCCAAAACTTAAACAATTCAAAAAGCTTAAATTCGACAACTTGTAAAACGTAGACAATCATGAACTTTATGGAACGAACTTAAAAATGACTAAAACCTTTGTGAAATCCGAAAACCAATAAGCTAAGTCAAGAAGTAAGCCAATAAGCATAGAGAGCTTATGGCTAAACCAAATGAAAGCTTAAGTAGGAACAAGCAAGAAACGAACTTTCTTATTACACAACCTCAAATTCAATCACGAATAATGAAGGATTCGGATCAAACTAAAGATTTCGGATGGGAATAAGTAGAATCAAGAAATGTAGAAAGAGAATAAAGAACTTAAAAGCTTGACATGAATTAGATCAATGAGATTCAAAATACAAACATTAAAGAAAGCTTAAATTTAAAAGATGAAAACAAAGAAAAATTTAGTGAGAGAAAGTTTGGAACTTTCTCTCTCTAAAACTAGAAAATGAAAAACTAAAACTAAACAAAGACTAACTAGCTCCAAAATGGTGAAGTGAAGTCCTATATAGGCGTGTCTTGTGGGCTTTGTGAATAGGCTTGGTTTTTGGGCTTCTTTTCTTCTTTCTTCTTTAGTCTTTACGTTTCTTTAAATAAACGTTTCCGACTTTGGATTTTGAGAAGTGTCGGTGAATAATTCCAACGCGTCTTATAATCTTTTGTTTAATAGACTCGAGTTCTTTGACATATATGAATCTTCCATCTTTGGCTCTATTCTTCGATAAATCTTCAAATAGGCACAATGACTTGAAATCTTTTGCATCTCTTGGACAATAGACTTCGTCTTGAGTCTTTTTCTTCGATAAAACCCGTGCAATCCCATGTATTCTTCAATATTCATCCGGTTGACTCTGAAAATACAATAAACACAAAAACCACGCATAATTCCAAACAGATGATATTAATTATGTGTTTTGGTCTTGTTTTAGCCAGAAATAAGTGGTAAAAGGATGGGTGTTTTCACACCTATCAAATCCCCTACACTTAACCATTGCCATGCCCTCATGCAATGCTTAGTGACAAAGCAAATTTACACTTTTCTCATAATCAATCAACCTTGGCCTTATTAAAATTTTACTGAACAAAAATTAAAGTTCTAAGAGAAATTAAAACTTTAAAGCAAACAAAAGGATAGAAAACCATTTTCACTTGAAAATAGCTATATGGAAATAACTTGCAAAGAGATCAAGGACTTACATTAGGGCTTTGGTGCTGCGAAGATTTATCACCCTCAAGTTTCACGTTCCCCAAACTAAGCTTAAAAACGAGATCATTGTTATTATAAGTTAGCATATCAAACACTTACACACATGGCTTAATTAGATGCTTAAACTCCCTTATTCCTAGATGTATCTCTTATATTTTATTTTTGTCTTAGAATGATCATGAAGATGCATTTTTGGACTTATTTCGATAGTTTATTTAGGCTGAAAGCAAAGTAGGACGATTTGATCAATAGTTAGCTAAATGACAAAATCTCTTAAAACTGCTTCTCGGGATATCAAAAAATTCATATCTTGGCATAACTTGGTTCACGATTTGAGACCTTTCTCGGGCCGATATTTTGCATGTTCTTCATACTTCATATCTTGAGAGACGTTCTTGAGATAATGGTCTTCTCATCGTTAATAGAGTTTCTTCACTTGGAGACTTTTGAGGGGTACTCCAACTTTGTTGACCACGACTTCATGATTATTTCTTCAATCTCTAATTGGGATTTTGAGATACAACGATCCGCCTCCTTTTCGGACTTGGATCTATTTATCCTCATACCTTGTTAGGGTCTTTTCGGATAGACTTCTCCATGATCTTTATGGGAGTTGATTGCTTTTCGTCGTGAGTCTTGATCCTTCATATTGATTTTGGGAATAATGCTTTTCACATCACTTTGGATCTTCAGCAATAAAATGGAATCCTCATGCCTTGTTAGGGCCTTTTCGGACTCGCCAATCTTCGCACCCCGCTTCATAAGTTATGCCTTGGCTATGAACTCTTATCATTACCGAGCAACTTTTAAACGATATTGGGCTAGAAGCTAAGTAACTTTTAAAATCGTACGACCTTACTTATTGCAGATAATTTATTAGCAAGTGATGGGAGAATAGGAAAATAATTACACCAAGTGAGCTTGCGCAAGAATACCGACTTATAATTGACTCTATCATTTCTCGTTCTCCACAATTTAAAATCTCAAGTAATGAGACTCATGGATGCTTAGACTAATAAACCAATTAAGGTCTACATGGTTAAGGATACTAGCTAGAATAAACTTAGATAAGTCTATTCGGGTTGAGTCAAAATAATCGCAACGGGCCTAATATGTCAAAGATTTCAAAACTAGCTACACCACTTTATTAATATTTTTGACTTTATTGCGGGATATATACATATGAAAGCAACGATAAAAATTTTAAAATTACGACTAAATGGCCAAAGTTAATAAAAATTTGAAAAATGTTGAAAAAGATGATTTTCCGGTTAATTGAAGGCATTTTCATGGAAAAGTCCACTTAAAACTTCGATAGAAGTCCCCCCTACACTTAAGATAAACATTGTCCTCAATGTTTAAGCATGTGGGAAAAGTCTCCCCTACACTTATGACATTGTGCACGTTGGCTAAATCAAGCTAAGGAAGAGACGACTAAAGTGATCAATTTCAAATGTGAGTATGAAGAACATTGAATCACGATAGTTGAGAGATAGAACCGGATTTTGGATAACACGGGAGCACGTTCTTCAAAGATTCCCAAAAGTGCATTCATCCCTGTAATCACATCACCACACAAATACAAACACATATAGAGCCCCCCTACACTTAGGAGGTTAAAACAGAAAAGGATATATACTCGGGTTGCCTCCCGAGGAGCGCTTGTTTTTGATAACCGAGTCACGAGCCTGACTCGACCCAAAATTAGTTCATGGGGAACGTGGTGAGGGATGGAATCATCTCACGAGAGATGTCCTCACCAAAGTATAACTTCACTCGTTGGCCATTCACCTTAAAATTAGGTCCATTAGGTTGAGCGAGCTCGAGAGTACCATATGGAAAAATTTGGGCAATGGTGAATGGGCCGGACCAACGAGACTTCAGCTTGCCCGAAAAGATTTTCAACCGAGAGTTATAGAGTAAAACTTTGTCTCCAACTTGGAACTCTCGGTTCTTAATCTTAGAGTCGTGAATGAGCTTAGTCTTTTCCTTATAGATCAAAGAATTTTCATAAGCCTCATTACGAAGTTCATTGAGCTCATTGAGTTGGAGCTTGCGTAGGTCACCGGCTTTGTGGATATCGAAATTAGCCCACTTCAAGGCCCAGTAAGCCTTGTGCTCCAACTCAATGGGGAGGTGGCACGCTTTCCCGTACACGAGACGATATGGTGTACAACCAATCAGAGTCTTGTATGCGGTACGAAAAGCCCACAAAGCATCATCAAGTTTATCAGCCCATGAGGCACGATGGTCTCCCACGGTTCTTTCAAGAATTCGCTTTAGTCCTCGGTTAGATATTTCAGCCTGGCCATTAGTTTGTGGGTGGTAGGCGATGGAAAGACGATGATTTACACCATACTTAGCCATGACTCTTGCAAATTGGTCATTGCAAAAATGAGTCCCGCGATCACTAATAATGGCACGAGGCACATCGAATCTAGCGAATAGAGATTTTAAAAAGTTACAAACCACCCTTGCGTCATTAGTGGGTAAAGCTTTGGCTTCAACCCATTTGGAGACGTAGTCAACGGCTACAAGGATGTATTTGTTTCCTTTAGAAGAAGGGAATGGCCCCATAAAGTCGATACCCCAAACATCAAAGATTTCACATTCTTGTATGAAAGTTTGAGGCATCTCATCTTTATGTGTGATCTTGCCTTGTTTTTGGCAAGCATCACAACGTTTAACCATCTCGTGAGCATCACGATAAATGGTGGGCCAATAAAATCCCGAGTCAAACACTTTTTTGGCGGTGTAGTTGGGACCAAAGTGACCACCGGTGGGTCCTTTGTGGCAAGCGTCAAGGATTTCTAAAGCTGCCGGTCCATCAACACATCGGCGAATAATCAAATCAGCATATTGTTTGAATAGATACGGGTCATCCCAAAAGTAAGTCTTAATGTCTTTGAAGAACTTCTTCTTTTGCTGGGATGTTAACCCGTCAACGAGAATTCCACCCGCCAAGTAGTTTGCAATGTCCGCAAACCACGAGGTTTCATCAGAAGTCGAGTTGATAGACATTAAGGTCTCCAAGGGAAAAGAATAATTGATTTCTTTGTTCGGATGATCCCCTTGGTAAGGATCCTCAAGTCTACTGAGATGATCCGCGGCTAGGTTTTCAGCTCCTTTTTTATCGCGAATTTTGATTTTAAATTCTTGGAGTAGCAAAACCCAGCGAAGAAGTCTTGGTTTGGAATCTTGTTTAGTCAACAAGTACTTCAACGCAGAATGATCGGTATACACGATGGTGGTAGAAAGGACAAGATAGGGGCGGAACTTTTCAAAAGCATAGACAACAGCTAAAAGCTCTTTTTCGGTTATCGTGTAATGCAATTGAGCCCCCGTCATTGTCTTGCTAGCATAGTGGATTGGTTGGAAGTGTTTATTCACTCTTTGGCCCAAAACCTCACCAATAACATAGTCACTAGCATCGCACATCAACTCAAAGGGAAGCTCCCAATTAGGGGTAACTAAGACGGGTGCCTTAGTTAGCTTATCCTTAAGCGAGTTGAAGGCTTCAAGACACTCGTTGGAAAAGATAAAAGGAGTGTCTTTTTCCAAGAGGTGGGTCATTGGGCGAGCGATTTGAGAAAAATATTTGATGAATCGACGGTAGAAGCCCGCATGACCAAGGAAACTTCTCACACCCTTCACGGTTGAAGGTGGAGGAAACTTAGCGATAACATCGACTTTAGCACGGTCTACTTCAAGACCGGCTTTGGAGATCTTATGTCCTAGCACGATGCCCTCTTTTACCATGAAATGGCATTTTTCCCAATTAAGAACAAGGCAAGTGTCTTCACACCGCTGCAGCATACGTTCTAAATTGGCAAGGCAAGCAGAGAAAGAATCGCCATAAACCGAGAAATCATCCATGAATACTTCCATAGTGTCTTCCACCATGTCATGGAAGATAGCCATCATACACCTTTGGAACGTCCCAGGAGCATTACATAAACCAAAAGGCATGCGTTTGTAAGCAAATGTTCCGTAGGGACAAGTGAATGTGGTCTTTTCTTGGTCCTTGGGATCGATGGGAATTTGAAAATACCCGGAGAAACCGTCTAAGAAGCAGTAATAGTCATTACCAGCAAGACGCTCGAGCATTTGATCCATGAAAGGAAGAGGAAAGTGGTCTTTTCTCGTGGCATCATTGAGCTTGTGATAATCAATACAAACTCTCCACCCAGTAACGAGACGAGTGGGAATCAACTCGTTGTGTTCAATGGGAACAACGGTTATTCCGCCCTTCTTGGGCACACAATGGACGGGACTTACCCACGGCGAATCCGAAATAGGGTAAATCAAGCCGGCATCTAGAAGTTTGATAACCTCTTGTTTGATGACGTCGTGAATGCAAGGATTAACCCTTCTTTGGCTCTGGATTGCGCGGGTTTAAAGTCATCTTCCATGAGAATCTTGTGAGTACAAAAGTTCGGATCAATTCCGCGGATATCGGAAATTTTCCAAGCAATTGCCTTCTTATGATCTTTAAGCACGGCGATTAGGCGAGATTTCTCTTCTTCTTTCAAGTCCTTCGCAATGATGACGGGCGACTTATTCTCTTCTTCAAGGAACACGTACTCGAGATGGGGCGGCAACTCCTTAAGTTCTAAATCCGGAGGATTTTTGATGGGAGGCGTTTTCAAAGTCAACGCATCGATAGCAATGACCTTGGGAGATGGTGGAGCAATTATGTCTTCTTTAAGAAGGTTCTCAATGAGGCGAAGATCTTCATCCCAATCGGTGGGAGAATCGGCATGTTCTAAGTTCACATCTCCCATGGTGGCTTCCAAATCTTTCCAAAGGAAATCACTTTCTCCAAATAGAGATAGTGATGAGTCAATAGAGGAAACGGTCTCAACATTGGGAAGAGAGGTAGGAATACTTTTACAAGCATCTTTGAAGTGTTCTTCACAAGCCTCATCAAGAACGTCAATACAATTAACACTCTCGTTAGAATAAGGCTGTTTAGAAAGCTTTCCCATGTTGAAGACGATTTTATCGTCACCCACTCTCATGATAAGCTCACCGGCTTCAACATCGATGAGAGTGCGACCGGTCCTCAGGAATGGACGGCCAACAATTAATGGCAAACGAGGGTCCATCTCGTAGTCGACGACGACGAAATCGGCAGGAAAAGTGAATTTGTCGACTCCTACAAAGACGTCTTCGGCTATCCCCACTGGATAAGCAACCGTACGGTTAGCTATATCCAAAGTCATTTTGGTGGGGACTAGCTCAGGGAGAGATAATTGCTTCCAAACGCTGAGAGGCATTAAGTTAATAATGGCACCTAGATCGGCTAGGGCCATGCAATTCTCTACTCCCGGGAAGTTACAAGGGATTAAGAAACGACCCGGATCACCAAGCTTGGTTGGCAATTTCCTTAAGAGCACTACAGAGCAATTCTCATTAAGTTGGGTGTTAGCAATATCAAGAAGCTTCTCCTTATCGCTAAGAAGATCTTTGAACATTTTCGCATATTTGGGCATGTGAGCGAGAGCCTCAGCGAAGGAGATGTTGGAATTCAATTGTTTAAACATTTTTAGAAAGTTCGAAACTTGAATATCACCCTTGCTTTTGAGCTTCTCTTTCCTCAACCTTGAAGGGTAAGGTATATCGGAAGAAGAGGAAGGCTTTGGGAGAATAGGATCACTCACATCCTTGGGTGGAGGAGGGGTAGAAGTAAGAGGTGGAGAAATTGGGGAAGTAGAAGGATGAGGAATAGTAGCAGGTGACTCGTTCTCTTTAGTCACAATCACCGGTGGAGGTATAGGAAGCTCGGGTTCCTTGGTACCTTTGCCACTGCGAGTGGTGATTGCTTTCATCTCCCCTCTTGGATTCGCAACGGTGTTACTCGGAAGAGTACCCGAAGAAGAGGGTTGATTACCTTGGAAGAAACTAGCCATCATGTTCCTTAAGTCATTCGTTTGACTATCCAAAGTGTTTCTCATATCAGCTCTCAGATCGTTCCCTTGTTTCACCAGGTCTGCTTTCAAGTTGAGCACTTCCCGTTGGAGATTGTTCACGATCACATCATTAGTCCTCATGTAGGTTCTAATGTCTTAGTGTAATGCGGTGGGTTAGTTGGAAGGAGCATTGTATGCAGGTTGTTGATAAGCAGGTTGCTGGTAAACGTGGTTGTTTCTTTGAGGTGGATGTGGTTGTTTGTGAGGTGGTATGTATGGTCCACGAGGTTGTTGTTGTTGTTGAGGAGGGCGGTTGAGGTTTTGTTGTTGGTTTGGGTTGTTAGGAGTAAAACCGGGTGGTGAGAAATAGTTGGTTGAGCGGTAGCTAAGCAAGTTGCGGTCACCTTGAGGACGAGCTTGATAAGCGGCCGGAGGATAGGTACCGTATGCTGCATTCACATTCTCAGAAGGGTAGTCTTGGGTGGCGGTACAAGTGGTGTAAGAGTGAGGACCCCCGCATATTTCACATGGTTGGCTTACAGCATTGACTTGAGCGTTTTTAGCATTGATGCTGTTGGTGTTGCTAGCGGTTTGGGTAGCAAGAGATTCAAGAAGCGCAGTGATTTTGTCAATTCGCTTGTCGCTGTCACTAGTACTAGCACTAGCGGCATTGGTCCGCACACTCTTGGTTTGCACACGAGACTTATTCTCAATGATATCCCAAGCGGCATTGGAAGTCTTAACCAAAATATTACCCCCCGAGGCACTGTTTAGTGAATCTTGATCATTCATGCTTAAACCATTATAAAAAGTATTAATTTGGTGCACTTTGGTAAAACCATGTTGTGGGCATTTTCTTAAAAGATCTTTGAAACGATCCCAAGATTCACTAAAAGATTCATCGTAATTTTGTTCAAAATTGATAATTTCATTCCGCAAAGCGGTAGTACGAGAGGGTGGGAAAAAATAGTTGATAAATTTGGTCTCCAAATCCGTCCACGTAAGAATACTCTGTGGCGGTTCCTTAGCAAGCCAATGCCGGGCTTGTCCCTCTAAAGAAAAGGGAAAAAGTTGTAAACGGATTACCTCTTGTGGAACACCATTGAATTTGACCGTATTCGTGAGTTGCAGGAATCTCTTGATGTGGTCATGTGGGTCATCAATGGTACGCCCCAAGAATGGTTGAGCAGAGACCATCTGGATAAAACCGGATTTGAGCTCAAAGTTGTTGGTTGCAATCACGGGTATGACAATTGGATCATTGTTGCCCTCCACATGTGCTTGCAGAAGTTCAATCATCGGGCGATTATCCGGTAGAGGCTCATTGTTGTTGTTATTATTGTTGTTGAGGGGTGGGTTGTTATTGTTGTTGTTATTATTGTTGTTGAGTGGTGGGTTATTGTTGTTGTTTTGTACACCGGCCATGTCTAAGTCTTCGAGAGGCTCGGGCTCTTGATAAGGCGTTGATCATGTACGCATGCACCTGCAAAAGAACTAACAAGGCAAAAACAAAGCAGAAATATTTTTGGTTTTTTATGTTTTTTACTTTTTAGGATTTTTGAAAATTTTATATTTTTTATGGTTTTTGAAAGTTTTTATGAAAAAGTAACGTTCACGGCGAACGGATCCCAAAATCCAAGTTCTCACAAAAAACTGGTAATCTTAACGAGAAGAGCCGACAGCGGCGCCATTTGATACAATGCTTTTGCTATGGGTTCTAGATTAAGTTCTCTCGGTATCTCCTCGAATTGATCACGGTTCTAAGTGGAATGATTTGTTCTTGGTTAATAAAAAGGTGTTGGTTTGTTTATCTATTTTAAACTAATAGCAAATAAATGTAAGTGGCGTTGAGTAAATTATAAGCTTTGAAAGATTAAACTAAATTGATGAGTTAAAAATGAAAGCTTGAAAACGTAAAGGAGAGATTAGAAAAAAATACTTTGAAAACTCAATTAAACTAACACTTAAAACTTTGCTAAAACTTTAAAACTTAAAACCTTAAGCTATCAGATTATAATTAAAACTAGTCCATCGGAATCCCAGATCAGAATGTGCCATCGGAATAAGTGTCAAAACAATCCATCAGAATACAAAAATGCAAGCTGTCGGAATATGGTCTATCGCAATGCAGTTCTATCGGAATGTTCTAGATCAGAAAGTCAGATCGGAATATCATAAACACTTATGTCGCAATGACTTACTATCGGAAAGTTGCAAACTAAAAATGGCCAGAGTTTCGACTTAAAAAGGAACCTTAGTCCCGTCGGAATGTGCGATCGCAATGAGCGATCGCAATCCCAGATCGGAATAAGGGGAAATGACAACCGATCACAAAGTAAAACCACAAAGGGTTATTGCGATCAAACCAAGCTTCTCGTCGGAATGTGTACAAACCCTAATATTGCGATGGGAGCAATGTTGTTCCGAAATTGGTGGCAACTTAAAAACTCAATAAGCAAAATCAATAAGTTAACTAATCCAAAACTTAAACAATTCAAAAAGCTTAAATTCGACAACTTGTAAAACATAGACAATCATGAACTTTATGGAACGAACTTAAAAATGACTAGAACCTTTGTGAAATCCGAAAACCAATAAGCTAAGTCAAGAAGTGAGCCAATAAGCATAGAGAGCTTATGGCTAAACCAAATGAAAGCTTAAGTAGGAACAAGCAAGAAACGAACTTTCTTATTACACAACCTCAAATTCAATCACGAATAATGAAGGATTCGGATCAAACTAAAGATTTCGGATGGGAATAAGTAGAATCAAGAAATGTAGAAAGAGAATAAAGAACTTAAAAGCTTGACATGAATTAGATCAATGAGATTCAAAATACAAACATTAAAGAAAGCTTAAATTTAAAAGATGAAAACAAAGAAAAATTTAGTGAGAGAAAGTTTGGAACTTTCTCTCTCTAAAACTAGAAAATGAAAAACTAAAACTAAACAAAGACTAACTAGCTCCAAAATGGTGAAGTGAAGTCCTATATATAGGCGTGTCTTGTGGACTTTGTGAATGGGCTTGGTTTTTGGGCTTCTTTTCTTCTTTCTTCTTTAGTCTTTACGTTTCTTTAAATAAACGTTTCCGACTTTGGATTTTGAGAAGTGTCGGTGAATAATTCCAACTCGTCTTATAATTTTTTTTTAATTGACTCGAGTTCTTCGACATATATGAATCTTTCATATTTGGCTCTATTCTTCGATAAATCTTCAAATAGGCACAATGACTTGAAATCTTTTGCATCTCTTGGACAATAGACTTCGTCTTGAGTCTTTTTCTTCGATAAAACCCGTGCAATCCCATGTTTTCTTCAATATTCATCCGGTTGACTCTGAAAACACAATAAACACAAAAACCACGCATAATTCCAAACAGATGATATTAATTACGTGTTTTGGTCTTGTTTTAGCCAGAAATAAGTGGTAAAAGGATGGGTGTTTTCACACCTATCATTATGTCACTAAAAGTCCCATTAACATGAATTGTGAACTACCGGGATTTGGTAGACGCTTATGCATATAATAGTACTATTTGGGGAAGATCACTCCAGTTCGCGCCTTGACGGTTGATCCCCGTCGTGCCACATTGATTGGTAAGCGAATTATGTATGAGAGGATTCATATAAGCGTGATTATTGTGACGACACGCTGTTTTAGATGGGCAAATGAATTCCGGGCTAGCTATCCGAAATATATTATAGAAAGGAAACAATGTCATGCGGCTTGTAATAATCCGATAATAATAATGATAAAGGTAACACTAAGGCTACGGTCTCAGGAATAACGTATGATATGTGATTTGAATTATAATATATTTCCTGACTAGCAATATGGGGTCTTATTTATGATTATACCCGTGTTCTGGTTTTACATAACTGTTTTATATAACGGTTTTTATTATTTTATAAACAACGTTATAAAACGTATTGAATGGTGATGTTACGACAATGATTCGTATAAAATGTTTTTGGCCTAAGTTATGATTTACGACAATGATTCGTATCAAATACTTAAGGCCTAAGTTATGATTTACGACAATGATTCGTATAAAATGTTTTTGACCTATATTATGATCTATGACAAAGAATTGTACAAAAATGTTTTTCGGTAAGATTATATACCGGTTTTATGTCAATGGTTATTATTAAACTCTATGGACTCGCTCAGCGTTTCGCTGAATTTTAACATGTTTTATCTCAGGTACTTGAAGGTAATTCTCGGGAAGACGACAAGAATTTATGGCCCACATTCAAATAAAATTTCCATTCAAATGTTTTGTAAATTGTACGACATACTATGACATGAGGACCTATGTAATTTGATATTCATGAATGGAAAATTCTTTATTATTAAACGACGCGATTTTTAAGCGTTTTGTATGATTTGAGTAATGTGCTATCCTGTAACACCAACGACTCTTACGCTGAATTAAACCATGAATATTTTGGGGGTGTTACACCATTACTAGTAGGCCGTGTCGCTTTTAAGGTGTTGTTGTGTTGCTTATACGTATCCAACTGCAGTAACACCACTCTCATCAATCTTGAGACATAAGGGCCATTGATAATTCAAGTGATTGTCGAAGATTATTAGTTGATATGTTTAGTAGAATTTAGTTGTTATGTATTGGCCCATTTGGCCTAACTCATTTTATCATTCCAGAATATTCTGTAATTGTATTTATATGGGATTGGTGATAATGAGAAAGGCAAGCAAATCATTATATCATTCAACATGGTATCACAGCCAATATTTTTCTCCTAAAAACTCTCCTAAAAACAGTCGACATCTCCTCCCTCTATCAACTGTCGACTATTTTTTTTCATAACCCTAATACCCTCTTAGTCATCATCCATGGCTGTTGATGATAACACCCCTCCACCATCATCTTCCACTGACAAAATTATTCCTTTTAGCATCCCTAACAAGGTCCCTATCAAATTAGACCTTGAAAAACACAACTATAATGCTTGGAGGCCTTTCTCTCTTATCCATCTTGGTAGCCTTGGCCTCAAATCACACGTGGAGGCAGAAACCTCTTCCACAAACCCAGAATGGTGTCAACTTGATGATCTCATCAAGATGTGGATCCTTGGATCTTTGTGTGACTCTCTTCAAGAACAAGTAGTCACCACACCAGGTAATGCAAAAGCCTTGTGGGATCATCTTAAAAATCTGTTCCATGATAACAAAGATGCTCGGGCGATCAACCTCGACAACGAATTACGCTCCATCAAGATTGGTTCGATGAAGGTAAATGAGTATTGCTCGAAAATTCAGTCCATGTCCAATCGACTAAAGAACCTCGATTGCCAAGTAAGTGAGAAGAACTTGGTTATTTATGTTGTAAATGGGCTTGATTCGCGTTTTGCAACACTAGTTGAAATCATACGTCACCGTGATCCCTTTCCTTCGTTTGAGACGGTTCGTAATATGCTACTCCTAAAAGAGTCCTCTTTTCATGATGACTCCACTGCCACCAAAACATTCGATAGTAGTTCTTCATCCCCAACGGTTCTAATGGCGTCGACCTTTTCAAATAACAAAGGTAACACAACTAAAACTCCCTCTCTACCACAGTTGTGCAATCATTTTTCTAGAGGCTCTTGCAAGTTCGGAGACCGGTGCCGTTTTATACCCGACCACAGAAATCATGTGGGTATTTCTTCTCAGCGAAGTACAAGTCGCGGAAGTAACTCTTCCAACGCTGGTATTTGGAGTTCCACTTCCCACCTGCCTATCATGAGACCCGGCCCATCTTCTCATACTCAGAGACATGTTACTGGGCCTATAAGTAATGCTAGCCCACACCTTCTCTATTCAGGTCAGCAACACCCTGTTGCTTATTATATGCAGCCTTCACAGCCACAAGCCCAACAACAAGCTCAACCACAACAAGTGTTATATGCGGCCCAACATGCCACATATGGACAGCCTGGTATCTTAGGGCCCGCTCCTACCGTGCATCCAACTCAGGCCACAACGCTACCTAGTGCATTTAGCACTATGACACTTCAAGACCCGACATAGAATATGGACACAAGTGCTTCCTCTCATTTAAATTCTAGTACTAGTAATTTAAGTACCATTTATAACCAACGTTTATTTCCGTCTGTTCATGTTGGTGACGGTAATTCTATTCCCGTCACTAATACCGGTCATAGCATTATTCCATCCATTCACCGTCCTTTACACCTCCATAATGTCCTTGTAACACCTAATATTATTAAAAATCTTATTTCTGTTCGTCAATTTACTAGAGACAATAATTGCACTATTGAAATTGACGCATTTGGTTTAATTAGTTTGGATACCATAAATGATTCACACAACTAAAATTAATTATATGTGTTATATGTTCTGCCTGATTTTATCAGGGTTGTCCATCCACTCTTTGAGCTAACCGCAAGTCTCAAGATTTCAATAGATCCTCAAGATGGAGGGCTTTTTCCTGAGAACATTATAAGCAAAACTAAGAAAGATAATGGGTGAAAAATTACGATGGAGGAGAAATTTATAACTGTTAGTGGCAAAGATAGATTGATATTGGCCAAAGGTGTTGGATGTTGTTCACAAGAAAGTTGGTTCTAGTTCAAACACGAGTAAGCCCAGGTTACCAGAATTTAGAAGTTTTGTGAATTCTAGATTGGCACGCTCTGATTCTCAAAGGTCTAATCCTATTTCTAGAAGTTCCTCCCGTTATAACCTAAGATTTAGCAGACATAAGAAGAACATTGAAGAACTTTTTGTGCGTGAAGATTTTCAGAAGTTACGAAGGGGTCCCCACAAGATAGGGCCGACATAAGAATAGTTATGGCTTTATGGAACTAGCAAACACATGCGTGTAACTTTTATTTGCCTTTTAAGTTTTCTGTAGAGATGGTGATATCAACCTTTTTTACCTTAATGGCTCAAACTGGTCAAATGGGTTGACAACACCTAAAGACTGGTCAACAACATTGAGACTTTGTACACTAGCATTGAGAGAGCTACCCCAAAAGCCTGGTTAAGAGCTACTAATCTTAGCTCAGGTGCTTCATCTTCTTTTACTTCTACTTGTTCTTAATTTTGGTTCATTTCAATACATCCCCATGAATCAAGAGAACTAAATTCTATAGCTATCTGATCATATAATGAACTCAAGGAGCCATTTTTAATATAATTATCTTGGAAAAGAGTGTTGCTAAAAGTTTCTTCTTACTTTCTTATTGCTAACTAAGATGAAAAGATACTTCAATCAGTTAGCACCTTTCTTATTAGCATATTATTCATGTACTTTTTCATATAAATTAGTTGCAATGTTCACTTATTTTTTTACAAGTTCTGCTTACTGACTGTCATTCTGTTTTAAATAGAGGTAGCAGCTCCCAACATATGTCATGCTGAATTTGTGTTGTCTGAGTCCTCAATTTTTTCTTTCTAATGTGATTTTGAGCATGCCTATTACCCCCAGTTCAGATATCAAAAACTTCTGCTATCCGCTATCAAATTATCCTATGTCTGTCCCCCGGTGTTACTTTGCTACCTTCGATCTTTGTGTTGCGGTTAAGTTTGTACATAGGTGAATTAGGTTCCCAATTGTTTGATTCCAACAGTTGAGGTGGTAATTAAAAGTGGTAATTTCTGCATCAGAAGTATATTTTTATGCTTCACTTCTATGGGAGTATATTAACCTTTAAGACAAAAGTTCCAGAGGGAACGTGCTTCCAAAAAAGTAAGAAAGAACTGATCTCAGCCGTTCATTCTTAAAAGCTTTGGATGGCTGAGATCATATCTTGGAGGGCATTTTCGTAATTTCAACCTTATTAAATTTATCAAACCGCTTCCCCCAAATCCTTTCCTCCGTCATTTCATTTCACATCTTCTATATCATTTCTCTTTCAAACCGTAACCCTAACCACCAAATCTTATGATCTAACCATTCTTTTGTGGATATTCGAGATGAAATCAGTGCTTCTAAAGGCGATCCAGTGCCTGAATCGTCTTTGTTTGGTGTTTCCGATGCAATCACCTATCCGAATCAACAGATTGGTAAGTTTTTTAGGGCTTTTTGCTTATTCTTTCTTTTTCTTATTTTTATGTTGCTTATTTGACTTATTAGCTGCTTATTTAGTTTTTAGATGTGGCTGTTGTATTTTTGATTTATTTGATTGAATGATTTTTTTTGTTTTTGAATATGTTTTTGATGTGTTATAATTACGTGTAATTATGTATAATCTCATGGTATGTAGTTGGTGTTAAACCAAATGGTTAAACCAAATGGTTCTATGATTTGAGTGTCAATTTTACGATTGTTGGTGCATTCTGCTTGTACCTTTTTCCTATAAAACTGGTGGAGATTAGGCTAGCAGAGTGTGATATTGTGACTCCTGCAGTTAAGGATAGGTTAAGAGCAATAAGGCAGTCATTGGTTGTCAAACTTGATGCGGTTTAATCCAAATATGTGAATATAATTATTTGTGATAATGGAGTGCAAGAGCATGTAGCCGAGGTTCCACCGCGAGCGTAACATGTGGCTGTCACCGAACCTTAGCACACATCTACCAATTCCATCTTGTTAGAAAATGGTGGCAGAATGCATTGATAATACATTATTGTCTTTGTATTCTAAATGAGTAGCCAAAAATGTGAAAAATGGGAGGGAGAGGCGCTTTTGTTATTATGTTGATACTATTTGTCAATGTTTATAAACATTGTATAGTTAACTTTGTATTTAGTATTGGAATTTAAGTTGTTAGTTGTATGATGTCATTCTAATGACCACTTCTATACTTGTAATGTAGAACTAACCGATACAAATTAATATTTTATGATAGCTGTATGTTGTTGATGGGTGTGTTTGTTTTTGTGTGGAATTACATGTGATTCACACATAATTACATGTAATTATACCAGAATTACATGTAATTATGTGTGAATCACATGTAATTCTAATGTGTTTTATGGATTTTGTTAAATGTTGTTTTTTATAAGTTTACTGATGCTATTTTTTTTTTGGTTCAGGTGCTTTTAGCTCTATTGATTTTGGTACCGTGAGACAAGGTATAACTACAAGTACTAGGGTTCGAGGTTCTCCTAGGGGTAGAGGCTCTCGAGGTAGTCGTGGAGGTATAGGTAATGATAGTGGTTCTCCTAGTATTTTTTATTCGAGGGGTAGGGGTTTGAGTCCGAAAAATATATTTGATGGTGTTTGTAGTCTTGATAAGTTAGCTACTGTGTCAGAGGCTGTAGGGGATGATGATATGATTGATAAGGATTTGGTTGATGAGAATACGGGTGGTCGTGTGAGTTTGAATGCTGTTGGGGGGTGTCGGTGATTTCTTCTTCGAATTTTCTTGAGTTAAGTACGGAGAATAATAGGGATGTTGTAGATAATGTGGTTGTTGGTCAGAATGTTCAAGTTCCCACGGAGATTCCAGTTCTACGGAGTGATCCTAAGTTGGCTTCCAAGACGCGTTTGCTAGGTGGGAAGAAAAAATCTAGTCCTGTTCTAAGGTCTTCAACCAAGTCTGCTAACAAACCGGTTTTTGAAGCTTCCAATGTTTCTACTGAGCCGCCTCCCAAGGCTGCTAAAAAGCCGGCTTCTAAGTCTTCAAAGATTTCCGTTGAGTCGCCTTCCAAGGTTGTTGGTAAGAAGGCCTCCAAGCCAGCTCTTGAGGCTTCAAAGGTTGCTACTGAGCCGGCTCCCAAGGCTGCTAAAAAGTCGGCTTCTAAGGCTTCAAAGGTTGCTGTTGAGTCGCCTTCCAAGGTTGTTGGCAAGAAGGCCTCCAAGCCCGTTCCAAAGCCTGCTGCCAAGAAGTCCTCGAAGCCTGCTACAAATCCTGCTTCCAAGGCGCCGGTTAAGCGCAAACGTGATGTTGACTCTGTTGTTCACACAGAAGATGATAGGCTTGGTAAGCGAACAGCTAATGTTAAGCAGCATGATGTGAAACGTAAAAGGGAAGTTGAGTTGGATGATGAAGCAATTTTGGATGTAAAGGATATCCCTTCTTTATTGAAAATTTGGAAGTTGGCTAAAACTAAAGAAATAGGAGAAGGCAGTGGTGTCAACAAAAGAATAAAAAAGGAAAAAGAGTTGTTGCCTGAAGAAGTTGCTCACAAAAAGTATCTTGACTCTTATCCGTCAATTCGTCCAAAGGCGACTGCTTCTTCACTTTTTCTGCTATTCATGGATGCCATGGAGTTAATATGAAGCGTTTTTTAGAGCATATGGGTTTTATCTCACTCTATGATGTTCAAATTGATAAGTTACCAGGAAGGATGGGAAGGTATTGTATTCAACGCTTTGATGCAGAAACATCTACTTTCAATTTGGAAACGGGTGCCTCAATTAAGGTAAATGAAGAGAAAGTCCATGAAATGTTAGGTGTTCCTTTGAACGGACAATCCTTATTTTCTTTAGAAGAGAGACCTTTGGATGATAAGTTTGTTAAGCTTTGGTTAGGACAGTTTTCCCCAAAAAATAGGAAGGATATAAGAGTTCCTGATATAGCTGCCAAGTTGGTTTTGTCTAAGAAAGATGACTTCTTTTTTAGAGTCAACTTTCTTACTCTGTTTACCAATACAATGGGCAAAGTTGATGCTTTGAATGGTCAAGTATGCTTGGATGTTGTTAGACGTATTCGAGAAGATACAGATGCTTCTAAGATAAACTGGTGTGAGTATGTATACAAATGCTTACTAGACTGTAAACTTCCCGATAAACCAACAAATCCTTACCTTGGTCCGTTCACCTTCTTAATTGTAAGTTTGTACCTTTCTTTGAATTTATGTTGAATTACATGTAATTTCATGATGAATTACATGTAATTTCATGATGAATTACATGTAATTTTCTTTGAATGTTTTTGTTTAATTTTTTAAATTAAATAAAGTCTTGTTATTTACATGTCTTTTTTTTCCAGCTTTTGTATTTAGATTCCACGAAGTTTGATAAGTTCCATGTTCTTCGAGATCGCCCGGCTATCAAAAGCTGGAGCTCAATTTTAATGAGAAAAAGAGAGCAACTAGAGCTAGATGGACAGGTTTTGGGTCTTTTAGAACTGAATGAAGAATGGACTAAAGATGAAAATCAAAGAACAGAAGGTTTTGTTACTCGCAATCATTCTTCTAAAGAGGTACTTATACCAGAAGGTTTATTTTTTCTTTTTACATAATTACATGTAATTCACACAGAATTACATGTAATTCTGATATAATTACATGTAATTATACCAGAATTACATGTAATTCTCAAATCAGTAGCAACCTATTTTACATTCAATCCAAACTAACTATCTGCTGAAAATAGTAGCAAACGATCTCTTCATTCGAACCCAAACTGAGATCTTTACCAAACTTCCTCGATGATTCGCAGAACCGACTAACTCCTACTTGAACCAAAACCCAATTCTACATTCAGAAACACCTCTACCAGCTAATCTGTACCCTTCAAATTAGTAAGTGTAAACGAACATGAACACATTCGGAAAATGAACAACCTGCACTAATTATTCATCTTACTTCACCAAATGTTACTGATTCTAAAATCTCAACAGCTAAACTCCATATCTTGAACAGTTCACAATTGAATTTCTATCTTCTGCATTAAACAGCAAAACCAAACTCTCCTACTGAATTGCTTCTTCTGACATTGATCATCGTCTACTGAAACTCTCTACCACATTAACTCGAATTTACAGAACCAAACTAAATGAAGAGCTTCAACTCGTATCAACACCACTTCGAAATGAATTCATGATCAGATCGAATAACTAACACTTCTGATCTCTGAACTTGAATGACAACAGAATGAATAGAACGTAACATAATTCAGGGAAATTACATCTACAATCTAACTAACTGTTAATAAATCATAAACATGTATAGGATTTGTATCTCCAAGCTGAAGAAAGTTTTAAAGTAATTTGTCTAGAGAGATGTGCTTTGGAAGAGTACTTGTTGGTAGGTGCTAGAGAATATCCGGATGATCCTAAGTTTCGTGAGCTTCATAAAAAGTATTACACATTTTTTCAAAATCCGAATGAATATGAATATCCAGAGGATGATGATGATGAGAGCGATGATGAGAGCGATGATGAGAGCGATGATGAGAGTGATGATCCTAAAGATGATAATGATGATCTGAATGATGATGATGGTAGTACGGGTAGTGACGGGGACGATGAAAATGATAAGACTGGTAGTGGTGCTGTTGATAAGCATAAGGATGGAAATGGTGGTAGTGGTGACGATAATGTGCAGAATGATAATGAGAAGCTTGCCAGTGATGATGAGAAGATTCCAAGTGATGACGAGAAGATTCGTACTGACGATGAGAAGATTCCTAGTGAAGGTGAAAAGATTCTTAGCGAAGATGATCCAATTATTTCGGAAATTCCTCCTTTGTTTGGGAATGTTTTCGATAAGGTGCCTACTATTGAAGAGACCATTGTTCAAAAAGAAACAGATGTTGAAAAAGAATCCGCTGAAGTTCAAGTTGATGAAGATTTTGAGATAATGAGTACACCGGACTCTTTTTCACAGTGGTTAGATGAAAACATAGAAGAGGTTGGAAATGAGATTGATCGCCTTGCCGACGAGTATTTTTCTGTAAGTTTCAAACTTTTATTAGTTTGTTGTTCCAAAGTTTATTATTTTTTAATGTATATTAAGTATGTTTTTTATTATTTATTCAGGCTCAACATGGTCGACATGTTGATCCAGCAGAGAATGCTCTGGATGATGCCCTTGTTGATGAGGAAGCACCTTCTACTCCTGAAAAACTATCGGTTCGTGTTTTAAGCCAAAGTCCTAGTCCTAGTCCTGGAAAGCGAGTTGGGAAACCTTCGGTATTCTTGATATCTCCGTATGTGAATAAAAAGACAAAAGTTCTCCCCAAACTTACTCAAAATGAGTTTCTTCTGGGCTCTAGTGTGTTCGCAATGCAGGGTGATAAGGAGTGAGTTATTTTCATTTTTGTTAAATATAAATTAATATTTATTCAATTTAGAGTTGCATGTAATTCTGATATAATTACATGTAATTATACCAGAATTACATGTAATTCTGGTATAATTACATGTAATTATAGCAGAATTACATGCAACTCTGGTATAATTACATGTAATTATAGCAGAATTACATGTAATTATAGCAGAATTACATGTAATTCTGGTATAATTACATGTAATTACATGTAAACTACAAGACAATGTTTTTTATGTATTTTATTTTTTTCTTTAACAAAGAATATGTTTTTGAAACATTTTCTGGCCACAAAGTTTATGGAGTTCGTTTGAATCTCGAAACACTATCTCCTGGCCTTTGGGTTGATGCAAACGTGCTAGATTGCTTTGGTTCTGTTCTGAATTACGAAGAGCGTTTCCGAGATCCTCGAATGCCAATAAGGCACTTCTTTCCAACAGGATGTGTTGTAAGTTAATTTTTCTACACCCAAAATAAATTTATTATTTCTGTCATAAATTAATGTTTTTTTTATATTCAGACTCGAGAAATGATTAATGGAGCCTTGAAAACGGATGCTAATATATGGGACCGATTTTCAAAGGAAATTTCTGCTCAATTCGAAAACGATGTTGGTGGTCTGGCCTTGGAAGGCGTTGAATTGGTAAATAGAATTTTATTTTCTTTTTGTTTGGTTATTATTTTTTTTCATTCTAATTTTTTGTTTATTAAAATCAGGCTTTCTTCCCGATCTGCATGTCTGGGCATTTTTATGTGGTTGTCTTCAACCTAAAAGTAGCATCAATGACTGTTCTAGATAACAGTGGGTCGAGAGCACCTTATGATGGAAAGTACAAGGATGTCTGTGATCTTCTTGTAAGTTTCTGTTAATTATTTGTGATTTTTCTGTTAATTACATGTGATTCACACAGAATTACATGTGATTCGTGTTAATTACATGTGATTCATGTTGGATTACAAAATATTTATTTGTCTTTTTTTGTAGAGAGATTTGTTTGCGAGACACTTAAAGTTGTATAATCACAAGAAGCATAATTCCATCAGAAAGTTGAAGAGAGCAAAAACGTCAAAATTAAAGTGGATGACAAAAGAGAATTCTCGGGATTGTGGAGTCTTCGCAATGCTTCACATGGAGACATATGTTGGCGGAGCAGTTGCGGATTGGGATTGTCGGCTTGTCCCGGAGTCCAGAATGCAACGTGACATGTTGAGACTTTTACGTTTCAAATTTCTTTCTAAGATGCTTCTACATGAGCAAAATTGTCATGCTGATAAGATGCGTCAACTAGCCATGGAGTTTGATAAGAATGAGATTAATCATAAGCTCGAGATACTCTGTCATGCACTAAAGAATAGGAAGGAGCGAGAAAGAGATTAGGTCATCAAAAGTTCTGTGAAGTGTGCTGTATGGATATATTATGTTATTATGTAATGGCTTTGTCTGGATATTTTTAGGTTATGTGTTTCGTGACATGCTTAATCGAACATAACTTGGTGTGTCATGGCTATGTTAAGTTGTTTCAGACAGTTGTTCCAGGTTGTTATATTTCAGATTACCTGTATGTTATATTTTTCAGTGTCTTTGTGTTATGCATTATTGAACACTTCAATTACATGTAATTGAACACTTCAATTACATGTAATTCACACAGAATTACTTGTAATTCACACAGGATTTCAGTTGAGTATAACTTGGTGTCATGGCTATGTTTAATGAAGTTAGATCAGATTATGGTTAAGTGTTTTGTGACATTGGATTTACTTAAAATTATATTAAATTCATACAGAATCACTCACTGAAATCCCTTGCCACTTACCTTATTCACACAGAATTACATGTAATTCACACAGAATTACATGTAATTCACACAGAATTACATGTAATTCACACAAAATTACATGTAATTCATTTTTATCTTCCCCAAAAAACATAAGTACCTCAACTCTGTCACATGTAAATCAATGGAAATCATATTGATGTTGACCTAAAACGTAAATTACATGTAATTTTCCAATGAATAGATTCTGGAAACTTAAAAATAGGTTCTGAAAACTTAAACATAGGTTCTGGAATCTTAAACAAATGTTTTGGGAAATGAAAAAATGAAGTAAATGAAAAGTGTTCAAACATCAATAATTGGTGAGGCCTTCTTTTTCTTTGCGTTTGGGTTCTTTGGGCAAGTTCTTTTTGTATGCTCACGTGTCTTCACCTTACAATATCCACAAACCTTCAATGGTTTCTTTCGAACTTTAAGCGCCTTTTCTCTTCCACTTTTCAATCGTTCTCCTTTTTTTAGTTTTTTCCATCATTTGGATGGTCTCCTTTGTTTCTAGCCTTCGTTGGATTGTTCACATCTAGATGATCAGGCTCTGAAATAGCAAACAAAGCACCAATAACATCTGCCGTTTTTCTTGAAGGAGGATTAGGCATATCAGCTTTTATTTCTTCATATATCACTTTCAACTTTTCAAGATAAGCTGCCAACCTCTCTTCATCTTTGCTCAATAAGAATAAACAATCATCCACAACAAAATTCACCTCGTTTGAAAGCCTTTCAACGGTTACATTCTTTTCCCCATATCTGTTTATTTGTCTTCGAAGCTCAGGTGGTATTATCTCTCTTGTCCATCTCCTCAAAATGTATTCCTTGGGAATAACATTAACATCACGGTTCTTGAACACACAAAATATGTGTCGACATAGAAAACCATATCGTAGAAAATGTCTACAAGAACAAACCACTGACCCGTCTTCTATAACTCTTAGTACCTTTTTCCAAAACACAAGGAATTTACATTAGAATCACATGTAATTTCATTATTTATTATTTTGTTTAGAATTACATGTAATTATTTAATAATTACATGTAATTCACAAAGAATTACATGTAATTCACACAGAATTACATGTAATTCCTTTAAGAGCCTATTTATTTATTTTTTAAAACCTCATGTAAATTATACCTTGTAGTCTATTTCTGTCGCTTTCTCTGCTGCGATTTCCTTGTCTTGTTCTTTTCTACTTTTGGTGTAAATAGTTCTGTAAGAATTTGCCGCTTTGTCTCTAATTATGAAAGTCTCACATCCTTCACTATTTTGTAAACCTTGTATCGTACAATTCCAGCAAGCAGCATCAATTTCATGTTGAACAAATTCAAATATTGTCTTTGTATATATTCTTGCAGCATGACGTTCAATGTCCAACATTGTTTTATATGTTGGAGCCGCATCAAGCGTTTGGAAGTCCAAATTCTCTTGCCTATGTCTTTGCCTTTCCATTGCTGATTCGTATGACATCATGAAACCAACAAGTGTTGACCCTTGGCTTGTGAAACTTTTAAAGAAAGAATTTTCACTTTCGGACCTGGAAGTCGTCCTCATCAAGCCAAACAAAGGAGAGTCGATAAAATAAGCGGGAATCCACATTTTTCTAAGATCATACATTTTTTTCATCCACTTGTTTTCTTTCAACTCAAATTCATTTATCAATAACCCCCATCTCTCTTCAAACTGCTTTGGTTCTATGAACATATTCCAAATGAGCCTATCAAATCGTTCTTTGAAAGCCCCTTTGTATATTTCTTCACAAATCTATTTTGAAGATATAAAGTAATTAGCACTAAAAAAATATTTTTTTCCAAAAATCACATGTAATTCACACAGAATTACATGTGATTAGCATACATTCAGTAACAAGGTATTTTTATTCAAAAAATCACATGTAATTTACACAGAATTACCTGTGATTTGCATTCAAAACTAACAAATCATTCACACAGAAATAAAGTAGAATCACATGTGATTCTAATATGAATCACATGTAATTCACACAGAATTACATGTAATTCACACAGAATTACATGTGATTCTATCATGAAAAACAGTTTCTAACTTGAACAAAAATACCTTAGATGGGATCTTTTGGGAAATGTGCCACATGCATAGTCTGTGTTTTGTTGTTTTAAAAACGGCTTCAATAGCTCTCTTCATGGCTCCATCCTGATCGGTTACAATCATTGTCGGCTCTTTTCCAACGGCGGACAAAAATGCTGTTAGCAACCACGTATATGATTCGGTATCTTCATGTAAAATCATTCCCGAACCAAGTGTCACACACTTTCTGTGATTATCGATGCCAGTGAATGGTACAAACTTCATGTTGTACCTATATAACATAGCAATGTATTAAAATCTACATTCCTGAATCACATGTAATTCTACCAAGAATTACATGTAATTCTGTGTGAATTACATGTAATTCTGTGTGAATTACATGTAATTCTGTGTGAATTACATGTAATTCTGTGTGAATTACATGTAATTCTGTGTGAATTACATGTAATTCACTAATAAAAAGTATAAACATACAAGAATTACAAACAATTAACTTACCTGTTGCTATTGAAGGTTGCATCAAAAGATACTATGTCTCCAAACTCTTTGTAATAGCACTTTGCAACTTCATCCGCCCAAAACATCGCAACGAGTTCATCATTTTCTACCTTATATTCAAATGTAAAGTTCGGCACATACAACTTTCTGTTTTCCATTTTGTTTGTTAGCATTTGTGCATCATTTTCCCCAATAAATTCAGTAACATCCCTCTGAGCATTCTTAAAATCAGCGGTCGTCCCATGAACATATTCATCACCACCTTTGATACTACTTAAGAAGTTGTGAGCACGCGTTGCACCAAGTTTATTTGCTGCAGCTTTTACAACAAACATCTTTTCGGCTTGAGGCATTTTTCGTTGTTTCTTTGTATAGTGTTGGTACACCTCTGGTAGAAGATGGTGGTTGTGTTTTGCTATAAATTGTACCAACTTGTATTTTTCGGTAACAATATTCAACTGTAACTTTATCTGAGCTTTACAACCAGTCACGTGGTGTGTTGTGTTTCTGATTTGTTTACCTTTATTTTTTGGATCCAATGTGTCAAAATCAACACGTATTGGTTTTCCTCCTTTGTTACAAGTAATGTACTTGTGTTTTACCATTCCTGATTTTGTTTTACTTTGTCCCGATTTTTTAACTTCAAAGCCTCCCTTTTCAGCATAATTTGAATACATATCAAAAGCTTCTTCCAATGTATCATAAATATCTCCCACTTCTGGTATACGAATTCCATGTACACGAGGCTCCCAATTTACTGATCCACCGGGTGTTTCATCTTGCGCAAAAACTGTTGCTCTTGGGGTTTTCATACCTGTATTTAAAAAACAGAATTACATGTAATTTCCATTCAACACTAACAAACCATTTTAATACAAAAATTACATGTAATTCACACAGAATTACATGTAATTTCCATTCAACACTAACAAACCATTTTAATACAAAAATTACATGTAATTCACACAGAATTACATGTAATTTCCATTCAGCACTAACAAACCACCTTAATACAAAAATTACATGTAATTCACACAGAACTACATGTAATTTCTATTCAACGCTAACAAACCATTTTATTACAAAAATTACATGTAGTTCACACAGAACTACATGTAATTTCTATTCAGCACTAACAAACCATTTTAATACAAAAATTACATGTAATTCACAAAGAATTACATGTAATTTCTATTCAGCACTAACAAACCATTTTAATACAAAAATTACATGTAATTCACACAGAATTACATGTAATTTCCATTCAGCACTAACAAACCACCTTAATACAAAAATTACATGTAATTCACACAGAATTACATGTAATTTCCATTCAGCACTAACAAAACACCTTTTTTCAAAAATTACATGTAATTCACCCAGAATTACATGTAATTTTCATTTAACACTAACAAAACAACCTCAGAACGATAATTTACCTGGAAAACCATCTTTTACTTTTTCTGAAGAAGAACACTGTTCTGATGCATCACTTTTATTCAAATCAAGCTGAGAAACCACCACCATAACGTCATCTAAATCAGGTTCATCCATTTTTCTGATTGATTAGGGTTCCGACGAGTTTTTTTATTTTCCGGCGAGGGTTATGGTTTCCGGCGAGGGTTACAATCTTTTATGAATAAGGTTTTATGAATATATAGGTTATAGATTTGTGATATTAATGGTTTCCGGCGAGGGTTTTGTTATTTACATATCATTCCGGCGAGTTTCCAATTATTCCGGCGAGATGGATTTTGGATCTGAGTGTCTGTTATATCGGGAGGTGAGATCGGGGGTTGTTAGAGAGAGAAAGTGGGTGGGTTGTGTTTTTTTTATTGTTTATATATGATTTGTGTTTTTAATATGGATGGTTGGATGATAGAAAAATGGAGGGCCCACATTCATTCCTTCCTTCTTTTTTGGATACCTTTTTTATGGAGATCTCACCTCAAACCTTTAATTTGGAGTACTTATCATGGTCAATATGCATCCTTGTACTGTTATGAAAGTGGAACAGGGTTGTTGTTTTCGACATCCCTACTAATTTCCCATTTGTTTCACTTAGACCCATTGATTTTGGCTTCCCTTTGCTACGCTACTTTTTACTATGTGTATATGTATGTGCTAAAGAATGTATTTTTTTAGTTGTTACAGTTTGACACTTATTCTTGTTACACCCATAATCATTTTAGTCCAACTTTTCCTATATGGTGGTCTCGTATTGTGTCACCAGAAAAGTGGGTGTTTGATTTTTGAGTGGGTAAATGGATGGTGCATGGCATGGATCAACAATACCTTTGTTCTCATGTTATCATCACATCTTTTTTAGCATATAACATATACTCAAAACTACAGTATGTACTTGAACTAAAACTTGTGTTGGTTGCAGCCCGGTGATACATCCTGGCAGTTTATTATTAGTAATATTAACTAAATAATTAGTTTATTTACTTTCCGTTGTTGCATTATCTTTAGGAGCAAGTTATCTTTTATTATTTATAGGGGCATTAGGTTGTAACACGGATTAGGTTGAATGATAATGAAGTATTGGTTTTAATAATCAATTGGGGAGTCGGTTTATCTCACTAATATAAGCCATTGGGGGGTCGGGTTATCCCATTAATATAATCTATCTATCCTTTTATCTCCATTATCGATCCGGTTCGTATCAATTGGTATCAGAGCTGTATCGATTCTAGGGTTTCAAAAAAAAAAACTGTTCTCCCGGCCACTATTCATCCGAATCACTGTTAACGTCCAGAAATTACTGTTCATCCGGGGCACAAGAAGATGGTTAACAGCATGCGTTCATTCAGAAGAGATTTAAAGATGTCTAACTTTGAAGGAGGTGATGTTTTTGGGTGGATTTACCGCATGGAACGATATTTTCATATCGAGAGGATTGAGGCTAAGGATCAATTAACGGCTGCGGAGTTATGTTTAGAGGGACAAGCTGTTTCTTGGTTATGTTGGAGTGATTGTCGAACTCCGTTTAGATCTTGGGAGAATTTTAAAAGGCGAATATTAAACAAATTCGAACAATCTCGTGAGGGTAGTTCGTATGAGTAATATTCGGCGATTAGAACCTACCAAGAGAATAAGAGGCGTGAAGAATGGAATCAAATGATTAAAGAAAAAATTGAAGAGGCTAAGTGGCGTGAAGCATGTATTCAAAAGCTTGAAGAGATGAAAAATCTAATTCAGTCTTTACGGAATCCCATATCGCCACCGGTAACAACCAATGTACTAGCACAACCGATTCAAAATACCATACGTTTTGAAGAAAATAGCGGGCAAAGTTATACGAGTGGTGAGGAGGTGAAAGAAGAGTTGAAAGAAGAGATAAAAGACAACGTTGTTAATGGCCTTCATGTCATAGATTTTGATGTTGCTGATGGATATGACGGGGAAAACCCACCAAAAACAGACGTTTTACTTCAGAATTTGGATTCAAAACACATTGGAGTTCTGGAATTAGCAAATAGCCAAGACCACAGGAACCCGAATTGGGCAGGGGATGTTCCTTCTCATGGGAAAAGGAAACAACAAATGGGTGGACAGATTTTTGGTGCAGAGCTGGAAAAACTTACTGCTGGGACTGATTTAAGGGTTTTTAAGGGACGTCATTCTGATCTAGTGAGGGTAGAAGAAAGAAGAACATGGAATCCCGGGATCACTTACCATCAATCAAGAAGATACTTGAAGATCGGCGTTGAACTAATAGATAGCGTGTTTCAACATTTTGAGTGTCTTGTCGACCGGCTTGCGAAGAGAGTAGTTCAAACGAGAGTTTGGGATCCAGGAATTCGCGGGGCTTCATTTTTAAGCAACACCTTGAGGATAAGGTGTTTTTGGGGGCGGGAGTATTGATACATCCTGGTAGTTTATTATTAGTAATATTAACTAAATAATTAGTTTATTTACTTTCCGTTGTTGCATTATCTTTAGGAGCAAGTTAATGGTGGCCACGGAGGTGGTGATTGTGCAGGTGGGTGGTAGTGGTGATGTTGGAAGGGATGATGGGCAAAAAAGAAAAGGAAAGGACAAAATTAACCCTGTAGCAACGAAAGTTAACGGTCAATGGATAACATTCGTTATGGTCAAAGTAGCAAAGTGAACACTTAATGGAAGACCAGGTAGGCCGCCTGCAGTTTCGGAAGACCAGTTACTATATATGCAATCTGGACATACCAGGTAGGTCCTGCTATCATATATACCCTCACCCCCGATCCATGATTTTCTCTCCTCCAATCTCACCAAATCGATACAAATAAAAACAACCCATTAGGATCCATATTCATTAATTCGAACAAAGGTGGATATTGATTTTGATTTTGCTGTTTTATAAGAAATAGAACAAAAAAAGTTAGGATATTCAGTTAATTTTTCTGATGGTTTATAATGAAGGTTTTCGGATTCAAAGGTTACCAAGTTTACAAGGCTTGACACTATTTTGATTTTATGTTATGTTATATTTTATACAAGTATATTAGATTAATTTTCTTATGTATTTTCTATCAGTTTATTAGGTTTCATGTATAAATTTGTAACTGATAATTAAAGTGACGTTTCTTGTTAATACTGGTGGAGCGATGGTGGCCACGGAGGTGGTGATTGTGCAGGTGGGTGGTAGTGGTGATGTTGGAAGGGATGATGGGCAAAAAAGAAAAGGAAGGGACAAAATTAACCCTGTAGCAACGAAAGTTAACGGTCAACGGATAACATTCGTTATGGTCAAAGTAACAAAGTGAACACTTAATGGAAGACCAGGTAGGCCGCCTGCAGTTTCGGAAGACCAGTTACTATATATGCAATCTTTATTATTTATAGGGGAATTAGGTTGTAACAGGGATTAGGTTGAATGATAATGAAGTATTGGTTTTAATAATCAATTGGGGAGTCAGTTTATCTCACTAATATAAGCCATTGGAGGGTCGTGTTATCCCATTAATATAATCTATCTATCCTTTTATCTCCATTATCGATCCGGTTCGTATCACCCGGTAGTCTTCTTAAGTCTCTGAATGGATATGTAGAAAGGACTTTTCTCGTTGCAAGGATGATAAACAGATGGAAGCTTTTCAAGATATTTTGAAGGAGGTAATGGCTCGCTAATGTATGGATATATTTATTTCTCAACGTGTTAAGGATCTTCAAAAGAGCTTATGGTATTGGAAGTTATAGTGTATGTAAGTGCGTGAATACGAGCCTGTGAAAAGCTTTAGGATGCTCATAGGATAAGATCGAAGAGATGGTATCTCTTTTATCTTGTTTTGCCTAGCAAGAAAAGCTTTAGGATGCTCAAAATCCCAGGGAAGAACTTGAGATGCTCTTTACACAGTTGCAAGATATAGCACGTAGAGTTGCTAAAGTTCAGCTAGATATGCCCACCGTATAACTGCGAGCGTCCTCACGCTTGAAAATTTTAATAAAGAATCAGTTCTGATAACTGATTTGAAAGGGCCACTGTGAATCCTTGATCCCCTAATAGCTCGTTGGTTGGAATACGTAGTTGACGTCTAAGGCAGTCACTATTGGTATAGAGTAATTGCTAACATTGTGAAGAAATTATTGAATAAATAACCACAACCCTAGCTTTATTATAGATTTGTAATGAGCCTATGATCAAGATAAATTATTAAATAAAGAACCGCTATTTGAGAGTAGTTTGCAGTAGAAATGGATATAGTGATCAAGATAACCTGCTTCACTACCATATTCAATAGATAATACAAATATGATGTCTAAGTGCCTATGATCAAAGGAAAGCATATATTCAATATTTTCGGGACTTGATGTATTACATATATCTTTACAAACTACTCTCAAATAGTGGCCTGATCTCATAAGTTCCATTTTCATCATTTTTTTTGAAAGCATGAAACAAGTCTCTCAGGTTTGGAGGGATCCTGAAAGTGAAAAGTTATTGAACATAAGCTTTGTTAGCACCTTTTCTACTGCTCGGTGTTGACCAACTAGCAGCAACAAGCGATCAATCAGTTAGAACTTTATTATGAAAAATATCGGCTATTTTTATGGTTGAAAACATGTCAGTATTACCATTCTACTAGATTATGGATCAAGGTATTGATATTTTCGACCCAGTCACATGAATGGATTAGATATAGATCAAGATCCGGTCCATCGTTAGATTATTAGATCAGATTATTGGGAGCAAGAAATTCATGTTGTAGCTATGTCTCTTGCTGTATCAATTTGAATATAGAAGCTGATTTTCTGTCATCATTTGCATATAGCGTGCATCTCATATGCTTTAGTTACATTTCTGCTAGTATATACAGTAAAAGGGAAACTAATCAGCTTTACGCTACAACTTATATTTTCAATCCCCGTTAAATGTCACTCCCGCTAAATGAATCAAGAAAACCCAACTTAAATTTTACTTTAAATCATTGCTTTATACATGGTCTGTGGTCACCATCAAGGCATAAAGATTGTAAGGGTTGGTTAAATAACATGTTTTGATAGTTTAGCTTCAACTTGCCGTGGTTCACAGTTTTCGCCTGTTGGAGATGAAAGTTCCTCCACTTTCGAGGAGGACAATCCAGAAAAGAATGAAAAAGAGGTCAGTTTTTTGTTGATTATCTTGAAGTTTAGCACCTGGGACAAAAAATTGCTTCTCACCAATATGTGCATTACTTGGAGATTGCAACTAAATAGCCAAGAGAGTTTTGGGGATTTCTGTATTTTCGTGGATATGCAGTGGCTTTCATTTGTGGCGTTATGTTTTTTTTGAATTTAGATCATAACTAATATATTCCCTAAATTGTGCTTGTTATAATCTCTATATTTTGGCTTAATCATCTGTGCTTGTTAAACAAGAAGTCCAGGAAGTTGAAGCAAGAGTGAAAATGGGAGAAATGACATGTTAGGGTTTTATAGATACCGTCAGACGTAGTATGTTTTTTGTATTAGTTGTTTATCATGTTTTCCAGTTAAAATTCTACTTGCTGCAAGGCTTAGTCAAAACATATATCTGATTTCTTGCTCTTTTGCTCTGCGTATATCTCAAGTGGATCTCTTCTAAAAAATGCGACATTCAAAATTTGGTGGGGCGAATGTATGTGTTATTTGATTTAACAAAATATATGGGTCTGGGGTACTACATACAAGACGAGTCTAGGAGATCCCTGCTTATTAATTTAACCACTTCAAAGAATTGAAGTGGAAATATACAGTATGAGTGGGAATTCATCAGTTAAAAGAAAGATGAATGTCTGTTTAAATTGTGTTTTGAAATCATTGCTTGAACATATGATCACTATCCCAATTTCAAGAGTTTCTTAACTTTTTAACTTACAGGCTGTGATGGCTCAGATACAGCAGGCCGAGGTTTTGAGTTACCTTTTGTAGTTGCAGAGGAAATTTCTAACACTTTAGAGGAAGAAAAACCAGTACATGAAAAGGAGGTTAGTTTAATTAATGTTTACACAATTTGTATTGTATAAGAGCAATGTTGTGCCCTAATGTTGAAGCTAATTACTTTACAATATAACACCTTCTTTAAATTACTTTATGCCAACCCGACATGTCCGTACACAGTACTTTCTGTGCCAAAAACTCTGTAGCATCATGGATATATGAGAATCGCTAAAAGATCATTCCAGTTAATCCGACTAGGAGTATATTTCATAGGTTGAAAGTGGCTCATATAGGAGGGCAGTCCGAAGGATTGAGGCCCTAGAGAACCCGTTTGAGAAGCATGAAGTTGCAAAGTCTCCACTTATTGAGCAGAAGCTGAAAGTCTTGCATAAGAAGAAATAGATCACAGCTCAAACTAAAGAAATCAAGAAGTCAATGCGTTCTACTTCTGCACTTGCTTTCAAAGATGAGCTTAAAGCAAGGAAAGGGTTCTACGAAGACTAGTGTAAGACAATATATTATATTTTGAAGTTAGTAATCTGTTGTTGACAAATTGCGCATTTATTTATAACTACATTCCCATGAGTCAGGACATTGTTTTGTTACAATGATCACCCCTTTCTTAAAACGATTGTTGGATTCAGGTCGCAAAAAGCTCATGTTCCGGTAATGGGTCAAAATTGGTATCTCTTGTAATGGATTGAAACGGTTCGGGTTGGGGATGGTTAGCATATGAACACATCTTTTTTCCTAATTATATCTTTAACTTTTCTACAAAAAAAGTTACTGATCAACGTTAGTGTATCAAATATGTTTCAAAGACTGTGTATCAAATATGTTTCAAAGACTATGTTATTCTAGTTTAGTACAAAGTTTTGAATATATATGGTTTATGAGGTTTTTTTTATTTCTTTTATAGAATTATCTGTTTGACAAGTTATAAATAAATACAACCTAGCATGACCCATGCATAAGTAGAGCGCGTCGATAGTTAGTACATGGCATAAACCTTTTGCATATTCTGTTTAGAACTAAGGGCATGCTTGGTTGGGGGTTATGGGCTATAAGGAATGGGTAAGATAATGAATAAAGAAGGTTGGTTACCCACTAGTAGGTATTGGGCCATTACCCCATAAATCGGGGGGGGAGATTGAGATTGTTTTTCATTACCCACTAATTAACCCGCCAAATTAACCTCCACGTTCTGCACTTCTTTTATGTACCACATCTTTCACATCAATCAAACTCACACCAGTTACTTTTACTCACACACACGATGATTGGTCTCTTCATCTAAAGCATAAACATCCGTACATAACAACAAGCAAATCACATTCAAGGTATGTTTTTTCCCTTTGACAGTAGTCCATATTGTGGTTGTGTTGTTTTGTTTGTTCATTTAACAATCATCGACAATTAATATATAAACCCATGTTTGTTTGACTTGTAATAATGATATGAAGGGCGGCGTTGTATTGTTATTTTTCAAATACGAAGGTTGTTGTATTGCTATATTTCTTCCTCTGTGAGATCATTTGATAGAGTACTATATCACCTGCTCTAACTTTTGAAGTAAAAACTTGTTTTTTGTTGACTTATTTGGGGATAATGAAAATAGTAAACTTGTTTTATGTAGACTTGTGAATTGATCACCTTTTTTTACCAATGATAATGGTAGCTTACATATGATTTTGTAGATCAGAATGGCCCCGTCGTCCAATTAACACAAGAAAACGCAAATTAAAGCAACTTCTATTGATTCAACAAATAGCAACTACACTGATGATTTTGACATATTGTTTTTACTACTTTGTTACCTTGTTTATACCTTCGAACTAAGATTCGTGTAATCAAAACAAAGGAAGAAAAAACGAATTGAGCGAATGCAATGGATGTTTAGATTGACAATGGAAAGTGATGCCGTCAGTGGCGGAACCAGAAAGTTTGAGAAGTGGGGGCAATTTTTTTTTTTGAACGATAGTCGTTATATACACCGAATAAAGATACAAATATAAGGTTTTTACATTATTTTTTTTTCTTTTCGAGGGTAATTTGAAGGTTTTTACATTGTTTTGTTTCCGAGTGGGGGCAATTCGATTTACGATGAGGTGCACTTTAATAAAATGGTCTTAAATATTTTTTTTCTACACTAAAATTTGATTTTTTTTTGCTCGAGCCATGGGGGCGCCGCCCCCACCCCCCCCCCCCCCCCCCCCCCCGCACTCTCACCAAGTACTTCTACCCCTGGATGCCGTTTGTATTAGTGAACTTCGGATGGATAGAGCAACTTTTAAGGGTACTGTGTCAAATGGTAAGCGAGATTGGAGGTTTAAATCCTACAAAAAACACATCAACAGAAGAGGTTGTAGCAAATGTTTCTATATACTTTTGGCTCACACAAAAAAAAGTAGAACAATAGGTCATCTCTTTTTTTTCGTAGTAGAGAAACAGTTAGTCGCCAATTCCACCAGGTCCTTAGCATTACCATTACCTTTCCTTATCCCTTTACTGAGTTTGAACCAAGCACCCCCTAAGTTTATGTGGCATTTGACGCAGATATATCACTAAAGACAATGTTGTGGAGCTGAAGGAAAAGTTTGTGCGAAATTAGCAGCGCTGATGAATTGGTGTTAACAGAGTCTCATGTTTAATGGTGTTTTTCAAAGACATGGAAGATCGAAAAGATGGTATCTCCTTTTATCTTGTTTTGTCTGGCAAGAAAGCTTCAGGATGCTCAAAAGCCTAGCGAAGAAACTTGAGATGATCTTTACACAATTACAAGATAACATCAGCGTAAATGCTTCAAAAATAAAGTAGGAATTTTATAATGATGCCTTAAATAAAAAATTCTATAATAATATGTATAGGAATTACAAATGATGCCTTAAATACAAAATTCTATAAAAATATATACGGAAGGATGGTGAAACAATGGCCTTAAATAAAAATTCTATAAAAAAGATTCCATAAAATTAACCCGCCAAATTAACCTCCACGTTCTGCACTTCTTTTATGTACCACATCTTTCACATCAATCAAACTCACACCAGTTACTTTTACTCACACACACGATGATTGGTCTCTTCATCTAAAGCATAAACATCCGTACATAACAACAAGCAAATCACATTCAAGGTATGTTTTTCCCTTTGACAGTAGTCCATATTGTGGTTGTGTTGTTTTGTTTGTTCATTTAACAATCATCGACAATTAATATATAAAACCCATGTTTGTTTGACTTGTAATAATGATATGAAGGGCGGCGTTGTATTGTTATTTTTCAAATACGAAGGTTGTTGTATTGCTATATTTCTTCCTCTGTGAGATCATTTGATAGAGTACTATATCACCTGCTCTAACTTTTGAAGTAAAACTTGTTTTTTGTTGACTTATTTGGGATAATTGAAAATAGTAAACTTGTTTTATGTAGACTTGTGAATTGATCACCTTTTTTACCAATGATAATGGTAGCTTACATATGATTTTGTAGATCAGAATGGCCCGTCGTCCAATTAACACAAGAAAACGCAAATTAAAGCAACTTCTATTGATTCAACAAATAGCAACTACACTGATGATTTTGACATATTGTTTTTACTACTTTGTTACTTTGTTTTACCTTCGAACTAAGATTCGTGTAATCAAAACAAAGGAAGAAAAACGAATTGAGCGAATGCAATGGATGTTTAGATTGACAATGGAAAGTGATGCCGTCAGTGGCGGAACCAGAAAGTTTGAGAAGTGGGGGCAATTTTTTTTTTAACGATAGTCGTTATATACACCGAATAAAGATACAAATATAAGGTTTTTACATTATTTTTTTTCTTTTCGAGGGTAATTTGAAGGTTTTTTACATTGTTTTTGTTTCCGAGTGGGGGGGCAATTCGAATTTACGATGAGGTGCACTTTAATAAAATGGTCTTAAAATTTTTTTTCTAACACTAAAATTTGATTTTTTTTGTCGAGCCATGGGGGCGCCCCCCCCCCCCCCCCCCCCCCGCACTCACCAAGTACTTCTGCCCCTGGATGCCGTTTGTATTAGTGAACTTCGGATGGATAGAGCAACTTTTAGGGTACCTGTGTCAAATGGTAAGCGAGATTGGAGGTTTAAATCCTACAAAAAAACACATCAACAGAAGAGGTTGTAGCAATGTTTCTATATACTTTTGGCTCACCACAAAAAAAGTAGAACAATAGGTCATCTCTTTTTTCGTAGTAGAGAAAACAGTTAGTCGCCCAATTCCACCAGGTCCTTAGCATTACCATTACCTTTCCTTATCCCTTTACTGAGTTTGAACCAAGCACCCCCTAAGTTTATGTGGGCATTTGACGCAGATATATCACTAAAGACAATGTTGTGGAGCTGAAGGAAAAGTTGTGTGCGAAATTAGCAGCGCTGATGAATTGGTGTTAACAGAGCTCATGAAACATGGTGTTTTCAAAGACATGGAAGATCGAAAAGATGGTATCTCTTTTATCTTGTTTTGTCTGGCAAGAAAGCTTCAGGATGCTCAAAAGCCTAGCGAAGAACTTGAGATGATCTTTACACAATTACAAGATACATCACGTAGAGTTGCTAAAGTTCAGGTAGATAGCAAGGGTACATTTCTTTTATTCTTACTTGATCTATATTTCATTTCGCTAAGGTCTCTCCGCCGACAATATTACCACACAGGTCTGCTTTTAGTATTTTCCAACTTATAGGCTTATAGGTACGGCTGGTGTCATAAAGTCTTCCAGTAGAGTAACAATCACAAGATATTCACCAGGTTAGGTTGTTAGGATCACTTATAGAACTGATGATGCTAAGAAGTTCACAGGCTTCACGATCTTATAGACCCAGAGAAGCTCGTGTATTAGCATCGCCATGGACCAGTCTGGATACACGCGATACTGATTATATACCAGGTACGTTCAAGAGCAACAAGGTAGCTTATATCAAGAATGCATCGATTCCCAAAAGCTGTCAGATATCTAAAGGTGATACTTCCTTTTTTTGAGTTGACCACTTTTGTTATTAATGGGTAAGGATGGCAACGGGGCGGGTTTGGGGCGGGCGACCGTCTCCATCCCCAAACCCGATTAGTAAAGTTCTCCCCAAACCCGCCCCGATCCCCGTCGGAGATTTAATCGGGGTGCCCCGTTGGGGCGCAATGCTCCCCCAAACCCGCCTCGTACTAATCGGGGATCTTATCGGGTACCCTCTTTGGGTGAAATTTTCTATCAAAACCGCATCATTTTACACGCATCATTTTACATTTATTATTATTTTTAGACCGTTAGAATAAGCTTGAAATATTAAAAACTTACTAGTTATATAATAATGAACTACAAACAAGACTTATAAGGTTTAAAACGATACTATTATACATAAATAATGATATGTTACACCACAAAGAACTTACAATACATTAAACAAGTTTCGGTAATAACAATTTGCAATATTGAAAAGATAAAATACTAAAGAAATATTTATTATGACGTAAATAGTAAGAAAATACTATATAAAAATACTTATATTTGTATATGTGTATATTAATTGGCCGGGGCGGGTCGGGACCTTATGCATATGAAAGCTCCAATTTACATTTATTATCAGCTGGACAACTTTTACCAAAACCAGAGATGGTTAGTCATTGTCTTCCCTTTCTTTTGCTAAAACATCAAGTTTGAAGAATACATCTTTTTCTGATTTTTTTTCTTTTTAATTTCTTTTATCGGTGCTATGTTGCAATTCTGGAATAGGAGATATCTTAGATTCTTAAATGTCAAATATTGTAATTTCTTTCAAGCCCAAAAATGATGTATGCTTGTTAACACTATTAATTTGTCACCACTATCCCCCTACCACTTGACATAGTCTTTATATAGTTTTGAATTATTATGTTTGACTATTAAATTCAAAATATATTTCTTTTTCAAGATAGGAATGAGGGCTATCAACCTTAATTTTTTAAGATAAACCCTTCAAATGTTTTCGTAGTCTTGCAACTCACAAGTGGTTTATTCATCGATAATTGCAGATGTGCCTTCTGTTGTAAATCAATTCAAATAAATAGGCCTGAACAACTGGGAGATTAAATAAACTTAACCAATTATAGTCCTCTTTAAGCTACTTTTAACATCCTCACGTGCTCTGGTGAACTTCTTTAATCATTGCATTTACATGGCATGAACCTTATTCTAACCTCATGCACTTTTATTTTTCTCCATCGTTATTGTGATAATGTGTAGAATTATATGTGACTTCTACCGCTATTGTCGAAGTTTTATCACCATGAGAGAAATCTTCTACATACCGTGTAGTTATTCAACATATTGTGTTGTTAGTTGGTTGATACGAGTGTAATTTTTGATCCTACTCTGGCACTCTTTTAGGTTGGATTAAATAGAAACTGCTACTAAAAGAATAAAATAGGACACGCTTTATGGTGATATTAACGACTTCAAAGTTTTTTCTTTACTTTATGTATAGGTTGGTACATGCATGTTGTTTTCTTAGAAATTTCTACTACATATAATGTAACACCCCCAAATTTACACAATTCAATACAGCGGAAGACTCGTTGGTGTTACAGGATAGCACATTACTCACATCATAGACAACGCATAAAAATCGCGTCGTTTATTAATAAAGCATGTCCATTCATAAATATCAAATTTACATAGGTCCCAAGTCATTATATTTCATACAGGTTTTACAAGCATTTGAATGTAAATTATTATTTAAGTGCGGGCCATGAATTCTTTTTGTCTTCCCGAGAATTATTTTCAAGTATCTGAGATAAAACATAATAAAAGAAAAGGTCAGCCGAAAACGCCGAGTGAATTCATAGAGATTAATGAAATCCATCAATATAACATCGTTATAAAATTATTACCGAAAATCATTTTGTACAAATCTTTGTAATAGGCCATAAATAGCCAAAGTCGTTTTATAGAAATCCTTATCAAAAATCATAATATAGGCGTTTGCCTTCAAAATCATTATACGAACCATTGTCGTTAAAAACATCATACAATACGTTTTATAACGTTGTATAGAGTTAAATAAAAACCGTTATATGAATATGGTTATGAAAAACCAAAACACGAACATAATATCAATAGTAAGACCCCGTATTGCTAGTCAGGCAATATATCGTAATTTAGTGCGTATAGCAGTATTTCGTTATTTTGGATTATTATAAGCCGCATGACATTGTTACCTTACTACAACAAACAACGGGTAGCTAACCTGAAACTCATTTGCCATCTAAAATAGCGTGTCGTCACAATAATCACGCTTGTGTAAATCTTCTCATACATAAATTCGCTTACTAATCAATGTGGCATGACGGGGATCAACCGTCAAGGCGCGACTGGGGCGATCGTCCCCAAATAGTACTATTATATGCATAAGCGTCTACCAAACCCCGGTAGTTCACAATTCATGCTAATGGGACTTTTAGTGACATAACCTAACTTTAATAATCCATTTCATTTCATCTATCGGGTCATATAATCATTCGGGTCCAAATCAATAAGCAAATAATCGGGACAAATGGTTTCCTATTTTATCAAAACTAACATGTCATCTCCCTAGCGGGTTTATAAAACATTTCATAAAAACATTTAAAAGAGTGCGAGGCTATGAACTCACGTTGATGTGGGAAAGCGGGTTATCGGCAATTCGGATGTACGGTACGTGTTTCAATCACGGAAACCTAGAAAAATAATACTCGTCTTAGACTCTTGTCCAATGAATTTATAAAAATAACAATTATGTATACATATGATGATTTTATATATATGATGATCAAGTGGGTTTATATATTCTCATTTACTCATTTTAGTGTTATGTGTTGGAAATTTTCAAGACTAGTTACACTAGTTCAATTTGTTACATTTTGAAGCCCAATGGGCCTATTACAAGCCCAATACTTTATATTAGTCCATTTTACACTTTTATTATCAGTATTATACTTTACATGTTAGGCCCAAATGGGTTAAGCCCAATAAGTAAGTTTATGTGTTTTACCAAACTAGTCGGGTTAATAGTCCAATAAGGCTACTTTGGCCCGTTAACGTCTATATGTTGTAAAGCTCCGGTTTTATCGGTTTTTACTTGTTATATAAGTTCATATATCAGTATGTGAGTTTATAAAAGTTTATATAGTAGACGGGTCCGACCGTCTAAGTTTTACTTGACAAAAACGTTAATCTTTCGGTTTTAGCCGAAAAGACGTAAAACTTAGTATATAGTTTTATAACTTGGAAAGACATTTATATTTATTCTTTATACAACATAAACCATTTTAATATCAACATTTATGTAACTCTTTTATTATAATCATTATCAATTAGTGGAATTTGTATTTATATATATTTTATATAAATTTTTTAGTGCTTATATTATATATTATTTATACAAAATCAGTCCTAAAAATCTAGTTTACTAAAATGATCATATCTAGAGTTATGTATGGAGATAGAAGCCCAAATTTTTATGACATGTTCTACATGATATGTGCTTCATTTTATTCCAGCTACTGATGAATCAACCTCTAAGTATTTTATAAAATTCGTCCAAAACAGTGTAGTCAGATTTGCACTCTAAACTTGTTTTGATCATATCTCACTCATTATAATGATTCCATTGTATGGCCAACTCTCACATGTGTATAACACCTAATACTTACTGTATATTGATTCCACTTTACCATTTTATCAGTTTAACATTTGGTTACTTACTGTTTTTATACAGCCATCATTTTAAGCATGATTTTAACCTTGTTACCTATGGTTTTTCATCTCTTTAATCATATTTATCAAACGTTGATCCCCACACAACATTTTTATCATCATATATTCATCATATACATATACAATAAGAAAGAAAATATATGATTACATAATCAAAATAACAAGAGGATGGGAAGAACAATCTTTATACCACCAAGATTGTGTAAGTATTCATCAAGGCTTGGATTTTTGATGGAAGAACTTGTGATAGATCAACACCAATCTTCATGGCCACCAATACTTGTAAACTTCATGTAGAAATCAGCCCTTGAACATCACCAAATCTTCTCCTTGGATGTTAAAATCACCACCAATGAATAGAGCTTGAAGAGGTTTCCATCATATGTGTGAATAACATAGGATTTCATGGTTAAACCAAGATCAAAATGGGTGTTTTTGGTTGAGATGGGACGACCAAAAAGGCTAGAGAGAGAGAGAGTTTGTGTTTTTGGTGGTTTGCATGAATGAAAATGAGATGAGTGGTTTATGCTTGGATGGTTTTGTGAAGTTGCAAGTAACTAGGACAAGTGTCCTAGCTTACTTAGTAAGCTTTGACACATATGTTGTGTTGTTAGCTTAATATGGCCGGTTATAGTGGGGGTGCGACAAGTGTCCCACTTGTCTCATCTCCACTAATTTACGGGTACTCCTCGATTCTAGTTTCCTCGATTTACGTGCCCTCGGGTCGTTTTACCAAAAACGTTTTTATAAATTATGAATCAACGGTACGAAACAAATCTAATAAAAATTATCTCATAAAAAACGGAGTTCGAAAACGTAAATACGTAATTCTAAGGTTTCCGGTTTAGTCGTAAAGGACGTTAAATTATTCACGTAAGTCCTAATCTCTTCTCGTAAATTTGTGAGTTTATGAACCAACTCAAAATTAAAATCTCAAAATAATATTTACGGATAAATTTATTTTCTGAAATGTCGGACTGTCACCAAAGACGGTTTATGTAAACGTAAGCACGTAACGTAGAATCCTCCGGTTTAGACGTAGTCGATGCTACTTCAAGATGTAAATCCAAATTTCTTCCCAAAAATAAGTGAGTTCATAATATAACATTAAAATAATGTTTTTAAATAATATTTGAGAATAAAATATAAACCATAAATTGACGGATTGTCACATATAATGATTTACATTATGATATACATATTATTATCATGATCATCTCATTTTTCTACTTTGTAGTTTGATTATAGTATTACCCAAGAGCTCTTCAAGCACCGAGACGACCACTGCAGTCAATTTTGTGATTTAAAGTGAACTGGTCATCTTTGTAATCCTCTGTATGACATTATAATATGCTTTTGTATCCTTACAGTTTGGTTGCATCATGTGATAAAATAAGTTATTGAGATATTTGTATGGTCTTTCTTCTAGCCTTGATACATAGAAAGGTACATCATATGCAAGCAACAATGTCCATTCCAAACACTAAATTAAAGTATGCACCGTTGAGGAAGTACAACAACTCTACAATACACGTTGTATATAAAAAAATAATAAAGATTTTTATAGATTATAGTTCAAGTACTTTTATTAAGTTTATTATAAATTTGATCTTATTATTTTTTAACACTACATCAAGCATTTTATTTCATTTATTTTCAGAAAAATAAACTTGAAGCTAGCCGCCCATCGGGCGGGCTTGAAGCTAGTTATAGTATAAAAGTACCCTAGCAAGATCAATGCATTCACCTTTGATAATAATTGGCATGTGTAAAGATATTCTTTCAAAACTTATATAAATGTCTTTAAAGTTAAACATCAAAATCTATATTTTTGCACTTCAGTTATAAAAAATACACTAGTAAGATCAAACCTTCAATCCGTACCCATAATTTACACACGTGAAGATATTCTTACAAAACGCTTAAATAATCGTCTATTAAACATCAATATGTCTTATTTTTTCACTACAAGTACAACAAAAATAAGCTAGTAAAATTAAAGCTTCAATACTTGATATTTAATAGACGTTGGTATAAAACATACCCTAGTAAGAGCAATGCCATATCCTTGCTCAATATTTGAACGCGTGAAAATATTTTTAAAAAAACTTAAATATCGTCTATTAAATATCAATATCTCATATTTTTTATTTTGGCACTTCTAGTATAAAAAATACACTAGTAACATCAAAGCTTAACGTTGCTCATAATCTGCACGCGTGAAGATATTCTTACAAAACATGAAAAATTATCTATTAGACATCAATATCTCCCATTTCTACATTTCTAGCATACAAATACGCAAGTGGTATCAATATATCAAACATTCCTCATAATTTTCGACGTTAACATATTTTTAGAAAACTTAAATAATTGTCTTAGAAACGTCAATATCTCATACTTTTGTATCTTTAATAAAAATACGCTAGTAAAATCAAAGCTTAATCCTTTATTATAATTTGCACACATGAAGATATTTCTACAAAAATCTAAACAATTAAACATCAATCGTCAATTATAAATTCGCACGCGTGAAGATATTCTTGCCAAAACTGAAACAATTTCTATTAAATATCAATATCTTATATTTTTGCACTCGTTTAATAAAAGGTACAATAGTAAAATCAAAGCTTCAACTATTGCTCATAATCTGCACGTGTGAAGGTATTTGAAAGGTGGTAACTGAACAAAATTCAAAATGACTCACATGAATGAGAAATAATTTTAGAAAAGTGGCTATGCCTCCTATTATGAGTATATTGTCATTCATTCATAGTTTAATTCCCTAACTTAATAAGCACATATTTGCAATAATATTTAATGTCATTGATTGATTTTGATAGTCACATAGGTTACGCACCCTAAACATTAATACTCATATTTTCAAGATAATATTTTCAGTCCTTCATCATAATTTTCCCATGTGAAGATATATGATTATAAACTAAAAATATCATCTATTTAAATTAATATTTCATGTTTTGTGCTTCTAGTATAAAATATGCTAATAAGATAAAAGCTTTATTTTTGCTTATAATTTGCACGCATGAATAAAACTATGCAAAACTTAAATAATTGTCTAATAAAACATCATTATCTCGTATATTTGCAGTTCTAGTATTAAAATACGATACTAAGATCAAAGCTTCAATCATTGCACATAATTTGCGCACGTGAAGATATTCTTACAAAACCTGAATAATCGTATATTAAACACGAATATTTCATATTTTTGCACTTATAATATACAAAATACGTTAGTAAGACCATAGATATAATATTTGCTCATATTTTGCACGTGTAAAGATATTTTTACAAAACTTAAATAATCATATATCAAACATGAATATATCATATTTTCGCATTTGTAGTATAAAAAAATACGCTAGTAAGATAAAAGTTTCAATATTTGTTCATAATTTGCACGAGTGAAGATATTCTTACGAAACTTTAATTATTGTATTGTATACATCAATATCTCATTTTTCTGCACTTCTAGTATAAAAATATACCAAGAAAATCCTTGCTCATAATTTTCTCATGTGAAGATACATTCTTAAAAAACTTAAATTATCATCGTATAAATATCAATATCTCATGTCTTATAATTCGTATTAAAAAATATGCGAGAAAAGCTTTATTTTTACGCATAATTTGAATGCATGAAGATATCCATGCAAAACGTATATAATTGTCTATTAAACATCATTATCTTCAATCTTTGCACATAATTTGCACGCGTGAAGATATTATTATAAAACTAAAATAATCATATATTATACATGAATATCTCATTTTATTGAACTTAAAGTATACAAAATACGCTAGTAAGATCATAGTTTCAATATTTGTTCATAAGCGTGAAGATATTCTTATAGAACTTAAATAATCGTATATTAAACATGAATATATCATATTTCCTCATTTATAGTATTAAAGATACGTTAGTAAGATCAAAGCTTCGACATTTTATCATAATTTACACGAGTGAAGATATTTGTATGAAACTTTAATAATCATATAGTAAATATTAATATCTCATATTTTTGTACTTATAATGTATAAAATACACTTGTAAAATAAAATCTTGAATCCTTCCTCATTATTTGCCATGTGGATAGATTCTTATAAAACATAAAATATCATCTATTAAACATCAAGTTCTCATAATTTTGCACTTCTAGTATAAAAAATTTATTTATAAGAATAAAAGCATCATTATTGTTTATAATTTGAATGCGTGAAGATATGCATACTAAATAATTGTCTAGTTAACATCAATATCTCTTACTTTGGAACTTGTAGTATAAAAAACTTAAATAATCGTCTATTAAACATCAATATTCCTCTTTTAGCACTTCTTCTATAAGAATAAATTTGTAAATTAATGCGTTAATCTTTGCTCAAAATTTACATGCGTGAAGATATTCTAACAAACCTAAAATAATCGTCTGTTAAACATCAATATCTCCTATGTTTCACTTACTCATATTTTTGCACTACTAGTTAGAAAATACGCAACCAAGATCAATGCTTCATTCCCGTAATTTTCACGCGTGCGTATAATTTTACAAAACTTAGATAATCGTTTATTAAATATTACTATTATCTTATAATTTTGTACTTCTAGTATAAAAATACACTATCTAGACAAAACCTTCAATTGATCCTCATAATATGCATATGTTAACATGTATTCTTGCCAAATTTAAATAATCTTCTATTAAACATGAGTATCTCATATTTTTGCAAACCTACTATAAAAAAATATGCAAGTATGAACTAAGCTTCAACATTTGCTTATAATTTGCAAGAGTGAAGATGTTCTCAAAAATCTTATATAAGTGTCTATTAAACATCAATATCAATCACTTGTTTGCTAATTACCCTCATGTCTGAGGAATATTCAAAATCTACGCACAGAAAGTACAAAGATCATAAATGAAAATAATCTATAAATGGGTCTCAAGTGTCTATGTAAGGATGATTATGCATCTACTGCATCGGCATGGATTAGGTCCAGCTGGAGAACCACGAGCCCACTTGTATATCCGTTTAGATAGGATTGTTATCGGGTGGGGTTAAGTCGGGTTTTGATTTTTTAAAACGCACCTGCAACTAAAGGCGATAAGAATTCGGGTTAGCGGGTTCGGGTGATATTCAGACCCAGTTATATCACGTCGGCTTATATCAACTCGGGTGATACTATGTTTATGTTTTTTGTTGCTTTATATCATTAAATTATCATACGATTTTATATTGTTTTGTGTCATTTTCATCACCTCCGACTTATCCAAAAACCAAAATGTCGAATCTTCTTCCATCTAATGAACATTGTTTTAGTTTTGTTTTTGTAGTCGAGGGTGTTATTATGACAATAATTAAATGTTCATGGTTTTGTTGGAAAGTTTTGCAAAAATACATCTTTTAACTCTGATTTGACTATCTCGGGAAATAATATTTCATGTCGCCTATTCATTTTATCAATGTTCGACTTTTCAGTTTCCTCATTATTGTTTTTATTTTTTGAGCCTATATGTTAAACTCATTTACCAACCAATTCCCAACTAAACACATCTATATCCAATTGAGATTTTATAGTTTCTCTTATAAATTCCTTAAGTGGCTAATTTCAAAATATTGGAACAATCTCTGATTTGACTGTCTCGGGAAATAATATTTCATGCACCCTATTCATTTTTTTAATGTTCGACTTTTCATTTTCCTCATTATTGTTTTTATTTTTAGAGCCTATTTATATGTTAAACTCATTTACCAACCAACTCCCAACTAAACACATCTATATCCAATTGAGATTTTATACTTTCTCTCATAAATTCCTTAAATGGCTAATTTCAAAATATTGAAACAATCTCTGATTTGACTGTCTCGGAAAATAATATTTCATGCCGCCTATTCATTTTTTCAATATTCGACTTTTCAGTTTCCTCATTATTGTTTTTATTTTTAGAGACTATTTATATGTTAAACTCATTTACCAACCAATTTCCAACTAAACACATCTATATCCAATTGAGATTTTATAGTTTCTCTTAGAAATTCCTTAAATGGCTATTTTCAAAATATTGGAACAATCTCTGATTTGACTGTCTCGGGAAATAATATTTCATGCCGCCCATTCATTTTTTCAATGTTCGACTTTTTAGTTTCCTCATTATTGTTTTTATTTTTAGAGCCTAGTTATATGTTAAACTCATTTACCAACCAATTCCCAACTAAACACATCTATATCCAATTGAGATTCATAGTTTCTCTTAGAAATTTCTTAAATGGCTAATTTCAAAATTTTGGAACAATCTCTGATTTGACTGTCTCGGGAAATAATATTTCATGCCACCTATTCATTTTTTCAATGTTCGACTTTTCAGTTTCCTCATTATTGTTTTTATTTTAGAGCCTATTTATATGTTAAACTCATTTACCATCCCAACTAAACACATCTATATCCAATTGAGATTTTATAGTTTCTCTTAGAAATTCCGTAAATGGCTAATTTCAAAATATTGGAACAATCTATGATTTGACTGTCTCGGGAAATAATATTTCATACCGCCTATTCATAGTTTCAGTGTTCGAGTTTTCAGTTTCCTCATTATTGTTTTTATTTTTAGAGCCTATTTATATGTTAAACTCATTTACCAACCAATTCCCAACTAAACACATCTATATCCAATTGAGATTTTATAGTTTCTCTTAAAAATTCCTTAAATAGCTAAATTCAAAATATTGGAACAATCTCTGATTTGACTGTCTCGGGAAATAATATTTCATGCCGCTTATTCATTTTTTCAATGTTCGACTTTTCAGTTTCCTCATTATTGTTTTTATTTTTAGAGCCTATTTATATGTTAAACTTATTTACCAACCAATTCCCAACTAAACACATCTATATCCAATTGAGATTTTATAATTTCTCTTAGAAATTCCTTAAATGGCTAATTTCAAAATATTGGAACAATCTTTGATGTGACTATCTCGGGAAATAATATTTCATGCCACCTATTCATTTTTTCAATGTTCGACTTTTCATTTTCCTCATTATTGTTTTTATTTTTAGAGCCTATTTATATGTTAAACTCATTTACCAACCAATTCTCAACTAAACACATCTATATCCAATTGAGATTTTATAGTTTCTCTTATAAATTCCTTAAATGGCTAATTTCAAAATATTGGAACAATCTCTGATTTGACTGTCTCGGGAAATAATATTTCATGCACCCTATTCATTTTTTTAATGTTCGACTTTTCATTTTCCTAATTATTGTTTTTATTTTTAGAGCCTATTTATATGTTAAAATCATTTATCAACCAACTCCCAACTAAACACATCTATATCCAATTGAGGTTTTATACTTTCTCTCATAAATTCCTTAAATGGCTAATTTCAAAATATTGGAACAATCTCTGATTTGATTGTCTCGGGAAATAATATTTCATGCCGCCTATTCATTTTTTCAATGTTCGACTTTTCAGTTTCCTCATTATTGTTTTTATTTTTAGAGACTATTTATATGTTAAACTCATTTACCAACCAATTTCCAACTAAACACATCTATATCCAATTGAGATTTTATAGTTTCTCTTAGAAATTCCTTAAATGGCTAATTTCAAAATATTGGAACAATCTCTGATTTGACTGTCTCGGGAAATAATATTTCATGCCGCCTATTCATTTTTTCACTGTTCGACTTTTCATTTTCCTCATTATTGTTTTTAGTTTTAGAGCCTAGTTATATGTTAAACTCATTTACCAACGAATTCCCAACTAAACACATCTATATCCAATTGAGATTCATAGTTTCTCTTAGAAATTCCTTAAATGGCTAATTTCAAAATATTGGAACAATCTCTGATTTGACTGTCTCGGGAAATAATATTTCATGCCACATATTCATTTTTTAAATGTTTGACTTTTCAGTTTCCTCATTATTGCTTTTATTTTTAGAGCCTATTTATATGTTAAACTCATTTACCAATAAATTCCCAATTAAACACATCTATATCCAATTGAGATTTTATAGTTTCTCTTAGAAATTCCTTAAATGGCTAATTTCAAAATATTGGAACAATATCTGATTTGACTGTCTCAGGAAATAATATTTCATACCGCCTATTGATTTTTTTAGTGTTCGAGTTTTCAGTTTCCTCATTATTGTTTTTATTTTTAGAGCCTATTTATATGTTAAACTCATTTACCAACCAATTCCCAACTAAACACATTTATATCCAATTGAGATTTTATAGTTTCTCTTAAAAATTCCTTAAATAGCTAATTTCAAAATATTGGAACAATCTCTGATTTGACTGTCTCGGGAAATAATATTTCATGCCGCCTATTCATTTTTTCAATGTTCGACTTTTCAGTTTCCTCATTATTGTTTTTATTTTTAGAGCCTATTTATATGTTAAACTTATTTACCAACCAATTCCCAACTAAACACATCTATATCCAATTGAGATTTTATAATTTCTCTTAGAAATTCCTTAAATGGCTAATTTCAAAATATTGGAACAATCTTTGATTTGACTGTCTCGGGAAATAATATTTCATGCTGCCTATTCATTTTTTCAATGTTCGACTTTTCAGTTTCCTCATTATTGTTTTTATTTTTAGAGCCTATTTATATGTTAAACTCATTTACCAACCAATTCCCAACTAAACACATCTATATCCAATTGAGATTTTATAGTTTCTCTTAGAAATTCCTTAAATGGCTATTTTCAAAATATTGGAACAATTTCTGATTTGACTGTCTCGGGAAATAATATTTCATGCCGCCTATTCATTTTTTTAATGTTTGACTTTTCAGTTTCCTCATTATTGGTTTTATTTTTAGAGCCTATTTATATGTTAAACTCATTAACCAACCAATTCCCAACTAAACACATCTATATCCAATTGAGATTTTATAGTTTCTCTTAGAAATTCCTTAAATGGATAATTTCAAAATATTGGAACAATCTCTGATTTGAATGTCTCGGGAAATAATATTTCATGCCGCCTGTTCATTTTTTCAATGTTCGACTTTTCAGTTTTCTCATTATTGCTTTTATTTTTTGAGCCTATTTATATGTTAAACTCATTTACCAACCAATTCCCAACTAAACACATCTATATCCAATTGAGATTCTATAGTTTCTCTTAGAAATTCTTTAAATGACTAATTTCAAAATATTGGAATAATCTCTGATTTGATTGTATCGGGAAATAGTATTTCATGCCGCCTATTCATTTTTTCAATGTTCGACTTTTCAGTTTCCTCATTATTGTTTTTATTTTTAGAGCCTATTTATATGTTAAACTCATTTACCAACCAATTCCCAACTAAACACATCTCTATCCAATTGAGATTTTATAGTTTCTCTTAGAAATTCCTTAAATGGCTAATTTAAAAATATTGGAACAATCTCTGATTTGACTATCTCGAGAAATAATATTTCATGCCGCCTATTCATTTTTCAATGTTCGACTTTTTAGTTTCCTCATTATTGTTTTTATTTTTAGATCCTATTTATATGTTAAACTCATTTCCAACCAATTCTCAACTAAACACATCTATATCCAATTGAGATTTTATAGTTTCTCTTAGAAATTCCTTAAATGGCTAATTTCAAAATATTGGAACAATCTCTGATTTGATTGTCTCGGGAAATAATATTTCATGCCGCCTATTCATTTTTTCAATGTTCGACTTATCAGTTTCCTCATTATTGTTTTTATTTTTTGAGCCTATTTATATGTTAAACTCATTTCCAACAAATTCTCAACTAAACACATCTATATCCAATTGAGATTTTATAGTTTCTCTTAGAAATTCCTTAAATGGATAATTTCAAAATATTGGAACAATCTCTGATTTGAATGTCTCGGGAAATAATATTTCATGCCGCCTGTTCATTTTTTCAATGTTCGACTTTTTAGTTTTCTCATTATTGTTTTTATTTTTTGAGCTTATTTATATGTTAAACTCATTTACCAACCAATTCCCAACTAAACACATTTATATCCAATTGAGATTTTATAGTTTCTCTTAGAAATTCCTTAAATGACTAATTTCAAAATATTGGAATAATCTCTGATTAGATTGTATCGGGAAATAGTATTTCATGCCGCTTATTCATTTTTTCAATGTTCGACTTTTCAGTTTCCTCATTATTATTTTTATTTTTAGAGCCTATTTATATGTTAAACTCATTTACCAACCAATTCCCAACTAAACACATCTATATCCAATTGAGATTTTATAGTTTCTCTTAGAAATTCCTTAAATGGCTAATTTAAAAATATTGGAACAATCTCTGATTTGACTGTCTCGAGAAATAATATTTCATGCCGCCTATTCATTTTTCAATGTTCGACTTTTTAGTTTCCTCATTATTGTTTTTCTTTTTAGAGCCTATTTATATGTTAAACTCATTTCCAACCAATTCACAACTAAACACATCTATATCCAATTGAGATTTTATAGTTTCTCTTAGAAATTCCTTAAATGGCTAATTTTAAAATATTGGAACAATCTCTGATTTGACTGTCTTGGGAAATAATATTTCATGCCGCCTATTCATTTTTTCAATGTTCGACTTTTCAGTTTCCTCATTATTGTTTTTATTTTTAGAGCCTATTTATACGTTAAACTCATTTCCAACCAATTCTCAATTAAACACATCTATATCCAATTGAGATTTATAGTTTCTCTTAGAAATTCCTTAAATGGCTAATTTCAAAATATTGGAACAATCTCTGATTTGACTGTCTCGGGAAATAATATTTCATGCCGCCTATTCATTTTTTCAATGTTCGACTTTTCAGTTTCCTCATTATTGTTTTTATTTTTAGAGCCTATTTATATGTTAAACTCATTTACCAACCAATTCCCAACTAAATACATCTATATCCAATTGAAATTTTATAGTTTCTCTTAGAAATTCCTTAAATGACTAATTTCAAAATATTGGAACAATCTATGATTTGACTGTCTCGGGAAATAATATTTCATGCCGCCTATTCAATTTTTCAATGTTCGACTTTTCAGTTTCCTCATTATTGTTTTTATTTTTAGAGCCTATTTATATGTTAAACTCATTTACCAACCAATTCCCAACTAAACACATCTATATCCAATTGAGATTTTATAGTTTCTCTTAGAAATTCCTTAAATGGTTAATTTCAAAATATTGGAACAATCTCTGATTTCAATATCTCGGGAAATAATATTTCATGCCGCCTATTCATTTTTTCAATGTTCGACTTTTCAGTTCCTCATTATTGTATTTATTTTTTGAGCCTATTTATATGTTAAACTCATTTATCAACCAATTCCCAACTAAACACATCTATATCCAATTGAGATTTTATAGTTTCTCTTAGAAATTCCTTAAATGGCTAATTTCAAAATATTGGAACAATCTCTGATTTGATTGTCTCGGGAAATAATATTTCATGCCGCCTATTCATTTTTTCAATGTTCGACTTATCAGTTTCCTCATTATTGTTTTTATTTTTTGAGCCTATTTATATGTTAAACTCATTTCCAACCAATTCTCAACTAAACACATCTATATCCAATTGAGATTTTATAGTTTCTCTTAGAAATTCCTTAAATGGATAATTTCAAAATATTAGAACAATCTCTGATTTGAATGTCTCGGGAAATAATATTTCATGCCGCCTGTTCATTTTTTCAATGTTCGACTTTTCAGTTTTCTCATTATTGTTTTTATTTTTTGAGCCTATTTATATGTTAAACTCATTTACCAACCAATTCCCAACTAAACACATCTATATCCAATTGAGATTTTATAGTTTCTCTTAGAAATTCCTTAAATGACTAATTTCAAAATATTGGAATAATCTCTGATTTGATTGTATCGGGAAATAGTATTTCATGCCGCTTATTCATTTTTTCAATGTTCGACTTTTCAGTTTCCTCATTATTATTTTTATTTTTAGAGCCTATTTATATGTTAAACTCATTTACCAACCAATTCCCAACTAAACACATCTATATCCAATTGAGATTTTATAGTTTCTCTTAGAAATTCCTTAAATGGCTAATTTAAAAATATTGGAACAATCTCTGATTTGACTGTCTCGAGAAATAATATTTCATGCCGCCTATTCATTTTTCAATGTTCGACTTTTTAGTTTCCTCATTATTGTTTTTCTTTTTAGAGCCTATTTATATGTTAAACTCATTTCCAACCAATTCACAACTAAACACATCTATATCCAATTGAGATTTTATAGTTTCTCTTAGAAATTCCTTAAATGGCTAATTTTAAAATATTGGAACAATCTCTGATTTGACTGTCTCGGGAAATAATATTTCATGCCGCCTATTCATTTTTTCAATGTTCGACTTTTCAGTTTCCTCATTATTGTTTTTATTTTTAGAGCCTATTTATACGTTAAACTCATTTCCAACCAATTCTCAACTAAACACATCTATATCCAATTGAGATTTATAGTTTCTCTTAGAAATTCCTTAAATGGCTAATTTCAAAATATTGGAACAATCTCTGATTTGACTGTCTCAGGAAATAATATTTCATGCCGCCTATTCATTTTTTCAATGTTCGACTTTTCAGTTTCCTCATTATTGTTTTTATTTTTAGAGCCTATTTATATGTTAAACTCATTTACCAACCAATTCCCAACTAAATACATCTATATCCAATTGAGATTTTATAGTTTCTCTTAGAAATTCCTTAAATGACTAATTTCAAAATATTGGAACAATCTATGATTTGACTGTCTCGGGAAATAATATTTCATGCCGCCTATTCAATTTTTCAATGTTCGACTTTTCAGTTTCCTCATTATTGTTTTTATTTTTAGAGCCTATTTATATGTTAAACTCATTTACCAACCAATTCCCAACTAAACACATCTATATCCAATTGAGATTTTATAGTTTCTCTTAGAAATTCCTTAAATGGCTAATTTCAAAATATTGGAACAATCTCTGATTTCAATATCTCGGGAAATAATATTTCATGCCGCCTATTCATTTTTTCAATGTTCGACTTTTCAGTTCCTCATTATTGTATTTATTTTTTGAGCCTATTTATATGTTAAACTCATTTGCCAACCAATTCCCAACTAAACACATCTATATCCAATTGAGATTTTATAGTTTCTCTTAGAAATTCCTTAAATGATTAATTTCAAAATATTGGAACAATCTCTGATTTGATTGTCTCGGGAAATAGTATTTCATGCCGCCTATTCATTTTTTCAATGTTCGACTTTTCAGTTTCCTCATTATTGTTTTTATTTTTAGAGCCTGTTTATATGTTAAACTCATTTACCAACCAATTCCCAACTAAACACATCTATATCCAATTGAGATTTTATAGTTTCTCTTAGATATTCCTTAAATGGCTAATTTCAAAATATTGGAACAATCTCTGATTTGACTGTCTCGGGAAATAATCTTTCATGTCGCCTATTCATTTTTCAATGTTCGAATTTTCAGTTTCCTCATTATTGTTTTTATTTTTTGAGCATTTCCAACCAATTCTCAACTAAGCACATCTATATCCAATTGAGATTTTATAGTTTCTCTTAGAAATTCCTTAAATGGCTAATTTCAAAATATTGGAACAATCTTTGATTTGACTGTCTCAGGAAATAATATTTCATGCCGCCTATTCATTTTTTCAATGTTTGACTTTTCAGTTTCCTCATTATTGTTTTTATTTTTAGAGCCTGTTTATATGTTAAACTCATTTACCAACTAATTCCCAACTAAACACATTTATATCCAATTGAGATTTTATAGTTTCTCTTAGAAATTCCTTAAATGGCTAATTTCAAAATATCAGAACAATCTCAGATTTGACTGTCTCGGGAAATAATATTTCATGCCGCATATTCATTTTTTCAATGTTCGACTTTTCAGTTTCTTCATTATTGTTTTAATTTTTAGAGCCTATTTATACGTAAACTCATTTACCAACCAATTCCCAACTAAACACATCTATATCCAATTGAGTTTTTATAGTTTCTCTTAGAAATTCCTTAAATGACTAATTTCAAAATATTGTAACAATCTCTGATTTGAATGTCTCGGGAAATAATATTTCATGCCGCCTTTTCATATTTTCAATGTTCGACTTTTCAGTTTTCTCATTATTGTTTTTATTTTTAGAGCCTATTTATATGTTAAACTCATTTCCAACCAATTCTCAACTAAACACATCTATATCCAATTGAGATTTTATAGTTTCTCTTAGAAATTCCTTAAATGGCTAATTTCAAAATATTGGAACAATCTATGATTTGACTGTCTCGGGAAATAATATTTCATGCCGCCTATTCAATTTTTCAATGTTCGACTTTTCAGTTTCCTCATTATTGTTTTTATTTTTAGAGCCTATTTATATGTTAAACTCATTTACCAACCAATTCCCAACTAAACACATCTATATCCAATTGAGATTTTATAGTTTCTCTTAGAAATTCCTTAAATGGCTAATTTCAAAATATTGGAACAATCTTTGATTTGACTGTCTCGGGAAATAATATTTCATGCCGCCTATTCATTTTTTCAATGTTTGACTTTTCAGTTTCCTCATTATTGTTTTTATTTTTAGAGCCTATTTATATGTTAAACTCATTTTCCAACTAATTCCCAACTAAACACATTTATATCCAATTGAGATTTTGTAGTTTCTCTTAGAAATTCCTTAAATGGCTAATTTCAAAATATTAGAACAATCTCTGATTTGACTGTCTCGGGAAATAATATTTCATGCCGCATATTCATTTTTTCAATGTTCGACTTTTCAGTTTCTTCATTATTGTTTTTATTTTTAGAGCCTATTTATATGTTAAACTCATTTACCAACCAATTCCCAACTAAACACATCTATATCCAATTGAGATTTTATAGTTTCTCTTAGAAATTCCTTAAATGGCTAATTTCAAAATATAGGAACAATCTCTGATTTGAATGTCTCGGGAAATAATATTTCATGCCGCCTATTCATTTTTTCAATGTTCGACTTTTCAGTTTTCTCATTATTGTTTTTATTTTTAGAGCCTATTTATATGTTAAACTCATTTCCAACCAATTCTCAACTAAACACATCTATATCCAATTGAGATTTTATAGTTTCGCTTAGAAATTCCTTAAATGGCTAATTTCAAAATATTGGAACAATCTCTGATTTGACTGTCTCGGGAAATAAAATTTCATGCCGCCTATTCATTTTTTCAATGTTCGACTTTTCAGTTTCCTCATTATTGTTTTTATTTTTAGAGCCTATTTATATGTTAAACTCATTTACCAACCAATTCCCAACTAAACACATCTATATCCAATTGAGATTTTATAGTTTCTTTTAGAAATTCCTTAAATGGCTAATTTCAAAATATTGGAACAATCTATGATTTGACTGTCTCGGGAAATACTATTTCATGCCGCCTATTCAATTTTTCAATGTTCGACTTTTCAGTTTCCTCATTATTGTTTTTATTTTTAGAGCCTATTTATATGTTAAACTCATTTACCAACCAATTCCCAACTAAACACATCTATATCCAATTGAGTTTTTATAGTTTCTCTTAGAAATTCCTTAAATGGCTAATTTCAAAATATTGGAACAATCTTTGATTTGACTATCTCGGGAAATAATATTTCATGCCGCCTATTCATTTTTTCAATGTTTGACTTTTCAGTTTCCTCATTATTGTTTTTATTTTTAGAGCCTATTTATATGTTAAACTCATTTACCAACTAATTCCCAACTAAACACATTTATATCCAATTGAGATTTTATAGTTTCTCTTAGAAATTCCTTAAATGGCTAATTTCAAAATATTAGAACAATCTCTGATTTGACTGTCTCGGGAAATAATATATCATGCCGCATATTCATTTTTTCAATGTTCGACTTTTCAGTTTCTTCATTATTGTTTTTATTTTTAAAGCTTATTTATATGTTAAACTCATTTACCAACCAATTCCCAACTAAACACATCTATATCCATTTGAGATTTTATAGTTTCTCTTATAAATTCCTTAAATGGCTAATTTCAAAATATTGGAACAATCTCTAATTTGAATGTCTCGGGAAATAATATTTCATGTCGCCTATTCATTTTTTCAATGTTCGACTTTTCAGTTTTCTCATTATTGTTTTAATTTTTAGAGCCTATTTATATGTTAAACTCATTTCCAACCAATTCTCAACTAAACACATTTGTATCCAATTGAGATTTTATAGTTTCTCTTAGAAATTCCTTAAATGGCTAATTTCAAAATATTGGAACAATCTCTGATTTGACTGTCTCGGGAAATAATATTTCATGCCGCCTATTCATTTTTTCAATGTTCGAATTTTCAGTTTCCTCATTATTGTTTTTATTTTTAGAGCCTATTTATATGTTAAACTCATTTCCAACCAATTCTCAATAAACACATCTATATCCAATTGAGATTTTATAGTTTCTCTTAGAAATTCCTTAAATGGCTAATTTCAAAATATTGGAACAATCTCTGATTTGATTGTCTCGGGAAATAATATTTCATGCCGCCTATTCATTTTTTCAATGTTCGACTTTTCAGTTTCCTCATTATTGTTTTTATTTTTAGAGCCTATTTATATGTTAAACTCATTTACCAACCAATTTCCAACTAAACACATCTATATCCAATTGAGATTTTATAGTTTCTCTTAGAAATTCCTTAAATGGGTAATTTCAAAATATTGGAACAATCTATGATTTGACTGTCTCGAGAAATAATATTTCATGCCGCCTATTCAATTTTTCAATGTTCGACTTTTCAGTTTCCTCATTATTGTTTTTATTTTTAGAGCCTATTTATATGTTAAACTCATTTACCAACCAATTCCCAACTAAACACATCTATATCCAATTGAGATTTTATAGTTTCTCTTAGAAATTCCTTAAATGGCTAATTTCAAAATATTGGAACAATCTTTGATTTGGCTGTCTCGGGAAATAATATTTCATGCCGCCTATTCATTTTTTTAATGTTCGACTTTTTAGGTTCCTCATTATTGTTTTTATTTTTAGAGCCTATTTATAAGTTAAACTCATTTACCAACCAATTCCCAACTAAACACATCTTTATCCAATTGAGATTTTATAGTTTCTCTTAGAAATTCCTTAAATGGCTAATTTCAAAATATTGGAACAATCTCTGATTTGACTATCTCGGGGGATAATATTTCATGCCGCCTATTCATTTTTTCAATGTTCGACTTTCCAGTTTCCTCATCATTGTTTTTATTTTTAGAGCCAATTTATATGTTAAACTCATTTACCAACCAATTCCCAACTAAACACATCTATTTCCAATTGAGATTTTATAGTTTCTATTAGAAATTCCTTAAATGGCTAATTTCAAAATATTGGAACAATCTCTGATTTCAGTGTCTCGGGAAATAATATTTCATGCCGCCTATTCATTTTTTCAATGTTCGACTTTTCAGTTCCTCATTATTGTTTTTATTTTTTGAGCCTATTTATATGTTAAACTCATTTACCTACCAATTCCCAACTAAACACATCTATATCCAATTGAGATTTTATAGTTTCTCTTAGAAATTCCTTAAATGATTAATTTCAAAATATTGGAACAATCTCTGATTTAATTGTCTCGGGAAATAGTATTTCATGCCGCCTATTCATTTTTTCAATGTTCGACTTTTCAGTTTCCTCATTATTGTTTTTATTTTTAGAGCCTATTTATATGTTAAACTCATTTACCAACCAATTCCCAACTAAACACATCTATATCCAATTGAGATTTTATATTTCTCTTAGAAATTCCTTAAATGGCTAATTTCAAAATATTGGAACAATCTCTGATTTGACTGTCTCGGGAAATAATATTTCATGCCGCCTATTCAATTTTTCAATGTTCGACTTTTCAGTTTCCTCATTATTGTTTTTATTTTTAGAGCCTATTTATATGTTAAACTCATTTACCAACCAATTCCCAACTAAACACATCTATATCCAATTGAGATTTTATTGTTTCTTTTAGAAATTCCTTAAATGGCTAATTTCAAAATATTGGAACAATCTTTGATTTGGCTGTCTCGGGAAATAATATTTCATGCCGCCTATTCATTTATTTAATGTTCGACTTTTTAGGTTCCTCATTATTGTTTTTATTTTTAGAGCCTATTTATAAGTTAAACTCATTTACCAACCAATTCCCAACTAAACACATCTATATCCAATTGAGATTTTATGGTTTCTCTTAGAAATTCCTTAAATGGCTAATTTCAAAATATTGGAACAATCTCTGATTTGACTATCTCGGGGGATAATATTTAATGCCGCCTATTCATTTTTTTAATGTTCGACTTTTCAGTTTTCTCATCATTGTTTTTATTTTTAGAGCCAATTTATATGTTAAACTCATTTACCAACCAATTCCCAACTAAACACATCTATATCCAATTGAGATTTTATAGTTTCTCTTAGAAATTCCTTAAATGGCTAATTTCAAAATATTAGAACAATCTCTGATTTGACTGTCTCGGGAAATAATATATCATGCCGCATATTCATTTTTTCAATGTTCGACTTTTCAGTTTCTTCATTATTGTTTTTATTTTTAAAGCTTATTTATATGTTAAACTCATTTACCAACCAATTCCCAACTAAACACATCTATATCCATTTGAGATTTTATAGTTTCTCTTATAAATTCCTTAAATGGCTAATTTCAAAATATTGGAACAATCTCTAATTTGAATGTCTCGGGAAATAATATTTCATGTCGCCTATTCATTTTTTCAATGTTCGACTTTTCAGTTTTCTCATTATTGTTTTAATTTTTAGAGCCTATTTATATGTTAAACTCATTTCCAACCAATTCTCAACTAAACACATTTGTATCCAATTGAGATTTTATAGTTTCTCTTAGAAATTCCTTAAATGGCTAATTTCAAAATATTGGAACAATCTCTGATTTGACTGTCTCGGGAAATAATATTTCATGCCGCCTATTCATTTTTTCAATGTTCGAATTTTCAGTTTCCTCATTATTGTTTTTATTTTTAGAGCCTATTTATATGTTAAACTCATTTCCAACCAATTCTCAATAAACACATCTATATCCAATTGAGATTTTATAGTTTCTCTTAGAAATTCCTTAAATGGCTAATTTCAAAATATTGGAACAATCTCTGATTTGATTGTCTCGGGAAATAATATTTCATGCCGCCTATTCATTTTTTCAATGTTCGACTTTTTAGTTTCCTCATTATTGTTTTTATTTTTAGAGCCTATTTATATGTTAAACTCATTTACCAACCAATTTCCAACTAAACACATCTATATCCAATTGAGATTTTATAGTTTCTCTTAGAAATTCCTTAAATGGGTAATTTCAAAATATTGGAACAATCTATGATTTGACTGTCTCGAGAAATAATATTTCATGCCGCCTATTCAATTTTTCAATGTTCGACTTTTCAGTTTCCTCATTATTGTTTTTATTTTTAGAGCCTATTTATATGTTAAACTCATTTACCAACCAATTCCCAACTAAACACATCTATATCCAATTGAGATTTTATAGTTTCTCTTAGAAATTCCTTAAATGGCTAATTTCAAAATATTGGAACAATCTTTGATTTGGCTGTCTCGGGAAATAATATTTCATGCCGCCTATTCATTTTTTTAATGTTCGACTTTTTAGGTTCCTCATTATTGTTTTTATTTTTAGAGCCTATTTATAAGTTAAACTCATTTACCAACCAATTCCCAACTAAACACATCTTTATCCAATTGAGATTTTATAGTTTCTCTTAGAAATTCCTTAAATGGCTAATTTCAAAATATTGGAACAATCTCTGATTTGACTATCTCGGGGGATAATATTTCATGCCGCCTATTCATTTTTTCAATGTTCGACTTTCCAGTTTCCTCATCATTGTTTTTATTTTTAGAGCCAATTTATATGTTAAACTCATTTACCAACCAATTCCCAACTAAACACATCTATATCCAATTGAGATTTTATAGTTTCTATTAGAAATTCCTTAAATGGCTAATTTCAAAATATTGGAACAATCTCTGATTTCAGTGTCTCGGGAAATAATATTTCATGCCGCCTATTCATTTTTTCAATGTTCGACTTTTCAGTTCCTCATTATTGTTTTTATTTTTTGAGCCTATTTATATGTTAAACTCATTTACCTACCAATTCCCAACTAAACACATCTATATCCAATTGAGATTTTATAGTTTCTCTTAGAAATTCCTTAAATGATTAATTTCAAAATATTGGAACAATCTCTGATTTAATTGTCTCGGGAAATAGTATTTCATGCCGCCTATTCATTTTTTCAATGTTCGACTTTTCAGTTTCCTCATTATTGTTTTTATTTTTAGAGCCTATTTATATGTTAAACTCATTTACCAACCAATTCCCAACTAAACACATCTATATCCAATTGAGATTTTATATTTCTCTTAGAAATTCCTTAAATGGCTAATTTCAAAATATTGGAACAATCTCTGATTTGACTGTCTCGGGAAATAATATTTCATGCCGCCTATTCAATTTTTCAATGTTCGACTTTTCAGTTTCCTCATTATTGTTTTTATTTTTAGAGCCTATTTATATGTTAAACTCATTTACCAACCAATTCCCAACTAAACACATCTATATCCAATTGAGATTTTATTGTTTCTTTTAGAAATTCCTTAAATGGCTAATTTCAAAATATTGGAACAATCTTTGATTTGGCTGTCTCGGGAAATAATATTTCATGCCGCCTATTCATTTATTTAATGTTCGACTTTTTAGGTTCCTCATTATTGTTTTTATTTTTAGAGCCTATTTATAAGTTAAACTCATTTACCAACCAATTCCCAACTAAACACATCTATATCCAATTGAGATTTTATGGTTTCTCTTAGAAATTCCTTAAATGGCTAATTTCAAAATATTGGAACAATCTCTGATTTGACTATCTCGGGGGATAATATTTAATGCCGCCTATTCATTTTTTTAATGTTCGACTTTTCAGTTTTCTCATCATTGTTTTTATTTTTAGAGCCAATTTATATGTTAAACTCATTTACCAACCAATTCCCAACTAAACACATCTATATCCAATTGAGATTTTATAGTTTCTCTTAGAAATTCCTTAAATGGCTAATTTCAAAATATTGGAACAATCTCTGATTTCAATGTCTCGGGAAATAATATTTCATGCCGCCTATTCATTTTTTCAATGTTTGACTTTTCAGTTCCTCATTATTGTTTTTATTTTTTGAGCCTATTTATATGTTAAACTCATTTACCTACCAATTCCCAACTAAACACATCTATATCCAATTGAGATTTTATAGTTTCTCTTTGAAATTCCTTAAATGATTAATTTCAAAATATTGGAACAATCTCTGATTTGATTGTCTCGGGAAATAGTATTTCATGCCGCCTATTCATTTTTTCAATGTTCGACTTTTCAGTTTCCTCATTATTGTTTTTATTTTTAGAGCCTATTTATATGTTAAACTCATTTACCAACCAATTCCCAACTAAACACATCTATATCCAATTGAGATTTTATATTTCTCTTAGAAATTCCTTAAATGGCTAATTTCAAAATATTGGAACAATCTCTAATTTGACTGTCTCGGGAAATAATCTTTCATGCCGCCTATTCATTTTTCAATGTTCGAATTTTCAGTTTCCTCATTATTGTTTTTATTTTTAGAGCATTTCCAACCAATTCTCAACTAAGCACATCTATATCCGATTGAGATTTTTTAGTTTCTCTTAGAAATTCCTTAAATGGCTAATTTCAAAATATTGGAACAATCTTTGATTTGACTGTCTCAGGAAATAATATTTCATGCCGCCTATTTATTTTTTCAATGTTTGACTTTTCAGTTTCCTCATTATTGTTTTTATTTTTAGAGCCTATTTATATGTTAAAATCATTTACCAACTAATTCCTAACTAAACACATTTATATCCAGTTGAGATTTTATAGTTTCTCTTAGAAATTCCTTAAATGGCTAATTTCAAAATATTAGAACAATCTCTGATTTGACTGTCTCGGGGAATAATATTTCATGCCGCATATTCATTTTTTCAAAGTTCGACTTTTCAATTTCTTCATTATTGTTTTTATTTTTAGAGCCTATTTATATGTTAAACTTATTTACCAACCAATTCCCAACTAAACACATCTATATCCAATTGAGATTTTATAGTTTCTCTTAGAAATTCCTTAAATGGCTAATTTCAAAATATTGGAACAATCTCTTATTTGAATGTCTCGGGAAATAATATTTCATGCCGCCTATTCATTTTTTCAATGTTCGACTTTTCAGTTTTCTCATTATTGTTTTTATTTTTAGAGCCTATTTATATGTTAAACTCATTTCCAACCAATTCTCAACTAAACACATCTATATCCAATTGAGATTTTATAGTTTCTCTTAGAAATTCCTTAAATGGCTAATTTAAAAATATTGGAACAATCTCTGATTTGACTGTCTCGAGAAATAATATTTCATGCCGCCTATTCATTTTTCCAATGTTCGACTTTTTAGTTTCCTCATTATTGTTTTTATTTTTAGAGCCTATTTATATGTTAAACTCATTTCCAACCAATTCTCAATAAACACATCTATATCCAATTGAGATTTTATAGTTTCTCTTAGAAATTCCTTAAATGGCTAATTTCAAAATATTGGAACAATCTCTGATTGGACTGTCTCGGGAAATAATATTTCATGCCGCCTATTCATTTTTTCAATGTTCGACTTTTTAGTTTCCTCATTATTGTTTTTATTTTTAGAGCCTATTTATATGTTAAACTCATTTCCAACCAATTCTCAACTAAACACATCTATATCCAATTGAGATTTTATAGTTTCTCTTAGAAATTCCTTAAATGGCTAATTTCAAAATATTGGAACAATCTCTGATTTGACTGTCTCGGGAAATAATATTTCATGCCGCCTATTCATTTTTTCAATGTTCGACTTTTTAGTTTCCTCATTATTGTTTTTATTTTTAGAGCCTATTTATATGTTAAACTCATTTCCAACCAATTCTCAACTAAACACATCTATATCCAATTGAGATTTTATAGTTTCTCTTAGAAATTCCTTAAATGGCTAATTTCAAAATATTGGAACAATCTATGATTTGACTGTCTCGGGAAATAATATTTCATGCCGCCTATTCAATTTTTCAATGTTCGACTTTTCAGTTTCCTCATTATTGTTTTTATTTTTAGAGCCTATTTATATGTTAAACTCATTTACCAACCAATTCCCAACTAAACACATCTATATCCAATTGAGATTTTATAGTTTCTCTTAGAAATTCCTTAAATGGCTAATTTCAAAATATTGGAACAATCTTTGATTTGACTGTCTCGGGAAATAATATTTCATGCCGCCTATTCATTTTTTCAATGTTTGACTTTTCAGTTTCCTCATTATTGTTTTTATTTTTAGAGCCTATTTATATGTTAAACTCATTTACCAACTAATTCCCAACTAAACACATTTATATCCAATTGAGATTTTATAGTTTCTCTTAGAAATTCCTTAAATGGCTAATTTCAAAATATTAGAACAATCTCTGATTTGACTGTCTCGGGAAATAATATTTCATGCCGCATATTCATTTTTTCAATGTTCGACTTTTTAGTTTCTTCATTATTGTTTTTATTTTTAGAGCCTATTTATATGTTAAACTCATTTACCAACCAATTCCCAACTAAACACATCTATATCCAATTGAGATTTTATAGTTTCTCTTAGAAATTCCTTAAATGGCTAATTTCAAAATATTGGAACAATCTCTGATTTGAATGTCTCGGGAAATAATATTTCATGCCGCCTATTCATTTTTTCAATGTTCGACTTTTCAGTTTTCTCATTATTGTTTTTATTTTTAGTGACTATTTATATGTTAAACTCATTTCCAACCAATTCTCAACTAAACACATCTATATCCAATTGAGATTTTATAGTTTCTCTTAGAAATTCCTTAAATGGCTAATTTCAAAATATTGGAATAATCTCTGATTTGACTGTCTCGGGAAATAATAATTCATGCCGCCTATTCATTTTTTCAATGTTCGACTTTTCAGTTTCCTCATTATTGTTTTTATTTTTAGAGCCTATTTATATGTTAAACTCATTTACCAACCAATTACCAACTAAACACATCTATATCCAATTGAGATTTTATATTTTCTCTTAGAAATTCCTTAAATGGCTAATTTCAAAATATTGGAACAATCTATGATTTGACTGTCTCGAGAAATAATATTTCATGCCGCCTATTCAATTTTTCAATGTTCGACTTTTCAGTTTCCTCATTATTGTTTTTATTTTTAGAGCCTATTTATATGTTAAACTCATTTACCAACCAATTCCCAACTAAACACATCTATATCCAATTGAGATTTTATAGTTTCTCTTAGAAATTCCTTAAATGGCTAATTTCAAAATATTGGAACAATCTTTGATTTGACTGTCTCGGGAAATAATATTTCATGCCGCCTATTCATTTTTTCAATGTTTGACTTTTCAGTTTCCTCATTATTGTTTTTATTTTTAGAGCCTATTTATATGTTAAACTCATTTACCAACTAATTCCCAACTAAACACATTTATATCCAATTGAGATTTTATAGTTTCTCTTAGAAATTCCCTAAATGGCTAATTTCAAAATATTAGAACAATCTCTGATTTGACTGTCTCGGGAAATAATATTTCATGCCGCATATTCATTTTTTCAATGTTCGACTTTTCAGTTTCTTCATTATTGTTTTTATTTTTAGAGCCTATTTATATGTTAAACTCATTTACCAACCAATTCCAAACTAAACACATCTATATCCAATTGAGATTTTATAGTTTCTCTTAGAAATTCCTTAAATGGCTAATTTCAAAATATTGGAACAATCTCTGATTTGAATGTCTCGGGAAATAATATTTCATGCCGCCTATTCATTTTTTCAATGTTCGACTTTTCAGTTTTCTCATTATTGTTTTTATTTTTAGAGCCTATTTATATGTTAAACTCATTTTCAACCAATTCTCAACTAAACACATCTATATCCAATTGAGATTTTATAGTTTCTCTTAGAAATTCCTTAAATGGATAATTTCAAAATATTGGAACAATCTCTGATTTGACTGTCTCGGGAAATAATATTTCATGCCGCCTATTCATTTTTTCAATGTTCGACTTTTTCAGTTTCCTCATTATTGTTTTTATTTTTAGAGCCTATTTATATGTTAAACTCATTTACCAACCAATTCCCAACTAAACACATCTATATCCAATTGAGATTTTATAGTTTCTCTTAGAAATTCCTTAAATGGCTAATTTCAAAATATTGGAACAATCTATGATTTGACTGTCTCGGGAAATAATATTTCATACCGCCTATTCAATTTTTCAATTTCGACTTTTCAGTTTCCTCATTATTGTTTTTATTTTTAGAGCCTATTTATATGTTAAACTCATTTACCAACCAATTCCCAACTAAACACATCTATATCCAATTGAGATTTTATAGTTTCTCTTAGAAATTCCTTAAATGGCTAATTTCAAAATACTGGAACAATCTTTGATTTGTCTGTCTCGGGAAATAATATTTCATGCCGCCTATTCATTTTTTCAATGTTTGACTTTTCAGTTTCCTCATTATTGTTTTTATTTTTAGAGCCTATTTATATGTTAAACTCATTTACCAACTAATTCCCAACTAAACACATTTATATCCAATTGAGATTTTATAGTTTCTCTTAGAAATTCCTTAAATGGCTAATTTCAAAATATTAGAACAATCTCTGATTTGACTGTCTCGGGAAATAATATTTCATGCCGCATATTCATTTTTTCAATGTTCGACTTTTCAGTTTCTTCATTATTGTTTTTATTTTTAGAGCCTATTTATATGTTAAACTCATTTACCAACCAATTCCCAACTAAACACATCTATATCCAATTGAGATTTTATAGTTTCTCTTAGAAATTCCTTAAATGGCTAATTTCAAAATATTGGAACAATCTCTAATTTGAATGTCTCGGGAAATAATATTTCATACCGCCTATTCATTTTTTCAATGTTCGACTTTTCAGTTTTCTCATTATTGTTTTAATTTTTAGAGCCTATTTATATGTTAAACTCATTTCCAACCAATTCTCAACTAAACACATCTGTATCCAATTGAGATTTTATAGTTTCTCTTAGAAATTCCTTAAATGGCTAATTTCAAAATATTGGAACAATCTCTGATTTGACTGTCTCGGGAAATAATATTTCATGCCGCCTATTCATTTTTTCAATGTTCGACTTTTCAGTTTCCTCATTATTGTTTTTATTTTTAGAGCCTATTTATATGTTAAACTCATTTCCAACCAATTCTCAATAAACACATCTATATCCAATTGAGATTTTATAGTTTCTCTTAGAAATTCCTTAAATGGCTAATTTCAAAATATTGGAACAATCTCTGATTTGATTGTCTCGGGAAATAGTATTTCATCCCGCCTATTCATTTTTTCAATGTTCGACTTTTCAGTTTCCTCATTATTGTTTTTATTTTTAGAGCCTATTTATATGTTAAACTCATTTACCAACCAATTCCCAACTAAACACATCTATATCCAATTGAGATTTTATAGTTTCTCTTAGAAATTCCTTAAATGGCTAATTTCAAAATATTGGAACAATCTATGATTTGACTGTCTCGGGAAATAATATTTCATGTCGCCTATTCAATTTTTCAATGTTCGACTTTTCAGTTTCCTCATTATTGTTTTTATTTTTAGAGCCTATTTATATGTTAAACTCATTTACCAACCAATTCCCAACTAAACACATCTATATCCAATTGAGATTTTATAGTTTCTCTTAGAAATTCCTTAAATGGCTAATTTCAAAATATTGGAACAATCTTTGATTTGACTGTCTCGGGAAATAATATTTCATGGCGCCTATTCATTTTTTTAATGTTCGACTTTTCAGGTTCCTCATTATTGTTTTTATTTTTAGAGCCTATTTATATGTTAAACTCATTTACCAACCAATTCCCAACTAAACACATCTATATCCAATTGAGATTTTATAGTTTCTCTTAGAAATTCCTTAAATGGCTAATTTCAAAATATTGGAACAATCTCTAATTTGACTGTCTCGGGGGAAAATATTTCATGCCGCCTATTCATTTTTTCAATGTTCGACTTTTCAGTTTCCTCATCATTGTTTTTATTTTTAGAGCCTATTTATATGTTAAACTCATTTACCAACTAATTCCCAACTAAACACATTTATATCCAATTGAGATTTTATAGTTTCTCTTAGAAATTCCTTAAATGGCTAATTTCAAAATATTAGAACAATCTCTGATTTGACTGTCTCGGGAAATAATATTTCATGCCGCATATTCATTTTTTCAATGTTCGACTTTTCAGGTTCTTCATTATTGTTTTTATTTTTAGAGCCTATTTATATGTTAAACTCATTTACCAACCAATTCCCAACTAAACACATCTATATCCAATTGAGATTTTATAGTTTCTCTTAGAAATTCCTTAAATGGCTAATTTCAAAATATTGGAACAATCTCTAATTTGAATGTCTCGGGAAATAATATTTCATACCGCCTATTCATTTTTTCAATGTTCGACTTTTCAGTTTTCTCATTATTGTTTTAATTTTTAGAGCCTATTTAAATGTTAAACTCATTTCCAACCAATTCTCAACTAAACACATCTGTATCCAATTGAGATTTTATAGTTTCTCTTAGAAATTCCTTAAATGGCTAATTTCAAAATATTGGAACAATCTCTGATTTGACTGTCTAGGGAAATAATATTTCATGCCGCCTATTCATTTTTTAAAAGTTCGACTTTTCAGTTTTCTCATTGTTATTTTTATTTTTAGAGCCTATTTATATGTTAAACTCATTTACCAACCAATTCCCAACTAAACACATCTATATCCAATTGAGATTTTATAGTTTCTCTTAGAAATTCCTTAAATGGCTAATTTCAAAATATTGGAACAATCTCTGATTTGACTGTCTCGGGAAATAATATTTCATGCCGCCTATTCATTTTTTCAATGTTCGACTTTTCAGTTTCCTCATTATTGTTTTTATTTTTAGAGCCTATTTATATGTTAAACTCATTTCCAACCAATTCTCAATAAACACATCTATATCCAATTGAGATTTTATAGTTTCTCTTAGAAATTCCTTAAATGGCTAATTTCAAAATATTGGAACAATCTCTGATTTGATTGTCTCGGGAAATAATATTTCATCCTGCCTATTCATTTTTTCAATGTTCGACTTTTCAGTTTCCTCATTATTGTTTTTATTTTTAGAGCCTATTTATATGTTAAACTCATTTACCAACCAATTCCCAACTAAACACATCTATATCCAATTGAGATTTTATAGTTTCTCTTAGAAATTCCTTAAATGGCTAATTTCAAAATATTGGAACAATCTATGATTTGACTGTCTCGGGAAATAATATTTCATGTCGCCTATTCAATTTTTCAATGTTCGACTTTTCAGTTTCCTCATTATTGTTTTTATTTTTAGAGCCTATTTATATGTTAAACTCATTTACCAACCAATTCCCAACTAAACACATCTATATCCAATTGAGATTTTATAGTTTCTCTTAGAAATTCCTTAAATGGCTAATTTAAAAATATTGGAACAATCTTTGATTTGACTGTCTCGGGAAATAATATTTCATGGCGCCTATTCATTTTTTTAATGTTCGACTTTTCAGGTTCCTCATTATTGTTTTTATTTTTAGATCCTATTTATATGTTAAACTCATTTACCAACCAATTCCCAACTAAACACATCTATATCCAATTGAGATTTTATAGTTTCTCTTAGAAATTCCTTAAATGGCTAATTTCAAAATATTGGAACAATCTCTAATTTGACTATCTCGGGGGATAATATTTCATGCCGCCTATTCATTTTTTCAATGTTCGACTTTTCAGTTTCCTCATCATTGTTTTTATTTTTAGAGCCTATTTATATGTTAAACTCATTTACCAACTAATTCCCAACTAAACACATTTATATCCAATTGAGATTATATAGTTTCTCTTAGAAATTCCTTAAATGGCTAATTTCAAAATATTAGAACAATCTCTGATTTGACTGTCTCGGGAAATAATATTTCATGCCGCATATTCATTTTTTCAATGTTCGACTTTTCAGTTTCTTCATTATTGTTTTTATTTTTAGAGCCTATTTATATGTTAAACTCATTTACCAACCAATTCCCAACTAAACACATCTATATCCAATTGAGATTTTATAGTTTCTCTTAGAAATTCCTTAAATGGCTAATTTCAAAATATTGGAACAATCTCTAATTTGAATGTCTCGGGAAATAATATTTCATACCGCCTATTCATTTTTTCAATGTTCGACTTTTCAGTTTTCTCATTATTGTTTTAATTTTTAGAGCCTATTTAAATGTTAAACTCATTTCCAACCAATTCTCAACTAAACACATCTGTATCCAATTGAGATTTTATAGTTTCTCTTAGAAATTCCTTAAATGGCTAATTTCAAAATATTGGAACAATCTCTAATTTGACTGTCTCGGGAAATAATATTTCATGCCGCCTATTCATTTTTTAAAAGTTCGACTTTTCAGTTTTCTCATTGTTATTTTTATTTTTAGAGCCTATTTATATGTTAAACTCATTTCCAACCAATTCTCAATAAACACATCTATATCCAATTGAGATTTTATAGTTTCTCTTAGAAATTCCTTAAATGGCTAATTTCAAAATATTGGAACAATCTCTGATTTGATTGTCTCGGGAATAATATTTCATGCCGCCTATTCATTTTTTCAATGTTCGACTTTTCAGTTTCCTCATTATTGTTTTTATTTTTAGAGCCTATTTATATGTTAAACTCATTTACCAACCAATTCCCAACTAAACACATCTATATCCAATTGAGATTTTATAGTTTCTCTTAGAAATTCCTTAAATGGCTAATTTCAAAATATTGGAACAATCTATAATTTGACTGTCTCGGGAAATAATTTATCATACCGCCTATTCAATTTTTCAATGTTCGACTTTTCAGTTTCCTCATTATTGTTTTTATTTTTAGAGCCTATTTATATGTTAAACTCATTTACCAACCAATTCCCAACTAAGCACATCTATATCCAATTGAGATTTTATAGTTTCTCTTAGAAATTCCTTAAATGGCTAATTTCAAAATATTGGAACAATCTTTGATTTGACTGTCTCGGGAAATAATATTTCATGCCGCCTATTCATTTTTTTAATGTTCGACTTTTCAGGTTCCTCATTATTGTTTTTATTTTTAGAGCCTATTTATATGTTAAACTCATTTACCAACCAATTCCCAACTACACACATCTATATCCAATTGAGATTTTATAGTTTCTCTTAGAAATTCCTTAAATGGCTAATTTAAAAATATTGGAACAATCATTGATTTGACTGTCTCGGGAAATAATATTTCATGGCGCCTATTCATTTTTTTAATGTTCGACTTTTCAGGTTCCTCATTATTGTTTTTATTTTTAGATCCTATTTATATGTTAAACTCATTTACCAACCAATTCCCAACAAAACACATCTATATCCAATTGAGATTTTATAGTTTCTCTTAGAAATTCCTTAAATGGCTAATTTCAAAATATTGGAACAATCTCTAATTTGACTATCTCGGGGGATAATATTTCATGCCGCCTATTCATTTTTTCAATGTTCGACTTTTCAGTTTCCTCATTATTGTTTTTATTTTTAGAGCCTATTTATATGTTAAACTCATTTCCAACCAATTCTCAATAAACACATCTATATCCAATTGAGATTTTATAGTTTCTCTTAGAAATTCCTTAAATGGCTAATTTCAAAATATTGGAACAATCTCTGATTTGATTGTCTCGGGAAATAATATTTCATCCTGCCTATTCATTTTTTCAATGTTCGACTTTTCAGTTTCCTCATTATTGTTTTTATTTTTAGAGCCTATTTATATGTTAAACTCATTTACCAACCAATTCCCAACTAAACACATCTATATCCAATTGAGATTTTATAGTTTCTCTTAGAAATTCCTTAAATGGCTAATTTCAAAATATTGGAACAATCTATGATTTGACTGTCTCGGGAAATAATATTTCATGTCGCCTATTCAATTTTTCAATGTTCGACTTTTCAGTTTCCTCATTATTGTTTTTATTTTTAGAGCCTATTTATATGTTAAACTCATTTACCAACCAATTCCCAACTAAACACATCTATATCCAATTGAGATTTTATAGTTTCTCTTAGAAATTCCTTAAATGGCTAATTTAAAAATATTGGAACAATCTCTGATTTGACTGTCTCGGGAAATAATATTTCATGCCGCCTATTCATTTTTTCAATGTTCGACTTTTCAGTTTCCTCATTATTGTTTTTATTTTTAGAGTCTATTTATATGTTAAACTCATTTCCAACCAATTCTCAATAAACACATCTATATCCAATTGAGATTTTATAGTTTCTCTTAGAAATTCCTTAAATGGCTAATTTCAAAATATTGGAACAATCTCTGATTTGATTGTCTCGGGAAATAATATTTCATCCTGCCTATTCATTTTTTCAATGTTCGACTTTTCAGTTTCCTCATTATTGTTTTTATTTTTAGAGCCTATTTATATGTTAAACTCATTTACCAACCAATTCCCAACTAAACACATCTATATCCAATTGAGATTTTATAGTTTCTCTTAGAAATTCCTTAAATGGCTAATTTCAAAATATTGGAACAATCTATGATTTGACTGTCTCGGGAAATAATATTTCATGTCGCCTATTCAATTTTTCAATGTTCGACTTTTCAGTTTCCTCATTATTGTTTTTATTTTTAGAGCCTATTTATATGTTAAACTCATTTACCAACCAATTCCCAACTAAACACATCTATATCCAATTGAGATTTTATAGTTTCTCTTAGAAATTCCTTAAATGGCTAATTTAAAAATATTGGAACAATCTTTGATTTGACTGTCTCGGGAAATAATATTTCATGGCGCCTATTCATTTTTTTAATGTTCGACTTTTCAGGTTCCTCATTATTGTTTTTATTTTTAGATCCTATTTATATGTTAAACTCATTTACCAACCAATTCCCAACTAAACACATCTATATCCAATTGAGATTTTATAGTTTCTCTTAGAAATTCCTTAAATGGCTAATTTCAAAATATTGGAACAATCTCTAATTTGACTATCTCGGGGGATAATATTTCATGCCGCCTATTCATTTTTTCAATGTTCAACTTTTCAGTTTCCTCATCATTGTTTTTATTTTTAGAGCCTATTTATATGTTAAACTCATTTACCAACTAATTCCCAACTAAACACATTTATATCCAATTGAGATTATATAGTTTCTCTTAGAAATTCCTTAAATGGCTAATTTCAAAATATTAGAACAATCTCTGATTTGACTGTCTCGGGAAATAATATTTCATGCCGCATATTCATTTTTTCAATGTTCGACTTTTCAGTTTCTTCATTATTGTTTTTATTTTTAGAGCCTATTTATATGTTAAACTCATTTACCAACCAATTCCCAACTAAACACATCTATATCCAATTGAGATTTTATAGTTTCTCTTAGAAATTCCTTAAATGGCTAATTTCAAAATATTGGAACAATCTCTGATTTGACTGTCTCGGGAAATAATATTTCATGCCGCCTATTCATTTTTTCAATGTTCGACTTTTCAGTTTCCTCATTATTGTTTTTATTTTTAGAGCCTATTTATATGTTAAACTCATTTCCAACCAATTCTCAATAAACACATCTATATCCAATTGAGATTTTATAGTTTCTCTTAGAAATTCCTTAAATGGCTAATTTCAAAATATTGGAACAATCTCTGATTTGATTGTCTCGGGAAATAATATTTCATCCTGCCTATTCATTTTTTCAATGTTCGACTTTTCAGTTTCCTCATTATTGTTTTTATTTTTAGAGCCTATTTATATGTTAAACTCATTTACCAACCAATTCCCAACTAAACACATCTATATCCAATTGAGATTTTATAGTTTCTCTTAGAAATTCCTTAAATGGCTAATTTCAAAATATTGGAACAATCTATGATTTGACTGTCTCGGGAAATAATATTTCATGTCGCCTATTCAATTTTTCAATGTTCGACTTTTCAGTTTCCTCATTATTGTTTTTATTTTTAGAGCCTATTTATATGTTAAACTCATTTACCAACCAATTCCCAACTAAACACATCTATATCCAATTGAGATTTTATAGTTTCTCTTAGAAATTCCTTAAATGGCTAATTTAAAAATATTGGAACAATCTTTGATTTGACTGTCTCGGGAAATAATATTTCATGGCGCCTATTCATTTTTTTAATGTTCGACTTTTCAGGTTCCTCATTATTGTTTTTATTTTTAGATCCTATTTATATGTTAAACTCATTTACCAACCAATTCCCAACTAAACACATCTATATCCAATTGAGATTTTATAGTTTCTCTTAGAAATTCCTTAAATGGCTAATTTCAAAATATTGGAACAATCTATGATTTGACTGTCTCGGGAAATAATATTTCATGTCGCCTATTCAATTTTTCAATGTTCGACTTTTCAGTTTCCTCATTATTGTTTTTATTTTTAGAGCCTATTTATATGTTAAACTCATTTACCAACCAATTCCCAACTAAACACATCTATATCCAATTGAGATTTTATAGTTTCTCTTAGAAATTCCTTAAATGGCTAATTTAAAAATATTGGAACAATCTTTGATTTGACTGTCTAGGGAAATAATATTTCATGCCGCCTATTCATTTTTTAAAAGTTCGACTTTTCAGTTTTCTCATTGTTATTTTTATTTTTAGAGCCTATTTATATGTTAAACTCATTTACCAACCAATTCCCAACTAAACACATCTATATCCAATTGAGATTTTATAGTTTCTCTTAGAAATTCCTTAAATGGCTAATTTCAAAATATTGGAACAATCTCTGATTTGACTGTCTCGGGAAATAATATTTCATGCCGCCTATTCATTTTTTCAATGTTCGACTTTTCAGTTTCCTCATTATTGTTTTTATTTTTAGAGCCTATTTATATGTTAAACTCATTTCCAACCAATTCTCAATAAACACATCTATATCCAATTGAGATTTTATAGTTTCTCTTAGAAATTCCTTAAATGGCTAATTTCAAAATATTGGAACAATCTCTGATTTGATTGTCTCGGGAAATAATATTTCATCCTGCCTATTCATTTTTTCAATGTTCGACTTTTCAGTTTCCTCATTATTGTTTTTATTTTTAGAGCCTATTTATATGTTAAACTCATTTACCAACCAATTCCCAACTAAACACATCTATATCCAATTGAGATTTTATAGTTTCTCTTAGAAATTCCTTAAATGGCTAATTTCAAAATATTGGAACAATCTATGATTTGACTGTCTCGGGAAATAATATTTCATGTCGCCTATTCAATTTTTCAATGTTCGACTTTTCAGTTTCCTCATTATTGTTTTTATTTTTAGAGCCTATTTATATGTTAAACTCATTTACCAACCAATTCCCAACTAAACACATCTATATCCAATTGAGATTTTATAGTTTCTCTTAGAAATTCCTTAAATGGCTAATTTAAAAATATTGGAACAATCTTTGATTTGACTGTCTCGGGAAATAATATTTCATGGCGCCTATTCATTTTTTTAATGTTCGACTTTTCAGGTTCCTCATTATTGTTTTTATTTTTAGATCCTATTTATATGTTAAACTCATTTACCAACCAATTCCCAACTAAACACATCTATATCCAATTGAGATTTTATAGTTTCTCTTAGAAATTCCTTAAATGGCTAATTTCAAAATATTGGAACAATCTCTAATTTGACTATCTCGGGGGATAATATTTCATGCCGCCTATTCATTTTTTCAATGTTCGACTTTTCAGTTTCCTCATCATTGTTTTTATTTTTAGAGCCTATTTATATGTTAAACTCATTTACCAACTAATTCCCAACTAAACACATTTATATCCAATTGAGATTATATAGTTTCTCTTAGAAATTCCTTAAATGGCTAATTTCAAAATATTAGAACAATCTCTGATTTGACTGTCTCGGGAAATAATATTTCATGCCGCATATTCATTTTTTCAATGTTCGACTTTTCAGTTTCTTCATTATTGTTTTTATTTTTAGAGCCTATTTATATGTTAAACTCATTTACCAACCAATTCCCAACTAAACACATCTATATCCAATTGAGATTTTATAGTTTCTCTTAGAAATTCCTTAAATGGCTAATTTCAAAATATTGGAACAATCTCTAATTTGAATGTCTCGGGAAATAATATTTCATACCGCCTATTCATTTTTTCAATGTTCGACTTTTCAGTTTTCTCATTATTGTTTTAATTTTTAGAGCCTATTTAAATGTTAAACTCATTTCCAACCAATTCTCAACTAAACACATCTGTATCCAATTGAGATTTTATAGTTTCTCTTAGAAATTCCTTAAATGGCTAATTTCAAAATATTGGAACAATCTCTAATTTGACTGTCTCGGGAAATAATATTTCATGCCGCCTATTCATTTTTTAAAAGTTCGACTTTTCAGTTTTCTCATTGTTATTTTTATTTTTAGAGCCTATTTATATGTTAAACTCATTTCCAACCAATTCTCAATAAACACATCTATATCCAATTGAGATTTTATAGTTTCTCTTAGAAATTCCTTAAATGGCTAATTTCAAAATATTGGAACAATCTCTGATTTGATTGTCTCGGGAATAATATTTCATGCCGCCTATTCATTTTTTCAATGTTCGACTTTTCAGTTTCCTCATTATTGTTTTTATTTTTAGAGCCTATTTATATGTTAAACTCATTTACCAACCAATTCCCAACTAAACACATCTATATCCAATTGAGATTTTATAGTTTCTCTTAGAAATTCATTAAATGGCTAATTTCAAAATATTGGAACAATCTATAATTTGACTGTCTCGGGAAATAATTTATCATACCGCCTATTCAATTTTTCAATGTTCGACTTTTCAGTTTCCTCATTATTGTTTTTATTTTTAGAGCCTATTTATATGTTAAACTTATTTACCAACCAATTCCCAACTAAGCACATCTATATCCAATTGAGATTTTATAGTTTCTCTTAGAAATTCCTTAAATGGCTAATTTCAAAATATTGGAACAATCTTTGATTTGACTGTCTCGGGAAATAATATTTCATGCCGCCTATTCATTTTTTTAATGTTCGACTTTTCAGGTTCCTCATTATTGTTTTTATTTTTAGAGCCTATTTATATGTTAAACTCATTTACCAACCAATTCCCAACTACACACATCTATATCCAATTGAGATTTTATAGTTTCTCTTAGAAATTCCTTAAATGGCTAATTTCAAAATATTGGAACAATCTCTAATTTGACTGTCTCGGGGGATAATATTTCATGCCGCCTATTCATTTTTTCAATGTTCGACTTTTCAGTTTCCTCATCATTATTTTTATTTTTAGAGCCAATTTATATGTTAAACTCATTTACCAACCAATTCCCAACTAAACACATCTATATCCAATTGAGATTTTATAGTTTCTCTTAGAAATTCCTTAAATGGCTAATTTCAAAATATTGGAACAATCTCTGATTTGATTGTCTCGGGAAATAGTATTTCATGCCGCCTATTCTTTTTTCAATGTTCGACTTTTCAGTTTCCTCATTATTGTTTTTATTTTTAGAGCCTATTTATATGTTAAACTCATTTACCAACCAATTCCCAACTAAACACATCTATATCCAATTGAGATTTTTTATTTCTCTTAGAAATTCCTTAAATGGCTAATTTCAAAATATTGGAACAATCTCTGATTTGACTGTCTTGGGAAATAATCTTTCATGCCCCCTATTCATTTTTCAATGTTCGAATTTTCAGTTTCCTCATTATTGTTTTTATTTTTAGATCATTTCCAACCAATTCTCAACTAAGCACATCTATATCCAATTGAGATTTTATAGTTTCTCTTAGAAATTCCTTAAATGGCTAATTTCAAAATATTGGAACAATCTTTGATTTGACTGTCTCAGGAAATAATATTTCATGCCGCCTATTCATTTTTTCAATGTTTGACTTTTCAGTTTCCTCATTATTGTTTTTATTTTTAGAGCCTATTTATATGTTAAACTCATTTACCAACTAATTCCCAACTAAACACATTTATATCCAGTTGAGATTTTATAGTTTCTCTTAGAAATTCCTTAAATGGCTAATTTCAAAATATTAGAACAATATCTGATTTGACTGTCTCGGAGAATAATATTTCATGCCGCATATTCATTTTTTCAATGTTCGACTTTTCAATTTCTTCATTATTGTTTTTATTTTTAGAGCCTATTTATATGTTAAACTCATTTACCAACCAATTCCCAACTAAACACATCTATATCCAATTGAGATTTTATAGTTTCTCTTAGAAATTCCTTAAATGGCTAATTTCAAAATATTGGAACAATCTCTTATTTGAATGTCTCGGGAAATAATATTTCATGCCGCCTATTCATTTTTTCAATGTTCGACTTTTCAGTTTTCTCATTAATGTTTTTATTTTTAGAGCCTATTTATATGTTAAACTCATTTCCAACCAATTCTCAACTAAACACATCTATATCCAATTGAGATTTTATAGTTTCTCTTAGAAATTCCTTAAATGGCTAATTTTAAAATATTGGAACAATCTCTGATTTGACTGTCTCGGGAAATAATATTTCATGCCGCCTATTCATTTTTTCAATGTTCCACTTTTCAGTTTCCTCATTATTGTTTTTATTTTTAGAGCCTATTTATATGTTAAACTCATTTCCAACCAATTCTCAACTAAACACATCTATATCCAATTGAGATTTTATAGTTTCTCTTAGAAATTCCTTAAATGGCTAATTTCAAAATATTGGAACAATCTCTGATTTGACTGTCTCGGGAAATAATCTTTCATGCCGCCTATTCATTTTTCAATGTTCGAATTTTCAGTTTCCTCATTATTGTTTTTATTTTTAGAGGATTTCCAACCAATTCTCAACTAAGCACATCTATATCCAATTGAGATTTTATAGTTTCTCTTAGAAATTCCTTAAATGGCTAATTTCAAAATATTGGAACAATCTTTGATTTGACTGTCTTAGGAAGTAATATTTCATGCCGTCTATTTATTTTTTCAATGTTTGACTTTTCAGTTTCCTCATTATTGTTTTTATTTTTAGAGCCTATTTATATGTTAAACTCATTTACCAACTAATTCCCAACTAAACACATTTATATCCAATTGAGATTTTATAGTCTCTCTTAGAAATTCCTTAAATGGCTAATTTCAAAATATTAGAACAATCTCTGATTTGACTGTCTCGAGAAATAATATTTCATGCCGCATATTCATTTTTTCAATGTTCGACTTTTCAGTTTCTTCATTATTGTTTTTATTTTTAGAGCCTATTTATATGTTAAACTCATTTACCAACCAATTCCCAACTAAACACATCTATATCCAATTGAGATTTTATAGTTTCTCTTAGAAATTCCTTAAATGGATAATTTCAAAATATTGGAACAATCTCTGATTTGAATGTCTCGGGAAATAATATTTCATGCCGCCTATTCATTTTTTCAGTGTTTGACTTTTCAGTTTTCTCATTATAGTTTTTATTTTTAGAGCCTATTTATATGTTAAACTCATTTTCAACCAATTCTCAACTAAACACATCTATATCCAATTGAGATTTTATAGTTTCTCTTAGAAATTCCTTAAATGGCTAATTTCAAAATATTGGAACAATCTCTGATTTGACTGTCTCGGGAAATAATATTTCATGCCGCCTATTCATTTTTTCAATGTTCGACTTTTAAGTTTCCTCATTATTGTTTTTATTTTTAGAGCCTATTTATATGTTAAACTCATTTACCAACCAATTCCCAACTAAACACATCTATATCCAATTGAGATTTTATAGTTTCTCTTAGAAATTCTTTAAATGGCTAATTTCAAAAAATTGGAACAATCTATGATTTGACTGTCTCGGGAAATAATATTTCTTGCCGCCTATTCAATTTTTCAATGTTCGACTTTTCAGTTTCCTCATTATTGTTTTTATTTTTAGAGCCTATTTATATGTTAAACTCATTTACCAACCAATTCCCAACTAAACACATCTATATCCAATTGAGATTTTATAGTTTCTCTTAGAAATTCCTTAAATGGCTAATTTTCAAAATATTGGAACAATCTTTGATTTGACTGTCTCGAGAAATAATATTTCATGCCGCCTATTCATTTTTTCAATGTTTGACTTTTCAGTTTCCTCATTATTGTTTTTATTTTTAGAGCCTATTTATATGTTAAACTCATTTACCAACTAATTCCCAACTAAACACATTTATATCCAATTGAGATTTTATAGTTTCTCTTAGAAATTCCTTAAATGGCTAATTTCAAAATATTAGAACAATCTCTGATATGACTGTCTCGGGAAATAATATTTCATGCCACATATTCATTTTTTCAATGTTCGACTTTTCAGTTTCTTCATTATTTTTTTTATTTTTAGAGCTTATTTATATGTTAAACTCATTTACCAACCAATTCCCAACTAAACACATCTATATCCAATTGAGATTTTATAGTTTCTCTTAGAAAGTCCTTAAATGGCTAATTTCAAAATATTGGAACAATCTCTAATTTGAATGTCTCGGGAAATAATATTTCATACCGCCTATTCATTTTTTCAATGTTCGACTTTTCAGTTTTCTCATTATTGTTTTAATTTTTAGAGCCTATTTATATGTTAAACTCATTTCCAACCAATTCTCAACTAAACACATCTGTATCCAATTGAGATTTTATAGTTTCTCTTAGAAATTCCTTAAATGGCTAATTTCAAAATATTGGAACAATCTCTGATTTGATTGTCTCGGGAAATAATATTTCATGCCGCCTATTCATTTTTTCAATGTTCGACTTTTCAGTTACCTCATTATTGTTTTTATTTTTAGAGCCTATTTATATGTTAAACTCATTTACCAACCAATTCCCAACTAAACACATCTATATCCAATTGAGATTTTATAGTTTCTCTTAGAAATTCCTTAAATGGCTAATTTCAAAATATTGGAACAATCTATGATTTGACTGTCTCGGGAAATAATATTTCATGCCGCCTATTCAATTTTTCAATGTTCGACTTTTCAGTTTCCTGATTATTGTTTTTATTTTAGAGCCTATTTATATGTTAAACTCATTTACCAACCAATCCCCAACTAAACACATCTATATCCAATTGAGATTTTATAGTTTCTCTTAGAAATTCCTTAAATGGCTAATTTCAAAATATTGGAACAATCTTTGATTTGACTGTCTCGGGAAATAATATTTCATGCCGCCTATTCATTTTTTTAATGTTCGACTTTTCAGGTTCCTCATTATTGTTTTTATTTTTAGAGCCTATTTATATGTTAAACTCATTTACCAACTAATTCCCAACTAAACACATTTATATCCAATTGAGATTTTATAGTTTCTCTTAGAAATTCCTTAAATGGCTAATTTCAAAATATTAGAACAATCTCTGATATGACTGTCTCGGGAAATAATATTTCATGCCACATATTCATTTTTTCAATGTTCGACTTTTCAGTTTCTTCATTATTTTTTTTATTTTTAGAGCTTATTTATATGTTAAACTCATTTACCAACCAATTCCCAACTAAACACATCTATATCCAATTGAGATTTTATAGTTTCTCTTAGAAAGTCCTTAAATGGCTAATTTCAAAATATTGGAACAATCTCTAATTTGAATGTCTCGGGAAATAATATTTCATACCGCCTATTCATTTTTTCAATGTTCGACTTTTCAGTTTTCTCATTATTGTTTTAATTTTTAGAGCCTATTTATATGTTAAACTCATTTCCAACCAATTCTCAACTAAACACATCTGTATCCAATTGAGATTTTATAGTTTCTCTTAGAAATTCCTTAAATGGCTAATTTCAAAATATTGGAACAATCTCTGATTTGATTGTCTCGGGAAATAATATTTCATGCCGCCTATTCATTTTTTCAATGTTCGACTTTTCAGTTACCTCATTATTGTTTTTATTTTTAGAGCCTATTTATATGTTAAACTCATTTACCAACCAATTCCCAACTAAAAACATCTATATCCAATTGAGATTTTATAGTTTCTCTTAGAAATTCCTTAAATGGCTAATTTCAAAATATTGGAACAATCTATGATTTGACTGTCTCGGGAAATAATATTTCATGCCGCCTATTCAATTTTTCAATGTTCGACTTTTCAGTTTCCTGATTATTGTTTTTATTTTAGAGCCTATTTATATGTTAAACTCATTTACCAACCAATCCCCAACTAAACACATCTATATCCAATTGAGATTTTATAGTTTCTCTTAGAAATTCCTTAAATGGCTAATTTCAAAATATTGGAACAATCTTTGATTTGACTGTCTCGGGAAATAATATTTCATGCCGCCTATTCATTTTTTTAATGTTCGACTTTTCAGGTTCCTCATTATTGTTTTTATTTTTAGAGCCTATTTATATGTTAAACTCATTTACCAACCAATTCCCAACTAAACACATCTATATCCAATTGAGATTTTATAGTTTCTCTTAGAAATTCCTTCAATGGCTAATTTCAAAATATTGGAACAATCTCTAATTTGACTGTCTCGGGGGATAATATTTCATGCCGCCTATTCATTATTTCAATGTTCGACTTTTCAGTTTCCTCATCATTGTTTTTATTTTTAGAGCCAATTTATATGTTAAACTCATTTACCAACCAATTCCCAACTAAACACATCTATATCCAATTGAGATTTTATAGTTTCTCTTAGAAATTCCTTAAATGGCTAATTTCAAAATATTGGAACAATCTCTGATTTGATTGTCTCGGGAAATAGTATTTCATGCCGCCTATTCATTTTTTCAATGTTCGACTTTTCAGTTTCCTCATTATTGTTTTTATTTTTAGAGCCTATTTATATGTTAAACTCATTTACCAACGAATTCCCAACTAAACACATCTATATCCAATTGAGATTTTATATTTCTCTTAGAAATTCCTTAAATGGCTAATTTCAAAATATTGGAACAATCTCTGATTTGACTGTCTCGGGAAATAATCTTTCATGCCCCCTATTCATTTTTCAATGTTCGAATTTTCAGTTTCCTCATTATTGTTTTTATTTTTAGATCATTTCCAACCAATTCTCAACTAAGCACATCTATATCCAATTGAGATTTTATAGTTTCTCTTAGAAATTCCTTAAATGGCTAATTTCAAAATATTGGAACAATCTTTGATTTGACTGTCTCAGGAAATAATATTTCATGCCGCCTATTCATTTTTTCAATGTTTGACTTTTCAGTTTCCTCATTATTGTTTTTATTTTTAGAGCCTATTTATATGTTAAACTCATTTACCAACTAATTCCCAACTAAACACATTTATATCCAGTTGAGATTTTAAGTTTCTCTTAGAAATTCCTTAAATGGCTAATTTCAAAATATTAGAACAATATCTGATTTGACTGTCTCAGAGAATAATATTTCATGCCGCATATTCATTTTTTCAATGTTCGACTTTTCAATTTCTTCATTATTGTTTTTATTTTTAGAGCCTATTTATATGTTAAACTCATTTACCAACCAATTCCCAACTAAACACATCTATATCCAATTGAGATTTTATAGTTTCTCTTAGAAATTCCTTAAATGGCTAATTTCAAAATATTAGAACAATCTCTTATTTGAATGTCTCGGGAAATAATATTTTATGCCGCCTATTCATTTTTTCAATGTTCGACTTTTCAGTTTTCTCATTATTGTTTTTATTTTTAGAGCCTATTTATATGTTAAACTCATTTCCAACCAATTCTCAACTAAACACATCTATATCCAATTGAGATTTTATAGTTTCTCTTAGAAATTCCTTAAATGGCTAATTTTAAAATATTGGAACAATCTCTGATTTGATTGTCTCGGGAAATAATATTTCATGCCGCCTATTCATTTTTTCAATGTTCGACTTTTCAGTTTCCTCATTATTGTTTTTATTTTTAGAGCCTATTTATATGTTAAACTCATTTACCAACCAATTCCCAACTAAACACATCTATATCCAATTGAGATTTTATAGTTTCTCTTAGAAATTCCTTAAATGGCTAATTTCAAAATATTGGAACAATCTATGATTTGACTGTCTCGGGAAATAATATTTCATGCCGCCTATTCAATTTTTCAATGTTCGACTTTTCAGTTTCCTCATTATTGTTTTTATTTTTAGAGCCTATTTATATATTAAACTCATTTACCAACCAATTCCCAACTAAACACATCTATATCCAATTGAGATTTTATAGTTTCTCTTAGAAATTCCTTAAATGGCTAATTTCAAAATATTGGAACAATCTTTGATTTGACTGTCTCGGGAAATAATATTTCATGCCGCCTATTCATTTTTTTAATGTTCGACTTTTCAGGTTCCTCATTATTGTTTTTATTTTTAGAGCCTATTTATATGTTAAACTCATTACCAACCAATTCCCAACTAAACACATCTATATCCAATTGAGATTTTATAGTTTCTCTTAGAAATTCCTTAAATGGCTAATTTCAAAATATTGGAACAATCTCTAATTTGACTGTCTCGGGGGATAATATTTCATGCCGCCTATTCATTTTTTCAATGTTCGACTTTTCAGTTTCCTCATCATTGTTTTTATTATTAGAGCCTATTTATATGTTAAACTCATTTACCAACTAATTCCCAACTAAACACATTTATATCCAATTGAGATTTTATAGTTTCTCTTAGAAATTCCTTAAATGGCTAATTTCAAAATATTGGAACAATCTCTGATTTGACTGTCTCGGGAAATAATATTTCATGCCGCATATTCATTTTTTCAATGTTCGACTTTTCAGTTTCTTCATTATTGTTTTTATTTTTAGAGCCTATTTATATGTTAAACTCATTTACCAACCAATTCCCAACTAAACACATCTATATCCAATTGAGATTTTATAGTTTCTCTTAGAAATTCCTTAAATGGCTAATTTCAAAATATTGGAACAATCTCTAATTTGACTGTCTCGGGGGATAATATTTCATGCCGCCTATTCATTTTTTCAATGTTTGACTTTTCAGTTTCCTCATCATTGTTTTTATTATTAGAGCCTATTTATATGTTAAACTCATTTACCAACTAATTCCCAACTAAACAAATTTATATCCAATTGAGATTTTATAGTTTCTCTTAGAAATTCCTTAAATGGATAATTTCAAAATATTAGAACAATCTCTGATTTGACTGTCTTGGGAAATAATATTTCATGCCGCATATTCATTTTTTCAATGTTCGACTTTTCAGTTTCTTCATTATTGTTTTTATTTTTAGAGCCTATTTATATGTTAAACTCATTTACCAACCAATTCCCAACTAAGCACATCTATATCCAATTGAGATTTTATAGTTTCTCTTAGAAATTCCTTAAATGGCTAATTTCAAAATATTGGAACAATCTCTAATTTGAATGTCTCGGGAAATAATATTTCATACCGCCTATTCATTTTTTCAATGTTCGACTTTTCAGTTTTCTCATTATTGTATTAATTTTTAGAGCCTATTTATATGTTAAACTCATTTCCAACCAATTCTCAACTAAACACATCTGTATCCAATTGAGATTTTATAGTTTCTCTTAGAAATTCCTTAAATGGCTAATTTCAAAATATTGGAACAATCTCTGATTTGACTGTCTCGGGAAATAATATTTCATGCCGCCTATTCATTTTTCAATGTTCGACTTTTCAGTTTCCTCATTATTGTTTTTATTTTTAGAGCCTATTTATATGTTAAACTCATTTCTAACCAATTCTCAACTAAACACATCTATATCCAATTGAGATTTTATAGTTTCTCTTAGAAATTCCTTAAATGGATAATTTCAAAATATTGGAACAATCTCTGATTTGATTGTCTCGGGAAATAATATTTCATGCCGCCTATTCATTTTTTCAATGTTCGACTTTTCAGTTTCCTCATTATTGTTTTTATTTTTAGAGCCTATTTATATGTTAAACTCATTTACCAACCAATTCCCAACTAAACACATCTATATCCAATTGAGATTTTATAGTTTCTCTTAGAAATTCCTTAAATGGCTAATTTCAAAATATTGGAGCAATCTTTGATTTGACTGTCTCGGGAAATAATATTTCATGCCGCCTATTCATTTTTTCAATGTTTGACTTTTCAGTTTCCTCATTATTGTTTTTATTTTTAGAGCCTATTTATATGTTAAACTCATTTACCAACTAATTCCCAACTAAACACATTTATATCCAATTGAGATTTTATAGTTTCTCTTAGAAATTCCTTAAATGGCTAATTTCAAAATATTAGAACAATCTCTGATTTGACTGTCTCGGAAAATAATATTTCATGCCGCATATTCATTTTTTCAATGTTCGACTTTTCAGTTTCTTCATTATTGTTTTTATTTTTAGAGCCTATTTATATGTTAAACTCATTTACCAACCAATTCCCAACTAAACACATCTATATCCAATTGAGATTTTATAGTTTCTCTTAGAAATTCCTTAAATGGCTAATTTCAAAATATTGGAACAATCTCTAATTTGAATGTCTCGGGAAATAATATTTCATACCGCCTATTCATTTTTTCAATGTTCTACTTTTCAGTTTTCTCATTATTGTTTTAATTTTTAGAGCCTATTTATATGTTAAACTCATTTCCAACCAATTCTCAACTAAACACATCTGTATCCAATTGAGATTTTATAGTTTCTCTTAGAAATTCCTTAAATGGCTAATTTCAAAATATTGGAACAATCTCTGATTTGACTGTCTCGGGAAATAATATTTCATGCCGCCTATTAATTTTTTCAATGTTCGACTTTTCAGTTTCCTCATTATTGTTTTTATTTTTAGAGCCTATTTATATGTTAAACTCATTTCCAACCAATTCTCAATAAACACATCTATATCCAATTGAGATTTTATAGTTTCTCTTAGAAATTCCTTAAATGGCTAATTTCAAAATATTGGAACAATCTCTGATTTGATTGTCTCGGGAAATAATATTTCATGCCGCCTATTCATTTTTTCAATGTTCGACTTTTCAGTTTCCTCATTATTGTTTTTATTTTTAGAGCCTATTTATATGTTAAACTCATTTACCAACCAAATCCCAACTAAACACATCTATATCCAATTGAGATTTTATAGTTTCTCTTAGAAATTCCTTAAATGGCTAATTTCAAAATATTGGAACAATCTATGATTTGACTGTCTCGGGAAATAATATTTCATGCCGCCTATTCAATTTTTCAATGTTCGACTTTTCAGTTTCCTCATTATTGTTTTTATTTTTAGAGCCTATTTATATGTTAAACTCATTTACCAACCAATTCCCAACTAAACACATCTATATCCAATTGAGATTTTATAGTTTCTCTTAGAAATTCTTTAAATGGCTAATTTCAAAATATTGGAACAATCTTTGATTTGACTGTCTCGGGAAATAATATTTCATGCCGCCTACTCATTTTTTTAATGTTCGACTTTTCAGGTTTCTCATTATTGTTTTTATTTTTAGAGCCTATTTATATGTTAAACTCATTTACCAACCAATTCCCAACTAAACACATCTATATCCAATTGAGATTTTATAGTTTCTCTTAGAAATTCCTTAAATGGCTAATTTCAAAATATTGGAACAATCTCTAATTTGACTGTCTCGGGGGATAATATTTCATGCCGCCTATTCATTTTTTCAATGTTCGACTTTTCAGTTTCCTCATCATTGTTTTTATTATTAGAGCCTATTTATATGTTAAACTCATTTACCAACTAATTCCCAACTAAACACATTTATATCCAATTGAGATTTTATAGTTTCTCTTAGAAATTCCTTAAATGGCTAATTTCAAAATATTAGAACAATCTCTGATTTGACTGTCTCGGGAAATAATATTTCATGCCGCATATTCATTTTTTCAATGTTCGAATTTTCAGTTTCTTCATTATTGTTTTTATTTTTAGAGCCTATTTATATGTTAAACTCATTTACCAACCAATTCCTAACTAAACACATCTATATCCATGAGATTTTATAGTTTCTCTTAGAAATTCCTTAAATGGCTAATTTCAAAATATTGGAACAATCTCTGATTTGACTGTCTCGGGAAATAATATTTCATGCCGCCTATTCAATTTTTCAATGTTTGACTTTTCAGTTTCCTCATTATTGTTTTTATTTTTAGAGCCTATTTATATGTTAAACTCATTTACCAACCAATTCCCAACTAAACACATCTATATCCTTTGAGATTTTATAGTTTCTCTTAGAAATTCCTTAAATGGCTAATTTCAAAATATTGGAACAATCTTTGATTTGACTGTCTCGGGAAATAATATTTCATGCCGCCTATTCATTTTTTCAATGTTTGACTTTTCAGTTTCCTCATTATTGTTTTTATTTTTAGAGCCTATTTATATGTTAAACTCATTTACCAACTAATTCCCAACTAAACACATTTATATCCAATTGAGATTTTGTAGTTTCTCTTAGAAATTCCTTAAATGGCTAATTTCAAAATATTAGAACAATCTCTGATTTGACTGTCTCGGGAAATAATATTTCATGCCGCATATTCATTTTTTCAATGTTCGACTTTTCAGTTTCTTCATTATTGTTTTTATTTTTAGAGCCTATTTATATGTTAAACTCATTTACCAACCAATTCCCAACTAAACACATCTATATCCAATTGAGATTTGATAGTTTCTCTTAGAAATTCCTTAAATGGCTAATTTCAAAATATTAGAACAATCTCTAATTTGAATGTCTCGGGAAATAATATTTCATACCGCCTATTCATTTTTTCAATGTTCGACTTTTCAGTTTTCTCATTATTGTTTTAATTTTTAGAGCCTATTTATATGTTAAACTCATTTCCAACCAATTCTCAACTAAACACATCTATATCTAATTGAGATTTTATAGTTTCTCTTAGAAATTCCTTAAATGGCTATTTTCAAAATATTGGAACAATCTCTGATTTGACTGTCTCGGGAAATAATATTTCATGCCGCCTATTCATTTTTTCAATGTTCGACTTTTCAGTTTCCTCATTATTGTTTTTATTTTTAGAGCCTATTTATATGTTAAACTCATTTACAACCAATTCTCAATAAACACATCTATATCCAATTGAGATTTTATAGTTTCTCTTAGAAATTCCTTAAATGGCTAATTTCAAAATATTGGAACAATCTCTAATTTGATTGTCTCGGGAAATAATATTTCATGCCGCCTATTCATTTATATGTTAAACTCATTTACCAACCAATTCCCAACTAAACACATCTATATCCAATTGAGATTTTATAGTTTCTCTTAGAAATTCCTTAAATGGCTAATTTCAAAATATTGGAACAATCTCTAATTTGACTGTCTCGGGGGATAATATTTCATGCCGCCTATTCATTTTTTCAATGTTCGACTTTTCAGTTTCCTCATCATTGTTTTTATTTTTAGAGCCAATTTATATGTTAAACTCATTTACCAACCAATTCCCAACTAAACACATCTATATCCAATTGAGATTTTATAGTTTCTCTTAGAAATTCCTTAAATGGCTAATTTCAAAATATTGGAACAATCTCTGATTTGATTGTCTCGGGAAATAGTATTTCATACAGCCTATTCATTTTTTCAATGTTCGACTTTTCAGTTTCCTCATTATTGTTTTTATTTTTAGAGCCTATTTATATGTTAAACTCATTTACCAACCAATTCCCAACTAAACACATCTATATCCAATTGAGATTTTATATTTCTCTTAGAAATTCCTTAAATGGCTAATTTCAAACTATTGGAACAATCTCTGATTTGACTGTCTCGGGTAATAATCTTTCATGCTCCCTATTCATTTTTCAATGTTCGAATTTTCAGTTTCCTCATTATTGTTTTTATTTTTAGAGTATTTCCAACCAATTCTCAACTAAGCACATCTATATCCAATTGAGATTTTATAGTTTCTCTTAGAAATTCCTTAAATGGCTAATTTCAAAATATTGGAACAATCTTTGATTTGACTGTCTCAGGAAATAATATTTCATGCCGCCTATTCATTTTTTCAATGTTTGACTTTTCAGTTTCCTCATTATTGTTTTTATTTTTAGAGCCTATTTATATGTTAAACTCATTTACCAACTAATTCCCAACTAAACACATTTATATCCAGTTGAGATTTTATAGTTTCTCTTAGAAATTCCTTAAATGGCTAATTTCAAAATATTAGAACAATCTCTGATTTGACTGTCTCGGAGAATAATATTTCATGCCGCATATTCATTTTTTCAATGTTCGACTTTTCAATTTCTTCATTATTGTTTTTATTTTTAGAGCCTATTTATATGTTAAACTCATTTACCAACCAATTCCCAACTAAACACATCTATATCCAATTGAGATTTTATATTTTCTCTTAGAAATTCCTTAAATGGCTAATTTCAAAATATTGGAACAATCTCTTATTTGAATGTCTCGGGAAATAATATTTCATGCCGCCTATTCATTTTTTCAATGTTCGACTTTTCAGTTTTCTCATTATTGTTTTTATTTTTAGAGCCTATTTATATGTTAAACTCATTTCCAACCAATTCTCAACTAAACACATCTATATCCAATTGAGATTTTATAATTTCTCTTAGAAATTCCTTAAATGGATAATTTTAAAATATTGGAACAATCTCTGATTTGACTGTCTCGGGAAATAATATTTCATGCCGCCTATTCATTTTTTCAATGTTCGACTTTTCAGTTTCCTCATTATTGTTTTTATTTTTAGAGCCTATTTATATGTTAAACTCATTTCCAACCAATTCTCAACTAAACACATCTATATCCAATTGAGATTTTATAGTTTCTCTTAGAAATTCCTTAAATGGCTAATTTCAAAATATTGGAACAATCTCTGATTTGACTGTCTCGGGAAATAATCTTTCATGCCGCCTATTCATTTTTCAATGTTCGAATTTTCAGTTTCCTCATTATTGTTTTTATTTTTAGAGCATTTCCAACCAATTCTCAACTAAGCTTATCTATATCCAATTGAGATTTTATAGTTTCTCTTAGAAATTCCTTAAATGGCTAATTTCAAAATATTGGAACAATCTTTGATTTGACTGTCTCAGGAAGTAATATTTCATGCCGCCTATTCATTTTTTAATGTTTGACTTTTCAGTTTCCTCATTATTGTTTTTATTTTTAGAGCCTATTTATATGTTAAACTCATTTACCAACTAATTCCCAACTAAACACATTTATATCCAATTGAGATTTTATAGTCTCTCTTAGAAATTCCTTAAATGGCTAATTTCAAAATATTAGAACAATCTCTGATTTGACTGTCTCGGGAAATAATATTTCATGCCGCATATTCATTTTTTCAATGTTCGACTTTTCAGTTTCTTCATTATTGTTTTTATTTTTAGAGCCTATTTATATGTTAAACTCATTTACCAACCAATTCCCAACTAAACACATCTATATCCAATTGAGATTTTATAGTTTCTCTTAGAAATTCCTTAAATGGCTAATTTCAAAATATTGGAACAATCTCTGATTTGATTGTCTCGGGAAATAATATTTCATGCCGCCTATTCATTTTTTCAATGTTCGACTTTCCAGTTTCCTCATTATTGTTTTTATTTTTAGAGCCTATTTATATGTTAAACTCATTTACCAACCAATTCCCAACTAAACACATCTATATCCAATTGAGATTTTATAGTTTCTCTTAGAAATTCCTTAAATGGCTAATTTCAAAATATTGGAACAATCTATGATTTGACTGTCTCGGGAAATAATTTATCATGCCGCCTATTCAATTTTTCAATGTTCGACTTTTCAGTTTCCTCATTATTGTTTTTATTTTTAGAGCCTATTTATATGTTAAACTCATTTACCAACCAATTCCCATCTAAACACATCTATATCCAATTGAGATTTTATAGTTTCTCTTAGAAATTCCTTAAATGGCTAATTTCAAAATATTGGAACAATCTTTGATTTGACTGTCTCGGGAAATAATATTTCATGCCGCCTATTCATTTTTTTAATGTTTGACTTTTCAGGTTCCTCATTATTGTTTTTATTTTTAGAGCCTATTTATATGTTAAACTCATTTACCAACCAATTCCCAACTAAACACATCTATATCCAATTGAGATTTTATAGTTTCTCTTAGAAATTCCTTAAATGGCTAATTTCAAAATATTGGAACAATCTCTAATTTGACTGTCTCGGGGGATAATATTTCATGCCGCCTATTCATTTTTTCAATGTTCGACTTTTCAGTTTCCTCATCATTGTTTTTATTTTTAGAGCCAATTTATATGTTAAACTCATTTACCAACCAATTCCCAACTAAACACATCTATATCCAATTGAGATTTTATAGTTTCTCTTAGAAATTCCTTAAATGGCTAATTTCAAAATATTGGAACAATCTCTGATTTGATTGTCTCGGAAAATAGTATTTCATACCGCCTATTCATTTTTTCAATGTTCGACTTTTCAGTTTCCTCATTATTGTTTTTATTTTTAGAGCCTATTTATATGTTAAACTCATTTACCAACCAATTCCCAACTAAACACATCTATATCCAATTGAGATTTTATATTTCTCTTAGAAATTCCTTAAATGGCTAATTTCAAAATATTGGAACAATCTCTGATTTGACTGTCTCGGGAAATAATCTTTCATGCTCCCTATTCATTTTTCAATGTTCGAATTTTCAGTTTCCTCATTATTGTTTTTATTTTTAGAGTATTTCCAACCAATTCTCAACTAAGCACATCTATATCCAATTGAGATTTTATAGTTTCTCTTAGAAATTCCTTAAATGGCTAATTTCAAAATATTGGAACAATCTTTGATTTGACTGTCTCAGGAAATAATATTTCATGCCGCCTATTCATTTTTTCAATGTTTGACTTTTCAGTTTCCTCATTATTGTTTTTATTGTTAGAGTCTATTTATATGTTAAACTCATTTACCAACTAATTCCCAACTAAACACATTTATATCCAGTTGAGATTTTATAGTTTCTCTTAGAAATTCCTTAAATGGCTAATTTCAAAATATTAGAACAATCTCTGATTTGACTGTCTCGGAGAATAATATTTCATGCCGCATATTCATTTTTTCAATGTTCGACTTTTCAATTTCTTCATTATTGTTTTTATTTTTAGAGCCTATTTATATGTTAAACTCATTTACCAACCAATTCCCAACTAAACACATCTATATCCAATTGAGATTTTATAGTTTCTCTTAGAAATTCCTTAAATGGCTAATTTCAAAATATTGGAACAATCTCTTATTTGAATGTCTCGGGAAATAATATTTCATGCCGCCTATTCATTTTTTCAATGTTCGACTTTTCAGTTTTCTCATTATTGTTTTTATTTTTAGAGCCTGTTTATATGTTAAACTCATTTCCAACCAATTCTCAACTAAACACATCTATATCCAATTGAGATTTTATAATTTCTCTTAGAAATTCCTTAAATGGCTAATTTTAAAATATTGGAACAATCTCTGATTTGACTGTCTCGGGAAATAATATTTCATGCCGCCTATTCATTTTTTCAATGTTTGACTTTTCAGTTTCCTCATTATTGTTTTTATTTTTAGACCCTATTTATATGTTAAACTCATTTCCAACCAATTCTCAACTAAACACATCTATATCCAATTGAGATTTTATAGTTTCTCTTAGAAATTCCTTAAATGGCTAAATTCAAAATATTGGAACAATCTCTGATTTGACTGTCTCGGGAAATAATCTTTCATGCCGCCTATTCATTTTTCAATGTTCGAATTTTCAGTTTCCTCATTATTGTTTTTATTTTTAGAGCATTTCCAACCAATTCTCAACTAAGCTTATCTATATCCAATTGAGATTTTATAGTTTCTCTTAGAAATTCCTTAAATGGCTAATTTCAAAATATTGGAACAATCTTTGATTTGACTGTCTCAGGAAGTAATATTTCATGCCGCCTATTCATTTTTTCAATGTTTGACTTTTCAGTTTCCTCATTATTGTTTTTATTTTTAGAGCCTATTTATATGTTAAACTCATTTACCAACTAATTCCCAACTAAACACATTTATATCCAATTGAGATTTTATAGTCTCTCTTAGAAATTCCTTAAATGGCTAATTTCAAAATATTAGAACAATCTCTGATTTGACTGTCTCGGGAAATAATATTTCATGCCGCATATTCATTTTTTCAATGTTCGACTTTTCAGTTTCTTCATTATTGTTTTTATTTTTAGAGCCTATTTATATGTTAAACTCATTTACCAACCAATTCCCAACTAAACACATCTATATCCAATTGAGATTTTATAGTTTCTCTTAGAAATTCCTTAAATGGCTAATTTCAAAATATTGGAACAATCTCTGATTTGAATGTCTCGGGAAATAATATTTCATGCCGCCTATTCATTTTTTCAGTGTTTGACTTTTCAGTTTTCTCATTATTGTTTTTATTTTTAGAGCCTATTTATATGTTAAACTCATTTTCAACCAATTCTCAACTAAACACATCTATATCCAATTGAGATTTTATAGTTTCTCTTAGAAATTCCTTAAATGGCTAATTTCAAAATATTGGAACAATCTCTGATTTGACTGTCTCGGGAAATAATATTTCATGCCGCCTATTCCTTTTTTCAATGTTCGACTTTTCAGTTTCCTCATTATTGTTTTTATTTTTTGAGCCTATTTATATGTTAAACTCATTTACCAACCAATTCCCAACTAAACACATCTATATCCAATTGAGATTTTATAGTTTCTCTTAGAAATTCCTTAAATGGCCAATTTCAAAATATTGGAACAATCTATGATTTGACTGTCTCGGGAAATAATATTTCTTGCCGCCTATTCAATTTTTCAATGTTCGACTTTTCAATTTCCTCATTATTGTTTTTATTTTTAGAGCCTATTTATATGTTAAACTCATTTACCAACCAATTCCCAACTAAACACATCTATATCCAATTGAGATTTTATAGTTTCTCTTTGAAATTCCATAAATGGCTAATTTCAAAATATTGGAACAATCTTTGATTTGACTGTCTCGAGAAATAATATTTCATGCCGCCTATTCATTTTTTCAATGTTCGACTTTTCAGTTTCCTCATCATTGTTTTTATTTTTAGAGCCAATTTATATGTTAAACTCATTTACCAACCAATTCCCAACTAAACACATCTTTATCCAATTGAGATTTTATAGTTTCTCTTAGAAATTCCTTAAATGGCTAATTTCAAAATATTGGAACAATCTCTGATTTGATTGTCTCGGGAAATAGTATTTCATGCCGCCTATTCATTTTTTCAATGTTCGACTTTTCAGTTTCCTCATTATTGTTTTTATTTTTAGAGCCTATTTATATGTTAAACTCATTTACCAACCAATTCCCAACTAAACACATCTATATCCAATTGAGATTTTATATTTCTCTTAGAAATTCCTTAAATGGCTAATTTCAAAATATTGGAACAATCTCTGATTTGACTGTCTCGGGAAATAATCTTTCATGCCCCCTATTCATTTTTCAATGTTCGAATTTTCAGTTTCCTCATTATTGTTTTTATTTTTAGAGCATTTCCAACCAATTCTCAACTAAGCACATCTATATCCAATTGAGATTTTATAGTTTCTCTTAGAAATTCCTTAAATGGCTAATTTCAAAATATTGGAACAATCTTTGATTTGACTGTCTCAGGAAATAATATTTCAAGCCGCCTATTCATTTTTTCAATGTTTGACTTTTCAGTTTCCTCATTATTGTTTTTATTTTTAGAGCCTATTTATATGTTAAACTCATTTACCAACTAATTCCCAACTAAACATATTTATATCCAGTTGAGATTTTATAGTTTCTCTTAGAAATTCCTTAAATGGCTAATTTCAAAATATTTGAACAATCTCTGATTTGACTGTCTCGGAGAATAATATTTCATGCCGCATATTCATTTTTTCAATGTTTGACTTTTCAATTTCTTCATTATTGTTTTTATTTTTAGAGCCTATTTATATGTTAAACTCATTTACCAACCAATTCCCAACTAAACACATCTATATCCAATTGAGATTTTATAGTTTCTCTTAGAAATTCCTTAAATGGCTAATTTCAAAATATTAGAACAATCTCTGATTTGACTGTCTCGGGAAATAATATTTCATGCCGCATATTCATTCTTTCAATGTTCGACTTTTCAGTTTCTTCATTATTGTTTTTATTTTTAGAGCCTATTTATATGTTAAACTCATTTACCAACCAATTCCCAACTAAACACATCTATATCCAATTGAGATTTTATAGTTTCTCTTAGAAATTCCTTAAATGGCTAATTTCAAAATATTGGAACAATCTCTAATTTGAATGTCTCGGGAAATAATATTTCATACCGCCTATTCATTTTTTCAATGTTCGACTTTTCAGTTTTCTCATTATTGTTTTAACTTTTAGAGCCTATTTATATGTTAAACTCATTTCCAACCAATTCTCAACTAAACATATCTGTATCCAATTGAGATTTTATAGTTTCTCTTAGAAATTCCTTAAATGGCTAATTTCAAAATATTGGAACAATCTCTAATTTGACTGTCTCGGGGGATAATATTTCATGCCGCCTATTCATTTTTTCAATGTTCGACTTTTCAGTTTCCTCATTATTGTTTTTATTTTTAGAGCCTATTTATATGTTAAACTCATTTCCAACCAATTATCAATAAACACATCTATATCCAATTGAGATTTTATAGTTTCTCTTAGAAATTCCTTAAATGGCTAACTTCAAAATATTGGAACAATCTCTGATTTGATTGTCTCGGGAAATAATATTTCATGCCGCCTATTCATTTTTTCGATGTTCGACTTTTCAGTTTCCTCATTATTGTTTTTATTTTTAGAGCCTATTTATATGTTAAACTCATTTACCAACCAATTCCCAACTAAACACATCTATATCCAATTGAGATTTTATAGTTTCTCTCAGAAAGTCCTTAAATGGCTAATTTCAAAATATTAGAACAATCTATGATTTGACTGTCTCGGGAAATAATATTTCATGCCGCCTATTCATTTTTTTAATGTTCGACTTTTTAGGTTCCTCATTATTGTTTTTATTTTTAGAACCTATTTATATGTTAAACTCATTTACCAACCAATTCCCAACTAAACACATCTATATCCAATTGAGATTTTATAGTTTCTCTTAGAAATTCCTTAAATGGCTAATTTCAAAATATTGGAACAATCTCTAATTTGACTGTCTCGGGGGATAATATTTCATGCCGCCTATTCATTTTTTCAATGTTCGACTTTTCAGTTTCCTCATCATTGTTTTTATTTTTAGAGCCAATTTATATGTTAAACTCATTTACCAAGCAATTCCCAACTAAACACATCTTTATCCAATTGAGATTTTAAAGTTTCTCTTAGAAATTCCTTAAATGGCTAATTTCAAAATATTGGAACAATCTCTGATTTGATTGTCTCGGGAAATAGTATTTCATGCCGCCTATTCATTTTTTCAATGTTCGACTTTTCAGTTTCCTCATTATTGTTTTTATTTTTAGAGCCTATTTATATGTTAAACTCATTTACCAACCAATTCCCAACTAAACACATCTATATCTAATTGAGATTTTATATTTCTCTTAGAAATTCCTTAAATGGCTAATTTCAAAATATTGGAACAATCTCTGATTTGACTGTCTTGGGGAATAATCTTTCATGCCCCCTATTCATTTTTCAATGTTCGAATTTTCAGTTTCCTCATTAAATTTTTTTATTTTTAGAGCATTTCCAACCAATTCTCAACTAAGCACATCTATATCCAATTGAGATTTTATAGTTTCTCTTAGAAATTCCTTAAATGGCTAATTTCAAAATATTGGAACAATCTTTGATTTGACTGTCTCAAGAAATAATATTTCATGCCGCCTATTCATTTTTTCAATGTTTGACTTTTCAGTTTCCTCATTATTGTTTTTATTTTTAGAGCCTATTTATATGTTAAACTCATTTACCAACTAATTCCCAACTAAACACATTTATATCCAGTTGAGATTTTATAGTTTCTCTTAGAAATTCCTTAAATGGCTAATTTCAAAATATTTGAACAATCTCTGATTTGACTGTCTCGGAGAATAATATTTCATGCCGCATATTCATTTTTTCAATGTTCGACTTTTCAATTTCTTCATTATTGTTTTTATTTTTAGAGCCTATTTATATGTTAAACTCATTTACCAACCAATTCCCAACTAAAGACATCTATATCCAATTGAGATTTTATAGTTTCTCTTAGAAATTCCTTAAATGGCTAATTTCAAAATATTGGAACAATCTATGATTTGACTGTCTCGAGAAATAATATTTCATGCCGCCTATTCATTTTTTCAATGTTCGACTTTTCAGTTTCCTCATTATTGTTTTTATTTTTAGAGCCTATTTATATGTTAAACTCATTTACCAACCAATTCCCAACTAAACACATCTATATCACATTGAGATTTTATATTTCTCTTAGAAATTCCTTAAATGGCTAATTTCAAAATATTGGAACAATCTCTGATTTGACTGTCTCGGGAAATAATCTTTCATGCCCCTATTCATTTTTCAATGTTCGAATTTTCAGTTTCCTCATTATTGTTTTTATTTTTAGAGCATTTCCAACCAATTCTCAACTACGCACATCTATATCCAATTGAGATTTTATAGGTTCTCTTAGAAATTCCTTAAACGGCTAATTTCAAAATATTGGAACAATCTTTGATTTGACTGTCTCAGGAAATAATATTTCATGCCGCCTATTCATTTTTTCAATGTTTGACTTTTCAGTTTCCTCATTATTGTTTTTATTTTTAGAGCCTATTTATATGTTAAACTCATTTACCAACTAATTCCCAACTAAACACATTTATATCCAGTTGAGATTTTATAGTTTCTCTTAGAAATTCCTTAAATGGCTAATTTCAAAATATTAGAACAATCTCTGATTTGACTGTCTCGGAGAATAATATTTCATGCCGCATATTCATTTTTTCAATGTTCGACTTTTCAATTTCTTCATTATTGTTTTTATTTTTAGAGCCTATTTATATGTTAAACTCATTTACCAACCAATTCCCAACTAAACACATCTATATCCAATTGAGATTTTATAGTTTCTCTTAGAAATTCCTTAAATGGCTAATTTCAAAATATTGGAACAATCTCTTATTTGAATGTCTCGGGAAATAATATTTCATGCCGCCTATTCATTTTTTCAATGTTCGACTTTTCAGTTTTCTCATTATTGTTTTTATTTTTAGAGCCTATTTATATGTTAAACTCATTTCCAACCAATTCTCAACTAAACACATCTATATCCAATTGAGATTTTATAGTTTCTCTTAGAAATTCCTTAAATGGCTAATTTTAAAATATTGGAACAATCTCTGATTTGACTGTCTCGGGAAATAATATTTCATGCCGCCTATTCATTTTTTCAATGTTCGACTTTTCAGTTTCCTCATTATTGTTTTTATTTTTAGAGCCTATTTATATGTTATACTCATTTCCAACCAATTCTCAACTAAACACATCTATATCCAATTGAGATTTTATAGTTTCTCTTAGAAATTCCTTAAATGGCTAATTTCAAAATATTGGAACAATCTCTGATTTGATTGTCTCGGGAAATAATCTTTCATGCCGCCTATTCATTTTTCAATGTTCGAATTTTCAGTTTCCTCATTATTGTTTTTATTTTTAGAGCATTTCCAACCAATTCTCAACTAAGCACATCTATATCCAATTGAGATTTTATAGTTTCTCTTATAAATTCTTTAAATGGCTAATTTCAAAATATTGGAACAATCTTTGATTTGACTGTCTCAGGAAGTAATATTTCATGCCGCCTATTCATTTTTTCAATGTTTGACATTTCAGTTTCCTCATTATTGTTTTTATTATTAGAGCCTATTTATATGTTAAACTCATTTACCAACTAATTCCCAACTAAACACATTTATATCCAATTGAGATTTTATAGTCTCTCTTAGAAATTCCTTAAATGGCTAATTTCAAAATATTAGAACAATCTCTGATTTGACTGTCTCGGGAAATAATATTTCATGCCGCATATTCATTTTTTCTATGTTCGACTTTTCAGTTTCTTCATTATTGTTTTTATTTTTAGAGCCTATTTATATGTTAAACTCATTTACCAACCAATTCCCAACTAAACACATCTATATCCAATTGAGATTTTATAGTTTCTCTTAGAAATTCCTTAAATGGCTAATTTCAAAATATTGGAACAATCTCTTATTTGAATGTCTCGGGAAATAATATTTCATGCCGCCTATTCATTTTTTCAATGTTCGACTTTTCAGTTTTCTCATTATTGTTTTTATTTTTAGAGCCTATTTATATGTTAAACTCATTTCCAACCAATTCTCAACTAAACACATCTATATCCAATTGAGATTTTATAGTTTCTCTTAGAAATTCCTTAAATGGCTAATTTCAAAATATTGGAACAATCTCTGATTTGACTGTCTCGGGAAATAATCTTTCATGCCGCCTATTCATTTTTTAATGTTCGAATTTTCAGTTTCCTCATTATTGTTTTTATTTTTAGAGCATTTCCAACCAATTCTCAACTAAGAACATCTATATCCAATTGAGGTTTTATAGTTTCTCTTAGAAATTCCTTAAATGCCTAATTTCAAAATATTGGAACAATCTTTGATTTGACTGTCTCAGGAAGTAATATTTCATGCCGCCTATTCATTTTTTCAATGTTTGACTTTTCAGTTTCCTCATTATTGTTTTTATTTTTAGAGCCTATTTATATGTTAAACTCATTTAACAACTAATTCCCAACTAAACACATTATATCCAATTGAGATTTTATAGTCTCTCTTAGAAATTCCTTAAATGGCTAATTTCAAAATATTAGAACAATCTCTGATTTGACTGTCTCGGGAAATAATATTTCATGCCGCATATTCATTTTTTCAATGTTCGACTTTTCGGTTTCTTCATTATTGTTTTTATTTTTAGAGCCTATTTATATGTTAAACTCATTTACCAACCAATTCCCAACTAAACACATCTATATCCAATTGAGATTTTATAGTTTCTCTTAGAAATTCCTTAAATGGCTAATTTCAAAATATTGGAACAATCTTTGATTTGAATGTCTCGGGAAATAATATTTCATGCCGCCTATTCATTTTTTCAATGTTTGACTTTTCAGTTTTCTCATTATTGTTTTTATTTTTAGAGCCTATTTATATGTTAAACTCATTTACCAACCAATTCCCAACTAAACACATCTATATCTAATTGAGATTTTATAGTTTCTCTTAGAAATTCCTTAAATGGCTAATTTCAAAATATTGGAACAATCTTTGATTTGACTGTCTCAGGAAATAATATTTCATGCCGCCTATTCATTTTTTCAATGTTCGAATTTTCAGTTTCCTCATTATTGTTTTTATTTTTAGAGCCTATTTATATGTTAAACTCATTTCCAATCAATTCTCAACTAAACACATCTATATCCAATTGAGATTTTATAGTTTCTCTTAGAAATTCCTTAAATGGCTAATTTCAAAATATTGGAACAATCTCGATTTGACTGTCTCGGGAAATAATATTTCATGCCGCCTATTCATTTTTTCAATGTTCGACTTTTCAGTTTCCTCATTATTGTTTTTATTTTTAGAGCCTATTTATATGTTAAACTCATTTACCAACCAATTCCCAACTAAACACATCTATATCCAATTGAGATTTTATAGTTTCTCTTAGAAAATCCTTAAATGGCTAATTTTAAAATATTGGAACAATCTATGATTTGACTGTCTCGGGAAATAATATTTCCTGCCGCCTATTCAATTTTTCAATGTTCGACTTTTCAGTTTCCTCATTATTGTTTTTATTTTTAGAGCGTATTTATATGTTAAACTCATTTACCAACCAATTCCCAACTAAACACATCTATATCTAATTGAGATTTTATAGTTTCTCTTAGAAATTCCTTAAATGGCTAATTTCAAAATATTGGAACAATCTTTGATTTGACTGTCTCAGGAAATAATATTTCATGCCGCCTATTCATTTTTTCAATGTTCGACTTTTCAGTTTCCTCATTATTGTTTTTATTTTTAGAGCCTATTTATATGTTAAACTCATTTCCAACCAATTCTCAACTAAACACATCTATATCCAATTGATATTTTATAGTTTCTCTTAGAAATTCCTTAAATGGCTAATTTCAAAATATTGGAACAATCTATGAGTTGACTGTCTCGGGAAATAATATTTCATGCCGCCTATTCAATTTTTCAATGTTCGACTTTTCAGTTTCCTCATTATTGTTTTTATTTTTAGAGCCTATTTATATGTTAAACTCATTTACCAAACAATTCCCAACTAAACACATCTATATCCAATTGAGATTTTATAGTTTCTCTTAGAAATTCCTTAAATGGATAATTTCAAAATATTGGAACAATCTTTGATTTGACTGTCTCGGGAAATAATATTTCATGCCGCCTATTCAATTTTTCAATGTTCGACTTTTTAGTTTCCTCATTATTGTTTTTATGTTTAGAGCCTATTTATATGTTAAACTCATTTACCAACCAATTCCCAACTAAACACATCTATATCCAATTGAGATTTTATAGTTTCTCTTAGAAATTCCTTAAATGGCTAATTTCAAAATATTGGAACAATCTTTGATTTGACTGTCTCAGGAAATAATATTTCATGCCGCCTATTCATTTTTTCAATGTTTGACTTTTCAGTTTCCTCATTATTGTTTTTATTTCTAGAGCCTATTTATATGTTAAACTCATTTACCAACTAATTCCCAACTAAACACATTTATATCCAATTGAGATTTTATAATTTCTCTTAGAAATTCCTTAAATGGCTAATTTCAAAATATTAGAACAATCTCTGATTTGATTGTCTCGGGAAATAGTATTTCATGCCGCATATTCATTTTTTCAATGTTCGACTTTTCAGTTTCTTCATTATTGTTTTTATTTTTAGAGCCTATTTATATGTTAAACTCATTTACCAACCAATTCCCAACTAAACACATCTATATCCAATTGAGATTTTATAGTTTCTCTTAGAAATTCCTTAAATGGCTAATTTCAAAATATTGGAACAATCTCTGATTTGAATGTCTCGGGAAATAATATTTCATGCCGCCTATTCATTTTTTCAATGTTCGACTTTTCAGTTTTCTCATTATTGTTTTTATTTTTAGAGCCTATATATATGTTAAACTCATTTTCAACCAATTCTCAACTAAACACATCTATATCCAATTGAGATTTTATAGTTTCTCTTAGAAATTCCTTAAATGGCTAATTTCAAAATATTGGAACAATCTCTGATTTGACTGTCTCGGGAAATAATATTTCATGCCGCATATTCATTTTTTCAATGTTCGACTTTTCGGTTTCTTCATTATTGTTTTTATTTTTAGAGCCTATTTATATGTTAAACTCATTTACCAACCAATTCCCAACTAAACACATCTATATCCAATTGAGATTTTATAGTTTCTCTTAGAAATTCCTTAAATGGCTAATTTCAAAATATTGGAACAATCTATGATTTGACTATCTCGAGAAATAATATTTCATGCCGCCTATTCAATTTTTCAATGTTCGATTTTCAGTTTCCTCATTATTGTTTTTATTTTTAGAGCGTATTTATATGTTAAACTCATTTACCAACTAATTCCCAACTAAACACATCTATATCTAATTGAGATTTTATAGTTTCTCTTAGAAATTCCTTAAATGGCTAATTTCAAAATATTGGAACAATCTTTGATTTGACTGTCTCAGGAAATAATATTTCATGCCGCCTATTCATTTTTTCAATGTTCGACTTTTCAGTTTCCTCATTATTGTTTTTATTTTTAGAGCCTATTTATATGTTAAACTCATTTCCAACCAATTCTCAACTAAACACATTTATATCCAATTGAGATTTTATAGTTTCTCTTAGAAATTCCTTAAATGACTAATTTCAAAATATTGGAACAATCTCTGATTTCAATGTCTCGGGAAATAATATTTCATGCCGCCTATTCATTTATTCAATGTTCGAATTTTCAGTTCCTCATTATTGTTTTTATTTTTTGAGCCTATTTATATGTTAAACTCATTTACCAACCAATTCCCAACTAAACACATCTATATCCAATTGAGATTTTATAGTTTCTCTTAGAAATTCCTTAAATGATTAATTTCAAAATATTGGAACAATCTCTGATTTGATTGTCTCAGGAAATAGTATTTCATGCCGCCTATTCATTTTTTCAATGTTCGACTTTTCAGTTTCCTCATTATTGTTTTTATTTTTAGAGCCTATTTATATGTTAAACTCATTTACCAACCAATTCCCAACTAAACACATCTATATCCAATTGAGATTTTATAGTTTCTCTTAGAAATTCCTTAAATGTCTAATTTCAAAATATTGGAACAATCTTTGATTTGACTGTCTCGGGAAATAATATTTCATGCCGCCTATTCATTTTTTTAATGTTCGACTTTTCAGTTTCCTCATTATTGTTTTTATTTTTAGAGCCTATTTATATGTTAAACTCATTTACCAACTAATTCCCAACTAAACACATTTATATCCAATTGAGATTTTATAGTTTCTCTTAGAAATTCCTTAAATGGCTAATTTCAAAATATTAGAACAATCTCTGATTTGACTGTCTCGGGAAATAATATTTCATGCCGCATATTCATTTTTTTAATGTTCGACTTTTCAGTTTCTTCATTATTGTTTTTATTTTTAGAGCCTATTTATATGTTAAACTCATTTACCAACCAATTCCCAACTAAACACATCTATATCCAATTGAGATTTTATAGTTTCTCTTAGAAATTCCTTAAATGGCTAATTTCAAAATATTGGAACAATCTCTGATTTGAATGTCTCGGGAAATAATATTTCATGCCGCCTATTCATTTTTTCAATGTTCGACTTTTCAGTTTTCTCATTATTGTTTTTATTTTTAGAGCCTATTTATATGTTAAACTCATTTCCAACCAATTCTCAACTAAACACATCTATATCCAATTGAGATTTTATAGTTTCTCTTAGAAATTTCTTAAATGGCTAATTTTAAAATATTGGAACAATCTCGGATTTGACTGTCTCGGGAAATAATATTTCATGCCGCCTATTCATTTTTTCAATGTTCGACTTTTCAGTTTCCTCATTATTGTTTTTATTTTTAGAGCTTATTTATATGTTAAACTCATTTCCAACCAATTCTCAACTAAACACATCTATATCCAATTGAGATTTTATAGTTTCTCTTAGAAATTCTTTAAATGACTAAATTCAAAATATTGGAACAATCTCTGATTTCAATGTCTCGGGAAATAATATTTCATGCCGCCTATTCATTTATTCAATGTTCGAATTTTCAGTTCCTCGTTATTGTTTTTATTTTTTGAGCCTATTTATATGTTAAACTCATTTACCAACCAATTCCCAACTAAACACATCTATATCCAATTGAGATTTTATAGTTTCTCTTAGAAATTCCTTAAATGGCTAATTTCAAAATATTGGAAAAATCTCTGATTTGACTGTCTCGGGAAATAATATTTTATGCCGCCTATTCATTTTTTCAATGTTCGACTTTTCAGTTTCCTCATTATTGTTTTTATTTTTAGAGCCTATTTATATGTTAAACTCATTTACCAACCAATTCCCAACTAAACACATCTATATCCAATTGAGATTTTATAGTTTCTCTTAGAAATTCCTTAAATGGCTAATTTCAAAATATTGGAACAATCTTTGATTTGACTGTCTCGGGAAATAATATTTCATGCCGCCTATTCATTTTTTTAATGTTCGACTTTTCAGTTTCCTCATTATTGTTTTTATTTTTAGAGCCTATTTATATGTTAAACTCATTTACCAACTAATTCCCAACTAAACACATTTATATCCAATTGAGATTTTATAGTTTCTCTTAGAAATTCCTTAAATGGCTAATTTCAAAATATTAGAACAATCTCTGATTTGACTGTCTCGGGAAATAATATTTCATGCCGCATATTCATTTTTTCAATGTTCGACTTTTCAGTTTCTTCATTATTGTTTTTATTTTTAGAGCCTATTTATATGTTAAACTCATTTACCAACCAATTCCCAACTAAACACATCTATATCCAATTGAGATTTTATAGTTTCTCTTAGAAATCCCTTAAATGGCTAATTTCAAAATATTGGAACAATCTCTGATTTGAATGTCTCGGGAAATAATATTTCATGCCGCCTATTCATTTTTTCAATGTTCGACTTTTCAGTTTTCTCATTATTGTTTTTATTTTTAGAACCTATTTATATGTTAAACTCATTTCCAACCAATTCTCAACTAAACACATCTATATCCAATTGAGATTTTATAGTTTCTCTTAGAAATTCCTTAAATGGCTAATTTTAAAATATTGGAACAATCTCGGATTTGACTGTCTCGGGAAATAATATTTCATGCCGCCTATTCATTTTTTCAATGTTCGACTTTTCAGTTTCCTCATTATTGTTTTTATTTTTAGAGCCTATTTATATGTTAAACTCATTTCCAACCAATTCTCAACTAAACACATCTATATCCAATTGAGATTTTATAGTTTCTCTTAGAAATTCCTTAAATGGCTAATTTCAAAATATTGGAACAATCTATGATTTGACTGTCTCGGGAAATAATATTTCATGCCGCCTATTCAATTTTTCAATGTTCGACTTTTCAATTTCCTCATTATTGTTTTTATTTTTAGAGCCTATTTATATGTTAACCTCATTTACCAACCAATTCCCAACTAAACACATCTATATCCAATTGAGATTTTATAGTTTCTCTTAGAAATTCCTTAAATGGCTAATTTCAAATATTGGAACAATCTTTGATTTGACTGTCTCGGGAAATAATATTTCATGCCGCCTATTCATTTTTTCAATGTTTGACTTTTCAGTTTCCTCATTATTGTTTTTATTTTTAGAGCCTATTTATATGTTAAACTCATTTACCAACTAATTCCCAACTAAACACATTTATATCCAATTGAGATTTTATAGTTTCTCTTAGAAATTCCTTAAATGGGTAATTTCAAAATATTAGAACAATCTCTGATTTGACTGTCTCGGGAAATAATATTTCATGCTGCATATTCATTTTTTCAATGTTCGACTTTTCAGTTTCTTCATTATTGTTTTTATTTTTAGAGCCTCTTTTTATGTTAAACTCATTTACCAACCAATTCCCAACTAAACACATCTATATCCAATTGAGATTTTATAGTTTCTCTTAGAAATTCCTTAAATGGCTAATTTCAAAATATTAGAACAATCTCTGATTTGACTGTCTCGGGAAATAATATTTCATGCCGCATATTCATTTTTTCAATGTTCGACTTTTCAGTTTCTTCATTATTGTTTTTAGTTTTAGAGCCTATTTATATGTTAAACTCATTTACCAACCAATTCCCAACTAAACACATCTATATCCAATTGAGATTTTATAGTTTCTCTTAGAAATTCCTTAAATGGCTAATTTCAAAATATTGGAACAATCTCTGATTTAAATGTCTCGGGAAATAATATTTCATGCCGCCTATTCATTTTTTCAATGTTTGACTTTTCAGTTTTCTCACTATTGTTTTTATTTTTAGAGCCTATTTATATGTTAAACTCATTTCCAACCAATTCTCAACTAAACACATCTATATCCAATTGAGATTTTATAGTTTCTCTTAGAAATTCCTTAAATGGCTAATTTTAAAATATTAGAACAATCTCGGATTTGACTGTCTCGGGAAATAATATTTCATGTCGCCTATTCATTTTTTCAATGTTCGACTTTTCAGTTTCCTCATTATTGTTTTTATTTTTAGAGGCTATTTATATGTTAAACTCATTTCCAACCAATTCTCAACTAAACACATCTATATCCAATTGAGATTTTATAGTTTCTCTTAGAAATTCCTTAAATGGCTAATTTCAAAATATTGGAACAATCTATGATTTGACTGTCTCGGGAAATAATATTTCATGCCGCCTATTCAATTTTTCAATGTTCGACTTTTCAGTTTCCTCATTATTGTTTTTATTTTTAGAGCCTATTTATATGTTAAACTCATTTACCAACCAATTCCCAACTAAACACATCTATATCCAATTGAGATTTTATAGTTTCTCTTAGAAATTCCTTAAATGGCTAATTTCAAAATATTGGAACAATCTTTGATTTGACTGTCTCGGGAAATAATATTTCATGCCGCCTATTCAATTTTTCAATGTTCGACTTTTCAGTTTCCTCATTATTGTTTTTATTTTTAGAGCCTATTTATATGTTAAACTCATTTACCAACTAATTCCCAACTAAACACATCTATATCTAATTGAGATTTTATAGTTTCTCTTAGAAATTCCTTAAATGGCTAATTTCAAAATATTGGAACAATCTTTGATTTGACTGTCTCAGGAAATAATATTTCATGCCGCCTATTCATTTTTTCAATGTTCGACTTTTCAGTTTCCTCATTATTGTTTTTATTTTTAGAGCCTATTTATATGTTAAACTCATTTCCAACCAATTCTCAACTAAACACATTTATATCCAATTGAGATTTTATAGTTTCTCTTAGAAATTCCTTAAATGACTAATTTCAAAATATTGGAACAATCTCTGATTTCAATGTCTCGGGAAATAATATTTCATGCCGCCTATTCATTTATTCAATGTTCGAATTTTCAGTTCCTCATTATTGTTTTTATTTTTTGAGCCTATTTATATGTTAAACTCATTTACCAACCAATTCCCAACTAAACACATCTATATCCAATTGAGATTTTATAGTTTCTCTTAGAAATTCCTTAAATGATTAATTTCAAAATATTGGAACAATCTCTGATTTGATTGTCTCAGGAAATAGTATTTCATGCCGCCTATTCATTTTTTCAATGTTCGACTTTTCAGTTTCCTCATTATTGTTTTTATTTTTAGAGCCTATTTATATGTTAAACTCATTTACCAACCAATTCCCAACTAAACACATCTATATCCAATTGAGATTTTATAGTTTCTCTTAGAAATTCCTTAAATGTCTAATTTCAAAATATTGGAACAATCTTTGATTTGACTGTCTCGGGAAATAATATTTCATGCCGCCTATTCATTTTTTTAATGTTCGACTTTTCAGTTTCCTCATTATTGTTTTTATTTTTAGAGCCTATTTATATGTTAAACTCATTTACCAACTAATTCCCAACTAAACACATTTATATCCAATTGAGATTTTATAGTTTCTCTTAGAAATTCCTTAAATGGCTAATTTCAAAATATTAGAACAATCTCTGATTTGACTGTCTCGGGAAATAATATTTCATGCCGCATATTCATTTTTTTAATGTTCGACTTTTCAGTTTCTTCATTATTGTTTTTATTTTTAGAGCCTATTTATATGTTAAACTCATTTACCAACCAATTCCCAACTAAACACATCTATATCCAATTGAGATTTTATAGTTTCTCTTAGAAATTCCTTAAATGGCTAATTTCAAAATATTGGAACAATCTCTGATTTGAATGTCTCGGGAAATAATATTTCATGCCGCCTATTCATTTTTTCAATGTTCGACTTTTCAGTTTTCTCATTATTGTTTTTATTTTTAGAGCCTATTTATATGTTAAACTCATTTCCAACCAATTCTCAACTAAACACATCTATATCCAATTGAGATTTTATAGTTTCTCTTAGAAATTTCTTAAATGGCTAATTTTAAAATATTGGAACAATCTCGGATTTGACTGTCTCGGGAAATAATATTTCATGCCGCCTATTCATTTTTTCAATGTTCGACTTTTCAGTTTCCTCATTATTGTTTTTATTTTTAGAGCTTATTTATATGTTAAACTCATTTCCAACCAATTCTCAACTAAACACATCTATATCCAATTGAGATTTTATAGTTTCTCTTAGAAATTCTTTAAATGACTAAATTCAAAATATTGGAACAATCTCTGATTTCAATGTCTCGGGAAATAATATTTCATGCCGCCTATTCATTTATTTAATGTTCGAATTTTCAGTTCCTCGTTATTGTTTTTATTTTTTGAGCCTATTTATATGTTAAACTCATTTACCAACCAATTCCCAACTAAACACATCTATATCCAATTGAGATTTTATAGTTTCTCTTAGAAATTCCTTAAATGGCTAATTTCAAAATATTGGAAAAATCTCTGATTTGAATGTCTCGGGAAATAATATTTCATGCCGCCTATTCATTTTTTCAATGTTCGACTTTTCAGTTTTCTCATTATTGTTTTTATTTTTAGAGCCTATTTATATGTTAAACTCATTTCCAACCAATTCTCAACTAAACACATCTATATCCAATTGAGATTTTATAGTTTCTCTTAGAAATTTCTTAAATGGCTAATTTTAAAATATTGGAACAATCTCGGATTTGACTGTCTCGGGAAATAATATTTCATGCCGCCTATTCATTTTTTCAATGTTCGACTTTTCAGTTTCCTCATTATTGTTTTTATTTTTAGAGCTTATTTATATGTTAAACTCATTTCCAACCAATTCTCAACTAAACACATCTATATCCAATTGAGATTTTATAGTTTCTCTTAGAAATTCTTTAAATGACTAAATTCAAAATATTGGAACAATCTCTGATTTCAATGTCTCGGGAAATAATATTTCATGCCGCCTATTCATTTATTCAATGTTCGAATTTTCAGTTCCTCGTTATTGTTTTTATTTTTTGAGCCTATTTATATGTTAAACTCATTTACCAACCAATTCCCAACTAAACACATCTATATCCAATTGAGATTTTATAGTTTCTCTTAGAAATTCCTTAAATGATTAATTTCAAAATATTGGAACAATCTCTGATTTGATTGTCTCAGGAAATAGTATTTCATGCCGCCTATTCATTTTTTCAATGTTCGACTTTTCAGTTTCCTCATTATTGTTTTTATTTTTAGAGCCTATTTATATGTTAAACTCATTTACCAACCAATTCCCAACTAAACACATCTATATCCAATTGAGATTTTATAGTTTCTCTTAGAAATTCCTTAAATGTCTAATTTCAAAATATTGGAACAATCTTTGATTTGACTGTCTCGGGAAATAATATTTCATGCCGCCTATTCATTTTTTCAATGTTCGACTTTTCAGTTTTCTCATTATTGTTTTTATTTTTAGAACCTATTTATATGTTAAACTCATTTCCAACCAATTCTCAACTAAACACATCTATATCCAATTGAGATTTTATAGTTTCTCTTAGAAATTCCTTAAATGGCTAATTTTAAAATATTGGAACAATCTCGGATTTGACTGTCTCGGGAAATAATATTTCATGCCGCCTATTCATTTTTTCAATGTTCGACTTTTCAGTTTCCTCATTATTGTTTTTATTTTTAGAGCCTATTTATATGTTAAACTCATTTCCAACCAATTCTCAACTAAACACATCTATATCCAATTGAGATTTTATAGTTTCTCTTAGAAATTCCTTAAATGGCTAATTTCAAAATATTGGAACAATCTATGATTTGACTGTCTCGGGAAATAATATTTCATGCCGCCTATTCAATTTTTCAATGTTCGACTTTTCAATTTCCTCATTATTGTTTTTATTTTTAGAGCCTATTTATATGTTAACCTCATTTACCAACCAATTCCCAACTAAACACATCTATATCCAATTGAGATTTTATAGTTTCTCTTAGAAATTCCTTAAATGGCTAATTTCAAATATTGGAACAATCTTTGATTTGACTGTCTCGGGAAATAATATTTCATGCCGCCTATTCATTTTTTCAATGTTTGACTTTTCAGTTTCCTCATTATTGTTTTTATTTTTAGAGCCTATTTATATGTTAAACTCATTTACCAACTAATTCCCAACTAAACACATTTATATCCAATTGAGATTTTATAGTTTCTCTTAGAAATTCCTTAAATGGGTAATTTCAAAATATTAGAACAATCTCTGATTTGACTGTCTCGGGAAATAATATTTCATGCTGCATATTCATTTTTTCAATGTTCGACTTTTCAGTTTCTTCATTATTGTTTTTATTTTTAGAGCCTCTTTTTATGTTAAACTCATTTACCAACCAATTCCCAACTAAACACATCTATATCCAATTGAGATTTTATAGTTTCTCTTAGAAATTCCTTAAATGGCTAATTTCAAAATATTAGAACAATCTCTGATTTGACTGTCTCGGGAAATAATATTTCATGCCGCATATTCATTTTTTCAATGTTCGACTTTTCAGTTTCTTCATTATTGTTTTTAGTTTTAGAGCCTATTTATATGTTAAACTCATTTACCAACCAATTCCCAACTAAACACATCTATATCCAATTGAGATTTTATAGTTTCTCTTAGAAATTCCTTAAATGATTAATTTCAAAATATTGGAACAATCTCTGATTTGATTGTCTCAGGAAATAGTATTTCATGCCGCCTATTCAATTTTTCAATGTTCGACTTTTCAGTTTCCTCATTATTGTTTTTATTTTTAGAGCCTATTTATATGTTAAACTCATTTCCAACCAATTCTCAACTAAACACATCTATATCCAATTGAGATTTTATAGTTTCTCTTAGAAATTCCTTAAATGGCTAATTTCAAAATATTGGAACAATCTTTGATTTGACTGTCTCGGGAAATAATATTTCATGCCGCCTATTCAATTTTTCAATGTTCGACTTTTCAGTTTCCTCATTATTGTTTTTATTTTTAGAGGCTATTTATATGTTAAACTCATTTACCAACTAATTCCCAACTAAACACATCTATATCTAATTGAGATTTTATAGTTTCTCTTAGAAATTCCTTAAATGGCTAATTTCAAAATATTGGAACAATCTTTGATTTGACTGTCTCAGGAAATAATATTTCATGCCGCCTATTCATTTTTTCAATGTTCGACTTTTCAGTTTCCTCATTATTGTTTTTATTTTTAGAGCCTATTTATATGTTAAACTCATTTCCAACCAATTCTCAACTAAACACATTTATATCCAATTGAGATTTTATAGTTTCTCTTAGAAATTCCTTAAATGACTAATTTCAAAATATTGGAACAATCTCTGATTTCAATGTCTCGGGAAATAATATTTCATGCCGCCTATTCATTTATTCAATGTTCGAATTTTCAGTTCCTCATTATTGTTTTTATTTTTTGAGCCTATTTATATGTTAAACTCATTTACCAACCAATTCCCAACTAAACACATCTATATCCAATTGAGATTTTATAGTTTCTCTTAGAAATTCCTTAAATGATTAATTTCAAAATATTGGAACAATCTCTGATTTGATTGTCTCAGGAAATAGTATTTCATGCCGCCTATTCATTTTTTCAATGTTCGACTTTTCAGTTTCCTCATTATTGTTTTTATTTTTAGAGCCTATTTATATGTTAAACTCATTTACCAACCAATTCCCAACTAAACACATCTATATCCAATTGAGATTTTATAGTTTCTCTTAGAAATTCCTTAAATGTCTAATTTCAAAATATTGGAACAATCTTTGATTTGACTGTCTCGGGAAATAATATTTCATGCCGCCTATTCATTTTTTTAATGTTCGACTTTTCAGTTTCCTCATTATTGTTTTTATTTTTAGAGCCTATTTATATGTTAAACTCATTTACCAACTAATTCCCAACTAAACACATTTATATCCAATTGAGATTTTATAGTTTCTCTTAGAAATTCCTTAAATGGCTAATTTCAAAATATTAGAACAATCTCTGATTTGACTGTCTCGGGAAATAATATTTCATGCCGCATATTCATTTTTTTAATGTTCGACTTTTCAGTTTCTTCATTATTGTTTTTATTTTTAGAGCCTATTTATATGTTAAACTCATTTACCAACCAATTCCCAACTAAACACATCTATATCCAATTGAGATTTTATAGTTTCTCTTAGAAATTCCTTAAATGGCTAATTTCAAAATATTGGAACAATCTCTGATTTGAATGTCTCGGGAAATAATATTTCATGCCGCCTATTCATTTTTTCAATGTTCGACTTTTCAGTTTTCTCATTATTGTTTTTATTTTTAGAGCCTATTTATATGTTAAACTCATTTCCAACCAATTCTCAACTAAACACATCTATATCCAATTGAGATTTTATAGTTTCTCTTAGAAATTTCTTAAATGGCTAATTTTAAAATATTGGAACAATCTCGGATTTGACTGTCTCGGGAAATAATATTTCATGCCGCCTATTCATTTTTTCAATGTTCGACTTTTCAGTTTCCTCATTATTGTTTTTATTTTTAGAGCTTATTTATATGTTAAACTCATTTCCAACCAATTCTCAACTAAACACATCTATATCCAATTGAGATTTTATAGTTTCTCTTAGAAATTCTTTAAATGACTAAATTCAAAATATTGGAACAATCTCTGATTTCAATGTCTCGGGAAATAATATTTCATGCCGCCTATTCATTTATTTAATGTTCGAATTTTCAGTTCCTCGTTATTGTTTTTATTTTTTGAGCCTATTTATATGTTAAACTCATTTACCAACCAATTCCCAACTAAACACATCTATATCCAATTGAGATTTTATAGTTTCTCTTAGAAATTCCTTAAATGGCTAATTTCAAAATATTGGAAAAATCTCTGATTTGACTGTCTCGGGAAATAATATTTTATGCCGCCTATTCATTTTTTCAATGTTCGACTTTTCAGTTTCCTCATTATTGTTTTTATTTTTAGAGCCTATTTATATGTTAAACTCATTTACCAACCAATTCCCAACTAAACACATCTATATCCAATTGAGATTTTATAGTTTCTCTTAGAAATTCCTTAAATGGCTAATTTCAAAATATTGGAACAATCTTTGATTTGACTGTCTCGGGAAATAATATTTCATGCCGCCTATTCATTTTTTTAATGTTCGACTTTTCAGTTTCCTCATTATTGTTTTTATTTTTAGAGCCTATTTATATGTTAAACTCATTTACCAACTAATTCCCAACTAAACACATTTATATCCAATTGAGATTTTATAGTTTCTCTTAGAAATTCCTTAAATGGCTAATTTCAAAATATTAGAACAATCTCTGATTTGACTGTCTCGGGAAATAATATTTCATGCCGCATATTCATTTTTTCAATGTTCGACTTTTCAGTTTCTTCATTATTGTTTTTATTTTTAGAGCCTATTTATATGTTAAACTCATTTACCAACCAATTCCCAACTAAACACATCTATATCCAATTGAGATTTTATAGTTTCTCTTAGAAATTCCTTAAATGGCTAATTTCAAAATATTGGAACAATCTCTGATTTGAATGTCTCGGGAAATAATATTTCATGCCGCCTATTCATTTTTTCAATGTTCGACTTTTCAGTTTTCTCATTATTGTTTTTATTTTTAGAACCTATTTATATGTTAAACTCATTTCCAACCAATTCTCAACTAAACACATCTATATCCAATTGAGATTTTATAGTTTCTCTTAGAAATTCCTTAAATGGCTAATTTTAAAATATTGGAACAATCTCGGATTTGACTGTCTCGGGAAATAATATTTCATGCCGCCTATTCATTTTTTCAATGTTCGACTTTTCAGTTTCCTCATTATTGTTTTTATTTTTAGAGCCTATTTATATGTTAAACTCATTTCCAACCAATTCTCAACTAAACACATCTATATCCAATTGAGATTTTATAGTTTCTCTTAGAAATTCCTTAAATGGCTAATTTCAAAATATTGGAACAATCTATGATTTGACTGTCTCGGGAAATAATATTTCATGCCGCCTATTCAATTTTTCAATGTTCGACTTTTCAATTTCCTCATTATTGTTTTTATTTTTAGAGCCTATTTATATGTTAACCTCATTTACCAACCAATTCCCAACTAAACACATCTATATCCAATTGAGATTTTATAGTTTCTCTTAGAAATTCCTTAAATGGCTAATTTCAAATATTGGAACAATCTTTGATTTGACTGTCTCGGGAAATAATATTTCATGCCGCCTATTCATTTTTTCAATGTTTGACTTTTCAGTTTCCTCATTATTGTTTTTATTTTTAGAGCCTATTTATATGTTAAACTCATTTACCAACTAATTCCCAACTAAACACATTTATATCCAATTGAGATTTTATAGTTTCTCTTAGAAATTCCTTAAATGGGTAATTTCAAAATATTAGAACAATCTCTGATTTGACTGTCTCGGGAAATAATATTTCATGCTGCATATTCATTTTTTCAATGTTCGACTTTTCAGTTTCTTCATTATTGTTTTTATTTTTAGAGCCTCTTTTTATGTTAAACTCATTTACCAACCAATTCCCAACTAAACACATCTATATCCAATTGAGATTTTATAGTTTCTCTTAGAAATTCCTTAAATGGCTAATTTCAAAATATTAGAACAATCTCTGATTTGACTGTCTCGGGAAATAATATTTCATGCCGCATATTCATTTTTTCAATGTTCGACTTTTCAGTTTCTTCATTATTGTTTTTATTTTTAGAGCCTATTTATATGTTAAACTCATTTACCAACCAATTCCCAACTAAACACATCTATATCCAATTGAGATTTTATAGTTTCTCTTAGAAATTCCTTAAATGGCTAATTTTAAAATATTGGAACAATCTCTGATTTGAATGTCTCGGGAAATAATATTTCATGCCGCCTATTCATTTTTTCAATGTTTGACTTTTCAGTTTTCTCACTATTGTTTTTATTTTTAGAGCCTATTTATATGTTAAACTCATTTCCAACCAATTCTCAACTAAACACATCTATATCCAATTGAGATTTTATAGTTTCTCTTAGAAATTCCTTAAATGGCTAATTTTAAAATATTAGAACAATCTCGGATTTGACTGTCTCGGGAAATAATATTTCATGTCGCCTATTCATTTTTTCAATGTTCGACTTTTCAGTTTCCTCATTATTGTTTTTATTTTTAGAGGCTATTTATATGTTAAACTCATTTCCAACCAATTCTCAACTAAACACATCTATATCCAATTGAGATTTTATAGTTTCTCTTAGAAATTCCTTAAATGGCTAATTTCAAAATATTGGAACAATCTATGATTTGACTGTCTCGGGAAATAATATTTCATGCCGCCTATTCAATTTTTCAATGTTCGACTTTTCAGTTTCCTCATTATTGTTTTTATTTTTAGAGCCTATTTATATGTTAAACTCATTTACCAACCAATTCCCAACTAAACACATCTATATCCAATTGAGATTTTATAGTTTCTCTTAGAAATTCCTTAAATGGCTAATTTCAAAATATTGGAACAATCTTTGATTTGACTGTCTCGGGAAATAATATTTCATGCCGCCTATTCATTTTTTCAATGTTTGACTTTTCAGTTTCCTCATTATTGTTTTTATTTTTAGAGCCTATTTATATGTTAAACTCATTTACCAACTAATTCCCAACTAAACACATTTATATCCAATTGAGATTTTATAGTTTCTCTTAGAAATTCCTTAAATGGGTAATTTCAAAATATTAGAACAATCTCTGATTTGATTGTCTCGGGAAATAATATTTCATGCTGCATATTCATTTTTTCAATGTTCGACTTTTCAGTTTCTTCATTATTGTTTTTATTTTTAGAGCCTATTTATATGTTAAACTCATTTACCAACCAATTCCCAACTAAACGCATCTATATCCAATTGAGATTTTATAGTTTCTCTTAGAAATTCCTTAAATGGCTAATTTCAAAATATTGGAACAATCTCTGATTTGAATGTCTCGGGAAATAATATTTCATGCCGCCTATTCATTTTTTCAATGTTCGACTTTTCAGTTTTCTCATTATTGTTTTTATTTTTAGAGCCTATTTATATGTTAAACTCATTTCCAACCAATTCTCAACTAAACACATCTATATCCAATTGAGATTTTATAGTTTCTCTTAGAAATTCCTTAAATGGCTAATTTCAAAATATTGGAACAATCTCTGATTTGACTGTCTCGGGAAATAATATTTCATGCCGCCTATTCATTTTTTCAATGTTCGACTTTTCAGTTTCCTCGTTATTGTTTTTATTTTTAGAGCCTATTTATATGTTAAACTCATTTCCAACCAATTCTCAACTAAACACATCTATATTCAATTGAGATTTTATAGTTTCTCTTAGAAATTCCTTAAATGGCTAATTTCAAAATATTGGAACAATCTCTGATTTGACTGTCTCGGGAAATAATATTTCATGCCGCCTATTCATTTTTTCAATGTTCGACTTTTCAGTTTCTTCATTATTGTTTTTATTTTTAGAGCCTATTTATATGTTAAACTCATTTACCAACCAATTCCCAACTAAACACATCTATATCCAATTGAGATTTTATAGTTTCTCTTAGAAATTCCTTAAATGGCTAATTTCAAAATATTGGAACAATCTCTGATTTGACTGTCTCGGGAAATAATATTTCATGCCGCCTATTCATTTTTTCAATGTTCGACTTTTCAGTTTCCTCATTATTGTTTTTATTTTTAGAGCCTATTTATATGTTAAACTCATTTCCAACCAATTCTCAACTAAACACATCTATATTCAATTGAGATTTTATAGTTTCTCTTAGAAATTCCTTAAATGGCTAATTTCAAAATATTGGAACAATCTCTGATTTGACTGTCTCGGGAAATAATATTTCATGCCGCCTATTCATTTTTTCAATGTTCGACTTTTCAGTTTCCTCATTATTGTTTTTATTTTTAGAGCCTATTTATATGTTAAACTCATTTCCAACCAATTCTCAACTAAACACATCTATATCCAATTGAGATTTTATAGTTTCTCTTAGAAATTCCTTAAATGGCTAATTTCAAAATATTGGAACAATCTATGATTTGACTGTCTCGGGAAATAATATTTCATGCCGCCTATTCAATTTTTCAATGTTCGACTTTTCAATTTCCTCATTATTGTTTTTATTTTTAGAGCCTATTTATATGTTAACCTCATTTACCAACCAATTCCCAACTAAACACATCTATATCCAATTGAGATTTTATAGTTTCTCTTAGAAATTCCTTAAATGGCTAATTTCAAAATATTGGAAAAATCTCTGATTTGACTGTCTCGGGAAATAATATTTTATGCCGCCTATTCATTTTTTCAATGTTCGACTTTTCAGTTTCCTCATTATTGTTTTTATTTTTAGAGCCTATTTATATGTTAAACTCATTTACCAACCAATTCCCAACTAAACACATCTATATCCAATTGAGATTTTATAGTTTCTCTTAGAAATTCCTTAAATGGCTAATTTCAAAATATTGGAACAATCTTTGATTTGACTGTCTCGGGAAATAATATTTCATGCCGCCTATTCATTTTTTTAATGTTCGACTTTTCAGTTTCCTCATTATTGTTTTTATTTTTAGAGCCTATTTATATGTTAAACTCATTTACCAACTAATTCCCAACTAAACACATTTATATCCAATTGAGATTTTATAGTTTCTCTTAGAAATTCCTTAAATGGCTAATTTCAAAATATTAGAACAATCTCTGATTTGACTGTCTCGGGAAATAATATTTCATGCCGCATATTCATTTTTTCAATGTTCGACTTTTCAGTTTCTTCATTATTGTTTTTATTTTTAGAGCCTATTTATATGTTAAACTCATTTACCAACCAATTCCCAACTAAACACATCTATATCCAATTGAGATTTTATAGTTTCTCTTAGAAATTCCTTAAATGGCTAATTTCAAAATATTGGAACAATCTCTGATTTGAATGTCTCGGGAAATAATATTTCATGCCGCCTATTCATTTTTTCAATGTTCGACTTTTCAGTTTTCTCATTATTGTTTATCTCGGATTTGACTGTCTCGGGAAATAATATTTCATGCCGCCTATTCATTTTTTCAATGTTCGACTTTTCAGTTTCCTCATTATTGTTTTTATTTTTAGAGCCTATTTATATGTTAAACTCATTTCCAACCAATTCTCAACTAAACACATCTATATCCAATTGAGATTTTATAGTTTCTCTTAGAAATTCCTTAAATGGCTAATTTCAAAATATTGGAACAATCTATGATTTGACTGTCTCGGGAAATAATATTTCATGCCGCCTATTCAATTTTTCAATGTTCGACTTTTCAATTTCCTCATTATTGTTTTTATTTTTAGAGCCTATTTATATGTTAACCTCATTTACCAACCAATTCCCAACTAAACACATCTATATCCAATTGAGATTTTATAGTTTCTCTTAGAAATTCCTTAAATGGCTAATTTCAAATATTGGAACAATCTTTGATTTGACTGTCTCGGGAAATAATATTTCATGCCGCCTATTCATTTTTTCAATGTTTGACTTTTCAGTTTCCTCATTATTGTTTTTATTTTTAGAGCCTATTTATATGTTAAACTCATTTACCAACTAATTCCCAACTAAACACATTTATATCCAATTGAGATTTTATAGTTTCTCTTAGAAATTCCTTAAATGGGTAATTTCAAAATATTAGAACAATCTCTGATTTGACTGTCTCGGGAAATAATATTTCATGCTGCATATTCATTTTTTCAATATTCGACTTTTCAGTTTCTTCATTATTGTTTTTATTTTTAGAGCCTCTTTTTATGTTAAACTCATTTACCAACCAATTCCCAACTAAACACATCTATATCCAATTGAGATTTTATAGTTTCTCTTAGAAATTCCTTAAATGGCTAATTTCAAAATATTAGAACAATCTCTGATTTGACTGTCTCGGGAAATAATATTTCATGCCGCATATTCATTTTTTCAATGTTCGACTTTTCAGTTTCTTCATTATTGTTTTTATTTTTAGAGCCTATTTATATGTTAAACTCATTTACCAACCAATTCCCAACTAAACACATCTATATCCAATTGAGATTTTATAGTTTCTCTTAGAAATTCCTTAAATGGCTAATTTTAAAATATTGGAACAATCTCTGATTTGAATGTCTCGGGAAATAATATTTCATGCCGCCTATTCATTTTTTCAATGTTTGACTTTTCAGTTTTCTCACTATTGTTTTTATTTTTAGAGCCTATTTATATGTTAAACTCATTTCCAACCAATTCTCAACTAAACACATCTATATCCAATTGAGATTTTATAGTTTCTCTTAGAAATTCCTTAAATGGCTAATTTTAAAATATTAGAACAATCTCGGATTTGACTGTCTCGGGAAATAATATTTCATGTCGCCTATTCATTTTTTCAATGTTCGACTTTTCAGTTTCCTCATTATTGTTTTTATTTTTAGAGGCTATTTATATGTTAAACTCATTTCCAACCAATTCTCAACTAAACACATCTATATCCAATTGAGATTTTATAGTTTCTCTTAGAAATTCCTTAAATGGCTAATTTCAAAATATTGGAACAATCTATGATTTGACTGTCTCGGGAAATAATATTTCATGCCGCCTATTCAATTTTTCAATGTTCGACTTTTCAGTTTCCTCATTATTGTTTTTATTTTTAGAGCCTATTTATATGTTAAACTCATTTACCAACCAATTCCCAACTAAACACATCTATATCCAATTGAGATTTTATAGTTTCTCTTAGAAATTCCTTAAATGGCTAATTTCAAAATATTGGAACAATCTTTGATTTGACTGTCTCGGGAAATAATATTTCATGCCGCCTATTCATTTTTTCAATGTTTGACTTTTCAGTTTCCTCATTATTGTTTTTATTTTTAGAGCCTATTTATATGTTAAACTCATTTACCAACTAATTCCCAACTAAACACATTTATATCCAATTGAGATTTTATAGTTTCTCTTAGAAATTCCTTAAATGGGTAATTTCAAAATATTAGAACAATCTCTGATTTGATTGTCTCGGGAAATAATATTTCATGCTGCATATTCATTTTTTCAATGTTCGACTTTTCAGTTTCTTCATTATTGTTTTTATTTTTAGAGCCTATTTATATGTTAAACTCATTTACCAACCAATTCCCAACTAAACGCATCTATATCCAATTGAGATTTTATAGTTTCTCTTAGAAATTCCTTAAATGGCTAATTTCAAAATATTGGAACAATCTCTGATTTGAATGTCTCGGGAAATAATATTTCATGCCGCCTATTCATTTTTTCAATGTTCGACTTTTCAGTTTTCTCATTATTGTTTTTATTTTTAGAGCCTATTTATATGTTAAACTCATTTCCAACCAATTCTCAACTAAACACATCTATATCCAATTGAGATTTTATAGTTTCTCTTAGAAATTCCTTAAATGGCTAATTTCAAAATATTGGAACAATCTCTGATTTGACTGTCTCGGGAAATAATATTTCATGCCGCCTATTCATTTTTTCAATGTTCGACTTTTCAGTTTCCTCGTTATTGTTTTTATTTTTAGAGCCTATTTATATGTTAAACTCATTTCCAACCAATTCTCAACTAAACACATCTATATTCAATTGAGATTTTATAGTTTCTCTTAGAAATTCCTTAAATGGCTAATTTCAAAATATTGGAACAATCTCTGATTTGACTGTCTCGGGAAATAATATTTCATGCCGCCTATTCATTTTTTCAATGTTCGACTTTTCAGTTTCTTCATTATTGTTTTTATTTTTAGAGCCTATTTATATGTTAAACTCATTTACCAACCAATTCCCAACTAAACACATCTATATCCAATTGAGATTTTATAGTTTCTCTTAGAAATTCCTTAAATGGCTAATTTCAAAATATTGGAACAATCTCTGATTTGACTGTCTCGGGAAATAATATTTCATGCCGCCTATTCATTTTTTCAATGTTCGACTTTTCAGTTTCCTCATTATTGTTTTTATTTTTAGAGCCTATTTATATGTTAAACTCATTTCCAACCAATTCTCAACTAAACACATCTATATTCAATTGAGATTTTATAGTTTCTCTTAGAAATTCCTTAAATGGCTAATTTCAAAATATTGGAACAATCTCTGATTTGACTGTCTCGGGAAATAATATTTCATGCCGCCTATTCATTTTTTCAATGTTCGACTTTTCAGTTTCCTCATTATTTTTTTTATTTTTAGAGCCTATTTATATGTTAAACTCATTTACCAACCAATTCCCAACTAAACACATCTATATCCAATTGAGATTTTATAGTTTCTCTTAGAAATTCCTTAAATGGCTAATTTCAAAATATTGGAACAATCTATGATTTGACTGTCTCGGGAAATAATATTTCATGCCGCCTATTCAATTTTTCAATGTTCGACTTTTCAGTTTCCTCATTATTGTTTTTATTTTTAGAGCCTATTTATATGTTAAACTCATTTACCAACCAATTCCCAACTAAACACATCTATATCCAATTGAGATTTTATAGTTTCTCTTAGAAATTCCTTAAATGGCTAATTTCAAAATATTGGAACAATCTTTGATTTGACTGTCTCGGGAAATAATATTTCATGCCGCCTATTCATTTTTTTAATGTTCGACTTTTCAGTTTCCTCATTATTGTTTTTATTGTTAGAGCCTATTTATATGTTAAACTCATTTACCAACCAATTCCCAACTAAACACATCTATATCCAATTGATATTTTATAGTTTCTCTTAGAAATTCCTTAAATGGCTAATTTCAAAATATTGGAACAATCTCTGATTTGACTGTCTCGGGAAATAATATTTCATGCCGCCTATTCAATTTTTCAATGTTCGACTTTTCAGTTTCCTCATCATTGTTTTTATTTTTAGAGCCAATTTATATGTTAAACTCATTTACCAACCAATTCCCAACTAAACACATCTATATCCAATTGAGATTTTATAGTTTCTCTTAGAAATTCCTTAAATGACTAATTTCAAAATATTGGAACAATCTCTGATTTCAATGTCTCTGGAAATAATATTTCATGCCGCCTATTCATTTATTCAATGTTCGAATTTTCAGTTCCTCATTATTGTTTTTATTTTTTGAGCCTATTTATATGTTAAACTCATTTACCAACCAATTCCCAACTAAACACATCTATATCTAATTGAGATTTTATAGTTTCTCTTAGAAATTCCTTAAATGATTAATTTCAAAATATTGGAACAATCTCTGATTTGATTGTCTCGGGAAATAGTATTTCATGCCGCCTATTTATTTTTTCAATGTTTGACTTTTCAGTTTCCTCATTATTGTTTTTATTTTTAGAGCCTATTTATATGTTAAACTCATTTCCAACCAATTTTCAACTAAACACATCTATATCCAATTGAGATTTTATAGTTTCTCTTAGAAATTCCTTAAATGGCTAATTTCAAAATATTGGAACAATCTATGATTTGACTGTCTCGGGAAATAATATTTCATGCCGCCTATTCAATTTTTCAATGTTCGACTTTTCAGTTTCCTAATTATTGTTTTTATTTTTAGAGCCTATTTATATGTTAAACTCATTTACCAACCAATTCCCAACTAAACACGTCTATATCCAATTGAGATTTTATAGTTTCTCTTAGAAATTCCTTAAATGGCTAATTTCAAAATATTGGAACAATCTTTGATTTGACTGTCTCGGGAAATAATATTTCATGCCGCCTATTCATTTTTTCAATGTTTGACTTTTCAGTTTCCTCATTATTGTTTTTATTTTTAGAGCCTATTTATATGTTAAACTCATTTACCAACTAATTCCCAACTAAACACATTTATATCCAATTGAGATTTTATAGTTTCTCTTAGAAATTCCTTAAATGGGTCATTTCAAAATATTAGAACAATCTCTGATTTGACTGTCTCGGGAAATAATATTTCATGCCGCATATTCATTTTTTCAATGTTCGACTTTTGAGTTTCTTCATTATTGTTTTTATTTTTAGAGCCTATTTATATGTTAAACTCATTTACCAACCAATTCCCAACTAAACACATCTATATCCAATTGAGATTTTATAGTTTCTCTTAGAAATTCCTTAAATGGTTAATTACAAAATATTGGAACAATCTTTGATTTGACGGTCTCGGGAAATAATATTTCATGCCGCCTATTCATTTTTTTAATGTTCGACTTTTCAGTTTCCTCATTATTGTTTTTATTTTTGAGCTTATTTATATGTTAAACTCATTTACCAACCAATTCCCAACTCTACACATCTATATCCAATTGAGATTTTATAGTTTCTCTTAGAAATTCCTTAAATGGCTAATTTCAAAATATTGGAACAATCTCTGATTTCACTGTCTCGGGAAATAATATTTCATGCCGCCTATTCATTTTTTCAATCTTTAACTTTTCAGTTTCCTCATTATTGTTTTTATTATTAGAGCCTATTTATATGTTAAACTCATTTACCAACCAATTCCTAACTAAACACATCTATATCTAATTGAGATTTTATAGTTTCTCTTAGAAATTCCTTAAATGACTAATTTCAAAATATTGGAATAATCTATGATTCGATTGTCTCGGGAAATAGTATTTCATGTCGACTTTTCAGTTTCCTCATTATTATTTTTATTTTTAGAGCCTATTTATATGTTAAACTCATTTACCAACCAATTCCTAACTAAACACATCTATATCTAATTGAGATTTTATCGTTTCTCTTAGAAATTCCTTAAATGGCTAATTTCAAAATATTGGAACAATCTCTGATTTCAATGTCTGGGGAAATAATATTTCATGCCTCCTATTCATTTTTTCAATGTTCGACTTTTCAGTTCCTCATTATTGTTTTTATTTTTTGAGCCTATTTATATATTAAACTCATTTACCAACCAATTCCCAACTAAACACATCTATATCCAATTGAGATTTTGTAGTTTTTCTTAGAAATTCCTTAAATGACTAATTTCAAAATATTGGAATAATCTCTGATGTGATTGTCTCGGGAAATAGTATTTCATGCCGCCTATTCATTTTTTCAATGTTCGACTTTTCAGTTTCCTCATTATTGTTTTTATTTTTAGAGCCTATTTATATGTTAAACTCATTTACCAACCAATTCCCAACTAAACACATCTATATCCAATTGAGATTTTATAGTTTCTCTTAGAAATTCCTTAAATGGCTAATTTAAAAATATTGGAACAATCTCTGATTTGTCTGTCTCGGGAAATAATATTTCATGCCGCCTATTCATTTTTCAATGTTCGAATTTTCAGTTTCCTCATTATTGTTTTTATTTTTAGAGCCTATTTATATGTTAAACTCATTTACCAACCAATTCTCAACTAAGCACATCTATATCCAATTGAGATTTTATAGTTTCTCTTAGAAATTCCTTAAATGGCTAATTTCAAAATATTGGAACAATCTTTGATTTGACTGTCTCAGGAAATAATATTTCATGCCGCCTATTCATTTATTCAATCTTCGACTTTTCAGTTTCCTCATTATTTTTTTTATTTTTAGAGCCTATTTATATGTTAAACTCATTTACCAACCAATTCCCAACTAAACACATCTATATCCAATTGAGATTTTATAGTTTCTCTTAGAAATTCCTTAAATGGCTAATTTCAAAATATTGGAACAATCTCTGATTTGACTGTCTCGGGAAATAATATTTCATGCCGCCTATTCAATTTTTCAATGTTTGACTTTTCAGTTTCCTCATTATTGTTTTTATTTTTAGAGCCTATTTATATGTTAAACTCATTTACCAACCAATTTCCAACTAAACACATCTATATCCAATTGAGATTTTATAGTTACTCTTAGAAATTCCTTAAATGGCTAATTTCAAAATATTAGAACAATCTTTGATTTGACTGTCTCGGGAAATAATAATTCATGCCGTCTATTCATTTTTTCAATGTTTGACTTTTCAGTTTCCACATTATTGTTTTTATTTTTAGAGCCTATTTATATGTTAAACTCATTTACCAACCAATACCAACTAAACACATTTATATCCAATTGAGATTTAATAGTTTCTCTTAGAAATTCCTTAAATGGCTAATTTCAAAATATTGGAACAATCTCTGATTTGACTGTCTTGGGAAATAATATTTCATGCCTCCTATTCATTTTTTCAATGTTCGAATTTTCAGTTTCCTCATTATTGTTTTTATTTTTAGAGCCTATTTATATGTTAAACTCATTTACCAACCAATTTCCAACTAAACACATATATATCCAATTGTGATTTTATAGTTCCTCTTAGAAATTCCTTAAATGGCTATATTCAAAATATTGGAACAATCTCTGATTTCAATGTCTCGGGAAATAATATTTCATGCCGCCTATTCATTTTTTCAATGTTCGAATTTTCAGTTTCCTCATTATTGTTTTTATTTTTTGAGCCTATTTATATGTTAAACTGATTTACCAACTAATTCCCAACTAAACACATCTATATCCAATTGAGTTTTTATAGTTTCTCTTAGAAATTCCTTAAATGACTAATTTCAAAATATTGGAATAATCTCTGATTTGATTGTCTCGGGAAATAGTATTTCATGTCGACTTTTCAGTTTCCTCATTATTATTTTTATTTTTAGAGCCTATTTATATGTTAAACTCATTTACCAACCAATTCCCAACTAAACACATCTATATCCAATTGAGATTTTATAGTTTCTCTTAGAAATTCCTTAAATAGCTAATTTCAAAATATTGGAACAATCTCTGATTTGACTGTCTCGGGAAATAATATTTCATGCCGCCTATTCATTTTTTCAATGTTCAACTTTTCAGTTTCCTCATTATTGTTTTTATTTTTAGAGCCTATTTATATGTTAAACTCATTTACCAATCAATTCCCAACTAAACACATCTATATCTAATTGAGATTTCATAGTTTCTCTTAGAAATTCCTTAAATGGCTAATTTCAAAATATTGGAACAATCTCTGATTTCAATGTCTCGGGAAATAATATTTCATGCCGCCTATTCATTTTTTCAAAGTTTGACTTTTAAGTTTCCTCATTATTATTTTTATTTTTTGAGCTTATTTATATGTTAAACTCATTTACCAACCAATTCCCAACTAAACACATCTATATCTAATTGAGATTTTATAGTTTCTCTTAGAAATTCCTCAAATGACTAATTTCAAAATATTGGAATAATCTATGATTCGATTGTCTCGGGAAATAGTATTTCATGTCGACTTTTCAGTTTCCTCATTATTATTTTTATTTTTAGAGCCTATTTATATGTTAAACTCATTTACCAACCAATTCCTAACTAAACACATCTATATCTAATTGAGATTTTATAGTTTCTCTTAGAAATTCCTTAAATAGCTAATTTCAAAATATTGGAACAATCTCTGATTTCAATGTCTGGGGAAATAATATTTCATGCCGCCTATTCATTTTTTCAATGTTCGACTTTTCAGTTTCCTCATTATTGTTTTTATTTTTTGAGCCTATTTATATATTAAACTCATTTACCAACCAATTCCCAACTAAACACATCTATATCCAATTGAGATTTTATAGTTTCTCTTAGAAATTCCTTAAATGACTAATTTCAAAATATTGGAATAATCTTTGATTTGATTGTCTCGGGAAATAGTATTTCATGCCGCCTATTAATTTTTTCAATGTTTGACTTTTCAGTTTCCTCATTATTGTTTTTATTTTTAGAGCCTATTTATATGTTAAACTCATTTACCAACCAATTCCCAACTAAACACATCTATATCCAATTGAGATTTTATAGTTTCTCTTAGAAATTCCTTAAATGGCTAATTTAAAAATATTGGAACAATCTCTGATTTGTCTGTCTCGGGAAATAATATTTCATGCCGCCTATTCATTTTTCAATGTTCGAATTTTCAGTTTCCTCATTATTGTTTTTATTTTTAGGGCCTATTTATATGTTAAACTCATTTACCAACCAATTCTCAACTAAGCACATCTATATCCAATTGAGATTTTATAGTTTCTCTTAGAAATTCCTTAAATGGCTAATTTGAAAATATTGGAACAATCTTTGATTTGACTGTCTCAGGAAATAATATTTCATGCCACCTATTCATTTATTCAATCTTCGACTTTTCAGTTTCCTCATTATTTTTTTTATTTTTAGAGCCTATTTATATGTTAAACTCATTTACCAACCAATTCCCAACTAAACACATCTATATCCAATTGAGATTTTATAGTTTCTCTTAGAAATTCCTTAAATGGCTAATTTCAAAATATTGGAACAATCTCTGATTTGACTGTCTCGGGAAATAATATTTCATGCCGCCTATTCAATTTTTCAATGTTCGACTTTTCAGTTTCCTCATTATTGTTTTTATTTTTAGAGCCTATTTATATGTTAAACTCATTTACCAACCAATTCCCAACTAAACACATCTATATCCAATTGAGATTTTATAGTTACTCTTAGAAATTCCTTAAATGGCTAATTTCAAAATATTAGAACAATCTTTGATTTGACTGTCTCGGGAAATAATATTTCATGCCGCCTATTCATTTTTTCAATGTTTGACTTTTCAGTTTCCTCATTATTGTTTTTATTTTTAGAGCCAATTTATATGTTAAACTCATTTACCAACCAATACCAACTAAACACATTTATATCCAATTGAGATTTAACAGTTTCTCTTAGAAATTCCTTAAATGGCTAATTTCAAAATATTGGAACAATCTCTGATTTGACTGTCTTGGGAAATAATATTTCATGCCTCCTATTCATTTTTTCAATGTTCGAATTTTCAGTTTCCTCATTATTGTTTTTATTTTTAGAGCCTATTTATATGTTAAACTCATTTACCAACCAATTCCCAACTAAACACATCTATATCCAATTGTGATTTTATAGTTTCTCTTAGAAATTCCTTAAATGGCTATATTCAATGTAACACCCCCAGATTTATACAACTCAATACAGCGGAAGACTAGTTGGTGTTACGGGATAGCACATTACTCACATCTTAGACAACGCTTAAAAGTTGCGTCGTTTTAATAATAAAGCATTTCCATTCATAAGTATCAAAGTTACATAGGTCCCAAGTCATTGTATTTAATACAGGTTTTACAAACATTTGAATGGAAATTATAATTTAAGTGCGGGCCATGAATTCTTGTCGTCTTCCCGAGAATTACCTTAAAGTACCTGAGATAAAACATGTTAAAAGAAAAGGTCAGCGATAACGCCGAGTGAATTCATAGAGTTTAATAAAATCCATCAATATAACATCGGTATAAAATTAATACCGAAAATCATTTTTGTACAAATCATTTTAATAGGCCATAAAATAGCCAAAGTCATTTTATACAAATCTTCATCAAAATCATAATATAGGCATTTGCCTTAAAATCATTATACGAGCCAATGTCGTAAAGACATCATACAATACGTCTTATGACGTTGTATAAAGTTAAATAAGAACCATTATAGGAATATGGTTATGAAAAACCAAAACACGAACATAATATTAATAGTATGACCATGTATTGCTAGTCAGGCAATACATCGTAATTCGGTGCGTCTAGTAGTATTTTGTTAGTTTGGATTATTATAAGCCGCATGACATTGTTACCTTACTAAGCCAACAACGGGTAGCTAACCCGATACTCAATTTGCCCATCTAAAGTAGCGTGTCGTCACAAAGTTCACGCTATGGAAATCTTCTCATACATAAATTCGCTTACCAATCAATGTGGCACGACGGGGATCAACCGTCAAGGCGCGAACTGGGGTGATCGTCCCCAAATAGTACTATTATATGCACAAGCGTCTACCAAATCCCGGTAGTTCACAATTCATGCTAATGGGACTTTTAGTGACATAACCTAACTTTAATAATCCATTTTATTTCATCTATCGGGTCCTTTAATCATTTATCGGGTCATACAATCGGGACATACAATCATTCGGGTCCAAATCAATAATCAAACAATCGGGACAAATGGTGTCCTATTTTATAAAAACTAACATGTTATCTCCCTCGCGGGTTTATAAAACATTTATAAAAACATTTAAAAGAGTGTGAGGCTATGAACTCACGTTGATGTGGGAAGGCGGGTTATCGGCAATTCCGACGTACGGTACGTGCTTCAATCACGGAAACCTAGACAAATAATTCTCGTCTTAGACTCATGTCCGATGACTTTATAAAAATAACAATTATTTATACATATGATGATTATATATATATGATGATCAAGTGGGTTTACATGTTCTCTTTTACTCTTTTTAGTGTTTACGTATTGATAACTTCTTACTAGTTTACTAGTTTTACCTATTTACGTGTCTTAGGTCCAATAATCTTATTATAAGTTCTTTAACTTGTTTTAATCCATTTTATACTTATATTATCAGTATCTACACTTTCCATGTTGGGCTCAAATGGGTTAAGCCCAATAAGTTCTTTTTATAAGTGTTTATCTTATTTAGTCCAATTATTAGTCCAATATGCTTAGTTAGCTCGTTAATGTCCGTATGTCCTATAGTTTGGGTTTTATAGGTTTTTACTTGTATTAGTTACTTATATATCAGTATATGACTTTTAAGAACTTTACATTAGACGGGTTTGATCGTCTAAGTTTTAATTGGCGAAAAACGTTAATTTTACGGTAATAGCCGAAAAAGTCGTAAAAATCATGTTTATAGTTTTATAACTTATAAAACTTAACAAGTTACCATTTTTATAAAATGTCTACTTGTTTACCATTGTACATATTTATATAAATGTATTATATGAGTTAGTGGGTTTTTATTCACATTTTCTACTATATAATTTTGAGTGCTTATATAATAGTATTATACTTTAATTTCCAAAATCTGATTTTTATTTTCATCTTCACCAAAACTGCCATATCTAGAGTTCTATATGGAGATAGAAGCTCAAATTTTTATCACATAAACTAAATGATATTTGCTCCATTTAACTCTTCTATAGATACTGTTGAATCATCCTCCAAGTATTTTCTAAAAATCGTCCAAAACAGTAAACTCAGATTGTACCCTAAACTTGTTTTGATCATATCTCACTCATTACAATGATTCCATTGCATGACCAACTCTCACATGTGTACAAGACCCATAGCTTACTGTAAATCCATTAATCTATGCCATTTTTATCAGTTCATCATTTGATTCTTTACTGTTTTATACAGCCAACAAATTTAAACAAGATTCTAACTTTGTTTCTTATAGTCTTTCATCTTTTTAAGCATGTTTATCAACACCAAATCCCCACACAATACTTTTATCATCATATAATCATCATATACATATACAATAGGAAATAAAATACATGATTACATAATCAAAATAACAAGAGGATGGGGAGGACAATCTTTATACCACCATGATGATGAAAAGATGGGATTGATGATGAACAAGACTTGGTTTTGGGTAACCAATCTTATGAGATATCCACAACACTTCTAGGATCATTAAGTATTTGTAGACTCTTTGAGAAATCAGTCCTAAGACACCAACAAATCTCCTCCTTGGATGTTAAAATCACCTCCAATCTTCAAGACTTCAAAGGAGCATCATCATGTGTATGAATAACACATGAATTTATGGTTAAAATAAATGAGGGTTGTTTTTGAGGATTGTGGGACGAAATGATAGAGAGAGGAAGGGTGGTTTAGTGGTTTTGCATGTACAAGTGAAGAAATGGTTAGTGAAAGATGGTTTTGTTTGTTGGATAGCTTACTTGTTAAGCTTAGGATAACAAGTGTAGCTAGTAAGCTTACACACTTGACACCTCATGGTGTTGAGTCAATGTTTTGGCCCTCCCATGTTAGTGGGGTGGGGCAAAACTTGTTTTGTCTCATCCCACTAATTTACGGGTATTCCTCGATTTTAGTTTCCTCGATTTGCGTGCCCTCGGGTCGTTTTACGAAAAACATTTTTATAAATTATGAATCAACGGCACAAAACGAATCTAATAAAAATTGTCTCATCAAAAACGGAGTTCGAAAACGTAAATACGTAATCCTAGGGTTTCCGGTTTAGTCGTAAAGGACGTTAAAATAAAATCGTAAGTCCTAATCTCTTCTCGTAAATTTGTGAGTTTATGAACCAACTCAAATTTAAAACTCCAAAATAATATTCATGGACAAATTTATTTTCTGAAATGTCGGACTGACACCAAAGACGGTGTATGTAAACGTAAGCACGTAACGTAGAATCCTCCGGTTTAGACGTAGTCGATGCTACTTCAAGACGTAAATCCAAGTTACTTCCCAAAAATAAGTGAGTTCATATTGTAACATTAAAATAATGTTTTCAAATAAATATCGAGAATAAAATATCAACCATAAATTGACGGATTGTCACAGCATTTACCCCTAAACAGGATCTTTGTCCTCAAAGATCATCTTACCTTACTACTCGCTTCTTATAGAGTTACAGCCATGGGGGTATTTCCTCCACATTCGGTCTTTTCTCACAAGTATAATTCATTACAATACGCGAGATTCATCAAACATAACTACGGAAATAAGATCAGGCTAAATGTTGACTTACTTTCTCTATCCATGATGTTCACGGGTTTCTGATGAATGCAACTTTTCGCCGATCTAAGCTTTATTAAGAAGAATTCAGATTTTCACTTGATAGATATTTTATCAAGTTCGATATACGATACCTAATTCACGCAGCTCTTGAAGTCCTAGGGTAGATCCAGCTTATATGCCTTTCAAACCAAATCTTTTACATCATTTCAATGGTCCCATACAACGGGGACTTATATCCCATGATTTGTCAGATCATTAATTCATTTTTCCAAGGTTAAAATTTTGGCATAACTTCGCTACCCATCTGGCACTTCAAGATCTACATTTCATATTCACATAACCTCTTGCCCACTACTGGCAGTCAATACTCAGATCCTAATTTAAACAATCATTTCAGGTCTCGCGGGTCGAGTATTTTGTAAGGTTAGGTTCACCATCATAGGAAACCTTAAACCTAAAAGACATGTCCAACTCACAGTGGGTGTATGTCGGTTGTCTTCATCTCAACTCTTGCTTACAGATGCTCTAATATTTAGATCCTAACAAGATTCGATCTCGATCCTAATACGATAACTATCAATGATAATCTCTCCAAGGGAAAACGATTATACGGTCTATTATCAAAGGTCAATCATTCAAACATAAAACAGCACTTATTTTACTTTGTATCGTTACTTTACCTCGTCCCTTCGATTGGGGTGGTACATAGTACTCTCATCAAGGTTCGTTCACAATAACTTCTGAGCAAATCTCTAGAAATTCGATGCGAAGCGAGGATCGTGATAAAGATGTTCGATACAGGCACACTATGTTTACATAACTCTTTTGCATTTATCATTAACGGGAATGATATTAGCAGATTTGGTCAGTCTGTCGACGATGACCCAAATCGAATCAAATACAGATGATGACCTTTGCAATAGTTAGACGTTTACTAATGTATGAGGCGATCTCTGCCTTCATAATTTGTTATTAGTACAACTTCTTCAGACAAAGATACTTTTAGTCATAATTGACATAAATAGAATACTTATACTTATAAATTCCAACATAACTATACCTCAAAATCTCCATATTTAGGCAACCACAACTGGTCTTTTAAAACATTTAACGCTATTGGCTCCTCAATTCTAATGGTTCACATTAGCCGCGAACCACTTTTTATTATCTATATTATCCTTTTTACAATCATCGGCTATTTTTAAATTGTTCGGCAATTTATTTTGCACCTTCATTATTAAGGAACATGTCCTAATTGGTTCTTTATCCTTTATACATAATGTGTCAGTAATACGTTCACTTTCCTGATGAAATAAATATCATAACCGTATTTATTCAAAATTCTTTCTTTCTTTATATTTTCTAAGTTTTAGTTTCGTCTCAACTATCATTTTTATCAGTTTTGCTTAATCTGACGTTTTAAAGCGTCGATAATTAATACATGTAAATTAACAATAATTATTTAATTTTTATGAAACGTAAACGTAAAAATTTTAAATTTCTTAGTTCGACCAATTATATAAAATGTTCAAAATAAATTTGAATTTAATTAACAAGATTTTTGTTAATTTATCGAAAATATTTAATAAGATTCGTAAATGTTCGGAAAACCTTTGTTTATACTTTGGTCAAAGTTTTCTTAGTGGAAAAGTAAAAATTGTCGTTTCAAATTTCAAGTTATGGTTTAAATGGTTTTCCTCAATCCTTCTTAAGTTGTCTTAAGGTAGGCAAAAACATTTACCCCTAAACAGAAATTTAGTTAAATGTTTTGGTTATAAGGGAATAATCCCTCAAAAAGTTCTTTGTTAATACATTTGTCAAAACACACTTGCACTTTCTTTTTGGTAAAGCCAAAAGTCTTAAAAGGGCTCTTAATTATTTTTTTTAAGAGTCAATATATTTCATTATCTATTATTCACACAGTCAATTAATATAAAGGATTTAGTCTTTAGTCACATGTTAAATATTTAAGATACGGGTTTTAATTGTTTGGGCCAATTCAGGTCAATTTATAAATAATTACTAACTCCTTCTTATACTTACAAACAAACATATAGTCCTTATTGATCACAAGCATTAATTTATCAAATTACAGCCTACACACATGATTCACCAAATTTATGGATGCTACATGTGCATTAGTCAATCCAAACGACATAACATGAAACTCATAATATTCATTACAAGTTCTGGATGTAGTGATTGGAATAGATAATCTCTTTCGCAGATGCGAAGTTGATGATAACCATGCCATGGATCAAATTGCTAAAACCTTGTAAATGATCGAACAAATCTTCCATTTCGAGTTATGGATATCGTTTTCGATTGTCAATTTACTCAGTTCCTAGTAATCTATAAATATAAGGAATGATAACACCATAGCTCTTCATAATGACGAGCTTGGTAGAATAAAAGCTTTCTCCGACAACTCTCTCAGTTGTACGGTAATTCCTTTAATTCAGATGGTGCTGACGTACAATGCACATGCCATAGGTGCAGCACCGGAAATATAATCAATACCAATTTCAACTTGCCTTAATGGCGAAAGTCTAGGTAATTCATCAATAAATACCTCCTAGAGTTTCAGATAACATAAACATCTTTTAGTATATTTATATTAGGTTCTTCTAGATTACAATATCTATAACTAGTTTACAATCATTCACGATATACTTTTAAGTCCAAAATGCAGGATATGGTCATCCACCAAGAATTATCTAGATCACTTTTGATAATCAACATCTTATCATTTAGGGGAATTCTATTCGAGTTCCCATCAATTAAGTCAATGTCGTCATGTCATAAACAATCAATCCATTCTACTGGCACTATCAACTTTTCAGTTTTATTGCCGTCGATAAGATGTGATCTTCTCAAAAGACTAATAATAACTCTTAATCCTTCACAAATTCAAGGATATCTGGATACACAACTACTATTAAAAGAGTAAGGTCAACGCATAATCTACGCGGGAGAATTTCAAATCAGATACAGACGAAAACATTAACGAATATGAATATATCCCATGTTTTCATTAATTTGAGTACGCATTCGAAAGCTCCTCGGATCGTTTCCCAGGTCATTCAAATGAAATCAAATCAAAAGAAATGATAGGAACGTCGATACATCCAGTCGGGTATCAACACTCGGTAATCAGATACTTTTGCAAAGAATCTCGCCACGGGAGAATTGGACAAGAAAGAATTGTCAATTGTCAAATAAGACAATTTCTATAGATGGGTAAGTTCGACTCAGAAGAATAGATGCTACAGGCACATATGTAGGTGTCCCCAACATTATGTCCTTATTTTTCACTTCTTGCAGATCTCATAAATTTAATCTTTCACAATCTTCAAAGAAAATGTAGTGTTTATTCATTAGTTTTATGGTGACTACTAATCAGTCTTGCATGGTTCATTCCAAATTGTATGTAGGCGCGCAACTATATACAATTTCAAGATTAACGATGCAATACTCAGTTCGTCAAAGCTTTATCATCCATGTTTATAATAAAAACATTTTCATGCTTAATTCTTAAATAAGAATCAAGAATAAATTTACAAATATTTTCTTTATTATGAAAACAATTAAGTTTTTCCAAGGTACTTTATAAACAATCTCATTTCGATAACAATCACTTATAAATCTCACTTTGAATAATCCTTGTAGTGATGAAAATTCAATTTTTCTCAAAGGATACCGTTTTAACTTTATAAAAACAATGAGTGATCTGCAAAAGAGTGATGAAGAGTTGTTCACCAAGAACTAACTACAATATAATAGGAAATGAGCTTTAGCCAAATAATCATGAGGTTCATGATCTCGATGGCGCTCAAAAAGATTAATCCACAACGTAACTCAATTCAAGATGAGTACTTGTTCAATGGTTGCATCACTAATGCGAACATTAGGATGAAGCAATAAAAGATAGATATTATCGATACATGTAGAATTTAGCAATCAAACGTAGTCTTTTCATTAATCACAAACAAGTCAAATTGTACCGTAGCACATTACGTGTCACTATGTCATACAATTCTCAGAACTCATCCTACCAACTGATATCTCAGTTAAGTTAGGGATTTTTAAAAGATACCACAATGAATACTAATCTACAAGAGTCATTAGGTGTTCCACATGTCCCAGAAGATCCATCGGTCCCAATTCAGAAGAAGATTTCTTCAATTTATTTCTTGGATACTGGGCATCCTCGTTAGTGGACAATGGCCTAGGAACAACCCTTAACATAAACCTACAATCAGTTAAAACCTTATAATTAAATCACAGAACTCAACAACTTCCTCTTAACAATTTCTTATTCCATAGAGGTTAATTTTTATTTTTTAATTTATTCAAGTTTCAACCAACTTATACTCAATGTGATATTCTACCTCATTCTCCAATACTTACAACCTTATTCTTTGGCCTTGTAAAGGCAATAAAAGCTCAATATGATCAACACTTAATTTCCAATCCTATAGCTCTTACAACAACAATTATCAAATGAGTCACTAGTATGAGATGACTCACACATTCAATTAAATTTCTCGGAAAGGTACTAGTGGCATGAGGCTTTTGGGTAATGGTTCCAATGACAGCCTCAAGTGCAACATTCACCCTTTCGATTTCAATTTAAGAATTGGATGACAACGAATCAGATGACATCTTTCTGGGTGGTAACGTTTTGTCAAACTCCACTCTATAAGGAAAGATCGTCCTGGCATCGATATCAGATTTAATCTCGCCAGTTCTTTTTCAATATCACAATCAACTAATATCTACATTTCTACGAATATCAACCATTTGTTGGGATCATAAATATCCACAACTTGGTTTAGATCTAGGATAGCTAGAATTCCTACGAGAATAGCTTCGATTAATTTACTAGGGGATTTAGGGTTTCTTGTGACAATCTACGTCGTATAAATACCTCGTATAAATAACAAAATATTCATCAAACAATCATGTAATAAAATTACATCATATATATATATATATATATATATATATATATATATATATATATATATATATATATATATATATATATATATATATATATATATATATATAATCCAAGTTATATATATATATTAAAATAACACTTCTCAGTCTGGCCTTGTCGGTAACTCGGGAATTCTTCGGCACCGTTATAGTCAAAAGATTTTTAGACATTTTGAGAAAAATGTTTATAGTTAAAAGATTTTGAAATGTTTTATTCAAAACCTTGGTTTTAAAAAATCTTTCGTTCTCTATAACGAGAGCTCTGGTACCAAACTGTAACACCCCCAGATTTATACAACTCAATACAGCGGAAGACTAGTTGGTGTTACGGGATAGCACATTACTCACATCATAGACAACGCTTAAAAGTTGCGTCGTTTTAATAATAAAGCATTTCCATTCATAAATATCAAAGTTACATAGGTCCCAAGTCATTGTATTTAATACAGGTTTTACAAACATTTGAATGGAAATTATAATTTAAGTGCGGGCCATGAATTCTTGTCGTCTTCCCGAGAATTACCTTAAAGTACCTGAGATAAAACATGTTAAAAGAAAAGGTCAGCGATAACGCCGAGTGAATTCATAGAGTTTAATAAAATCCATCAATATAACATCGGTATAAAATTATTACCGAAAATCATTTTTGTACAAATCATTTTAATAGGCCATAAAATAGCCAAAGTCATTTTATACAAATCTTCATCAAAATCATAATATAGGCATTTGCCTTAAAATCATTATACGAGCCAATGTCGTAAAAACATCATACAATACGTCTTATGACGTTGTATAAAGTTAAATAAGAACCATTATAGGAATATGGTTATGAAAAACCAAAACACGAACATAATATCAATAGTATGACCATGTATTGCTAGTCAGACAATACATCATAATTCGGTGCGTCTAGTAGTATTTTGTTAGTTTGGATTATTATAAGCCGCATGACATTGTTACCTTACTAAGCCAACAACGGGTAGCTAACCCGATACTCAATTTGCCCATCTAAAGTAGCGTGTCGTCACAAAGGTCACGCTATGGAAATCTTCTCATACATAAATTCGCTTACCAATCAATGTGGCACGACGGGGATCAACCGTCAAGGCGCGAACTGGGGTGATCGTCCCCAAATAGTACTATTATATGCACAAGCGTCTACCAAATCCCGGTAGTTCACAATTCATGATAATGGGACTTTTAGTGACATAACCTAACTTTAATAATCCATTTTATTTCATCTATCGGGTCCTTTAATCATTTATTGGGTCATACAATCGGGACATACAATCATTCGGGTCCAAATCAATAATCAAACAATCGGGACAAATGGTGTCCTATTTTATAAAAACTAACATGTTATCTCCCTCGCGGGTTTATAAAACATTTATAAAAACATTTAAAAGAGTGCGAGGCTATGAACTCACGTTGATGTGGGAAGGCGGGTTATCGGCAATTCCGACGTACGGTACGTGCTTCAATCACGGAAACCTAGACAAATAATTCTCGTCTTAGACTCATGTCCGATGACTTTATAAATATAACAATTATTTATACATATGATGATTATATATATATGATGATCAAGTGGGTTTACATGTTCTCTTTTACTCTTTTTAGTGTTTACGTATTGATAACTTCTTACTAGTTTACTAGTTTTACCTATTTACGTGTCTTAGGTCCAATAATCTTATTATAAGTTCTTTAACTTGTTTTAATCCATTTTATACTTATATTATCAGTATCTACACTTTCCATGTTGGGCTCAAATGGGTTAAGCCCAATAAGTTCTTTTTATAAGTGTTTATCTTATTTAGTCCAATTATTAGTCCAATATGCTTAGTTAGCTCGTTAATGTCCGTATGTCCTATAGTTTGGGTTTTATAGGTTTTTACTTGTATTAGTTACTTATATATCAGTATATGACTTTTAAGAACTTTACATTAGACGGGTTTGATCGTCTAAGTTTTAATTGGCGAAAAACGTTAATTTTACGGTAATAGCCGAAAAAGTCGTAAAAATCATGTTTATAGTTTTATAACTTATAAAACTTAACAAGTTACCATTTTTATAAAATGTCTACTTGTTTACCATTGTACATATTTATATAAATGTATTATATGAGTTAGTGGGTTTTTATTCACATTTTCTACTATATAATTTTGAGTGCTTATATAATAGTATTATACTTTAATTTCCAAAATCTGATTTTTATTTTCATCTTCACCAAAACTGCCATATCTAGAGTTCTATATGGAGATAGAAGCTCAAATTTTTATCACATAAACTAAATGATATTTTCTCCATTTAACTCTTCTATAGATACTGTTGAATCATCCTCCAAGTATTTTCTAAAAATCGTCCAAAACAGTAAACTCAGATTGTACCCTAAACTTGTTTTGATCATATCTCACTCATTACAATGATTCCATTGCATGACCAACTCTCACATGTGTACAAGACCCATAGCTTACTGTAAATCCATTAATCTATGCCATTTTTATCAGTTCATCATTTGATTCTTTACTGTTTTATACAGCCAACAAATTTAAACAAGATTCTAACTTTGTTTCTTATAGTCTTTCATCTTTTTAAGCATGTTTATCAACACCAAATCCCCACACAATACTTTTATCATCATATAATCATCATATACATATACAATAGGAAATAAAATACATGATTACATAGTCAAAATAACAAGAGGATGGGGAGGACAATCTTTATACCACCATGATGATGAAAAGATGGGATCGATGATGAACAAGACTTGGTTTTGGGTAACCAATCTTATGAGATATCCACAACACTTCTAGGATCATTAAGTATTTGTAGACTCTTTGAGAAATCAGTCCTAAGACACCAACAAATCTCCTCCTTGGATGTTAAAATCACCTCCAATCTTCAAGACTTCAAAGGAGCATCATCATGTGTATGAATAACACATGAATTTATGGTTAAAATAAATGAGGGTTGTTTTTGAGGATTGTGGGACGAAATGATAGAGAGAGGAAGGGTGGTTTAGTGGTTTTGCATGTACAAGTGAAGAAATGGTTAGTGAAAGATGGTTTTGTTTGTTGGATAGCTTACTTGTTAAGCTTAGGATAACAAGTGTAGCTAGTAAGATTACACACTTGACACCTCATGGTGTTGAGTCAATGTTTTGGCCCTCCCATGTTAGTGGGGTGGGGCAAAACTTGTTTTGTCTCATCCCACTAATTTACGGGTATTCCTCGATTTTAGTTTCCTCGATTTGCGTGCCCTCGGGTCGTTTTACGAAAAACATTTTTATAAATTATGAATCAACGGCACAAAACGAATCTAATAAAAATTGTCTCATCAAAAACGGAGTTCGAAAACGTAAATACGTAATCCTAGGGTTTCCGGTTTAGTCGTAAAGGACGTTAAAATAAAATCGTAAGTCCTAATCTCTTCTCGTAAATTTGTGAGTTTATGAACCAACTCAAATTTAAAACTCCAAAATAATATTCATGGACAAATTTATTTTCTGAAATGTCGGACTGACACCAAAGACGGTGTATGTAAACGTAAGCACGTAACGTAGAATCCTCCGGTTTAGACGTAGTCGATGCTACTTCAAGACGTAAATCCAAGTTACTTCCCAAAAATAAGTGAGTTCATATTGTAACATTAAAATAATGTTTTCAAATAAATATCGAGAATAAAATATCAACCATAAATTGACGGATTGTCACATTCAAAATATTGGAACAATCTCTGATTTCAATGTCTCGGGAAATAATATTTCATGCCGCCTATTCATTTTTTTTCAATGTTCGACTTTTCAGTTTCCTCATTATTGTTTTTATTTTTTGAGCCTATTTATATGTTAAACTGATTTACCAACCAATTCCCAACTAAACACATCTATATCCAATTGAGATTTTATAGTTTCTCTTAGAAATACTAATTTCAAAATATTGGAATAATCTCTGATTTGATTGTCTCGGGAAATAGTATATCATGTCGACTTTTCAGTTTCCTCATTATTGTTTTTATTTTTTGAGCCTATTTATATGTTAAACTCATTTACCAACCAATTCCCAACTAAACACATCTATATCCAATTGAGATTTTATAGTTTCTCTTAGAAATTCCTTAAATAGCTAATTTCAAAATATTGGAACAATCTCTGATTTGACTGTCTCGGGAAATAATATTTCATGCCGCCTATTCAATTTTTCAATGTTCGACTTTTCAGTTTCCTCATTATTGTTTTTATTTTTAGAGCCTATTTATATGTTAAACTCATTTACCAACCAATTCCTAACTAAACACATCTATATCTAATTGAGATTTTATAGTTTCTCTTAGAAATTCCTTAAATGGCTAATTTCAAAATATTGGAACAATCTCTGATTTCAATGTCTGGGGAAATAATATTTCATGCCGCCTATTCATTTTTCAATGTTCGACTTTTCAGTTTCCTCATTATTGTTTTTATTTTTTGAGCCTATTTATATATTAAACTCATTTACCAACCAATTCCCAACTAAACACATCTATATCCAATTGAGATTTTATAGTTTCTCTTAGAAATTCCTTAAATGACTAATTTCAAAATATTGGAATAATCTCTGATTTGATTGTCTCGGGAAATAGTATTTCATGCCGCCTATTCATTTTTTCAATGTTCGACTTTTCAGTTTCCTTATTATTGTTTTTATTTTTAGAGCCTATTTATATGTTAAACTCATTTACCAACCAATTCCCAACTAAACACATCTATATCCAATTGAGATTTTATAGTTTCTCTTAGAAATTCCTTAAATGGCTAATTTCAAAATATTCGAACAATCTCTGATTTGACTGTCTCGGGAAATAATATTTCATGCCGCCTATTCATTTTTCAATGTTCGAATTTTCAGTTTCCCCATTATTGTTTTTATTTTTAGAGCCTATTTATATGTTAAACTCATTTACCAACCAATTCTCAACTAAGCACATCTATATCCAATTGAGATTTTATAGTTTCTCTTAGAAATTCCTTAAATGGCTAATTTCAAAATATTGGAACAATCTTTGATTTGACTGTCTCAGGTAATAATATTTCATGCCGCCTATTCATTTATTCAATGTTCGACTTTTCAGTTTCCTCATTATTTTTTTTTATTTTTAGAGCCTATTTATATGTTAAACTCATTTACCAACCAATTCCCAACTAAACACATCTATATCCAATTAAGATTTTATTGTTTCTCTTAGAAATTCCTTAAATGGATAATTTCAAAATATTGGAACAATCTCTGATTTCAATGTCTGGGGAAATAATATTTCATGCCGCCTATTCATTTTTCAATGTTCGACTTTTCAGTTTCCTCATTATTGTTTTTATTTTTTGAGCCTATTTATATGTTAAACTGATTTACCAACCAATTCCCAACTAAACACATCTATATCCAATTGAGATTTTATAGTTTCTCTTAGAAATACTAATTTCAAAATATTGGAATAATCTCTGATTTGATTGTCTCGGGAAATAGTATTTCATGTCGACTTTTCAGTTTCCTCATTATTGTTTTTATTTTTTGAGCCTATTTATATGTTAAACTCATTTACCAACCAATTCCCAACTAAACACATCTATATCCAATTGAGATTTTATAGTTTCTCTTAGAAATTCCTTAAATAGCTAATTTCAAAATATTGGAACAATCTCTGATTTGACTGTCTCGGGAAATAATATTTCATGCCGCCTATTCAATTTTTCAATGTTCGACTTTTCAGTTTCCTCATTATTGTTTTTATTTTTAGAGCCTATTTATATGTTAAACTCATTTACCAACTAATTCCTAACTAAACACATCTATATCTAATTGAGATTTTATAGTTTCTCTTAGAAATTCCTTAAATGGCTAATTTCAAAATATTGGAACAATCTCTGATTTCAATGTCTGGGGAAATAATATTTCATGCCGCCTATTCATTTTTCAATGTTCGACTTTTCAGTTTCCTCATTATTGTTTTTATTTTTTGAGCCTATTTATATATTAAACTCATTTACCAACCAATTCCCAACTAAACACATCTATATCCAATTGAGATTTTATAGTTTCTCTTAGAAATTCCTTAAATGGCTAATTTCAAAATATTCGAACAATCTCTGATTTGACTGTCTCGGGAAATAATATTTCATGCCGCCTATTCATTTTTCAATGTTCGAATTTTCAGTTTCCCCATTATTGTTTTTATTTTTAGAGCCTATTTATATGTTAAACTCATTTACCAACCAATTCTCAACTAAGCACATCTATATCCAATTGAGATTTTATAGTTTCTCTTAGAAATTCCTTAAATGGCTAATTTCAAAATATTGGAACAATCTTTGATTTGACTGTCTCAGGTAATAATATTTCATGCCGCCTATTCATTTATTCAATGTTCGACTTTTCAGTTTCCTCATTATTTTTTTTTATTTTTAGAGCCTATTTATATGTTAAACTCATTTACCAACCAATTCCCAACTAAACACATCTATATCCAATTAAGATTTTATTGTTTCTCTTAGAAATTCCTTAAATGGCTAATTTCAAAATATTGGAACAATCTCTGATTTCAATGTCTGGGGAAATAATATTTCATGCCGCCTATTCATTTTTCAATGTTCGACTTTTCAGTTTCCTCATTATTGTTTTTATTTTTTGAGCCTATTTATATGTTAAACTGATTTACCAACCAATTCCCAACTAAACACATCTATATCCAATTGAGATTTTATAGTTTCTCTTAGAAATACTAATTTCAAAATATTGGAATAATCTCTGATTTGATTGTCTCGGGAAATAGTATTTCATGTCGACTTTTCAGTTTCCTCATTATTGTTTTTATTTTTTGAGCCTATTTATATGTTAAACTCATTTACCAACCAATTCCCAACTAAACACATCTATATCCAATTGAGATTTTATAGTTTCTCTTAGAAATTCCTTAAATAGCTAATTTCAAAATATTGGAACAATCTCTGATTTGACTGTCTCGGGAAATAATATTTCATGCCGCCTATTCAATTTTTCAATGTTCGACTTTTCAGTTTCCTCATTATTGTTTTTATTTTTAGAGCCTATTTATATGTTAAACTCATTTACCAACCAATTCCTAACTAAACACATCTATATCTAATTGAGATTTTATAGTTTCTCTTAGAAATTCCTTAAATGGCTAATTTCAAAATATTGGAACAATCTCTGATTTCAATGTCTGGGGAAATAATATTTCATGCCGCCTATTCATTTTTCAATGTTCGACTTTTCAGTTTCCTCATTATTGTTTTTATTTTTTGAGCCTATTTATATATTAAACTCATTTACCAACCAATTCCCAACTAAACACATCTATATCCAATTGAGATTTTATAGTTTCTCTTAGAAATTCCTTAAATGACTAATTTCAAAATATTGGAATAATCTCTGATTTGATTGTCTCGGGAAATAGTATTTCATGCCGCCTATTCATTTTTTCAATGTTCGACTTTTCAGTTTCCTTATTATTGTTTTTATTTTTAGAGCCTATTTATATGTTAAACTCATTTACCAACCAATTCCCAACTAAACACATCTATATCCAATTGAGATTTTATAGTTTCTCTTAGAAATTCCTTAAATGGCTAATTTCAAAATATTCGAACAATCTCTGATTTGACTGTCTCGGGAAATAATATTTCATGCCGCCTATTCATTTTTCAATGTTCGAATTTTCAGTTTCCCCATTATTGTTTTTATTTTTAGAGCCTATTTATATGTTAAACTCATTTACCAACCAATTCTCAACTAAGCACATCTATATCCAATTGAGATTTTATAGTTTCTCTTAGAAATTCCTTAAATGGCTAATTTCAAAATATTGGAACAATCTTTGATTTGACTGTCTCAGGTAATAATATTTCATGCCGCCTATTCATTTATTCAATGTTCGACTTTTCAGTTTCCTCATTATTTTTTTTATTTTTAGAGCCTATTTATATGTTAAACTCATTTACCAACCAATTCCCAACTAAACACATCTATATCCAATTAAGATTTTATTGTTTCTCTTAGAAATTCCTTAAATGGCTAATTTCAAAATATTGGAACAATCTCTGATTTGACTCTCTCGGGAAATAATATTTCATGCCTCCTATTCAATTTTTCAATGTTCGACTTTTCAGTTTCCTCATTATTGTTTTTATTTTTAGAGCCTATTTATATGTTAAACTCATTTACCAACCAATTCCCAACTAAACACATCTATATCCAATTGAGATTTTATAGTTACTCTTAGAAATTCCTTAAATGGCTAATTTCAAAATATTGGAACAATCTTTGATTTGACTGTCTCGGGAAATAATATTTCATGCCGCCTATTCATTTTTTCAATGTTTGACTTTTCAGTTTCCTCATTATTGTTTTTATTTTTAGAGCCTATTTATATGTTAAACTCATTTACCAACCAATACAAACTAAACACATTTATATCCTATTGAGATTTAATAGTTTCTCTTAGAAATTCCTTAAATAGCTAATTTCAAAATATTGGAACAATCTCTGATTTGACTGTCTTGGGAAATAATATTTCATGCCTCCTATTCATTTTTTCAATGTTCGAATTTTCAGTTTCCTCATTATTGTTTTTATTTTTAGAGCCTATTTATACGTTAAACTCATTTACCAACCAATTCCCAACTAAACATATCTATATCCAATTGTGATTTTATAGTTTCTCTTAGAAATTCCTTAAATGGCTATATTCAAAATATTGGAACAATCTCTGATTTCAATTTCTCGGGAAATAATATTTCATGCCGCCTGTTCATTTTTTCAATGTTCGACTTTTCAGTTTCCTCATTATTGTTTTTATTTTTTGAGCCTATTTATATGTTAAACTGATTTACCAACCAATTCCCAACTAAACACATCTATATCCAATTGAGATTTTATAGTTTCTCTTAGAAATTCCTTAAATGACTAATTTCAAAATATTGGAATAATCTCTGATTTGATTGTCTCGGGAAATAGTATTTCATGTCGACTTTTCAGTTTCCTCATTATTATTTTTATTTTTAGAGCCTATTTATATGTTAAACTCATTTACCAACCAATTCCCAACTAAACACATCTATATCCAATTGAGATTTTATAGTTTCTCTTAGAAATTCCTTAAATGGCTAATTTCAAAATATTGGAACAATCTCTGATTTGACTGTCTCGGGAAATAATATTTCATGCCGCCTATTCATTTTTTCAATCTTGGACTTTTCAGTTTCCTCATTATTATTTTTATTTTTAGAGCCTATTTATATGTTAAACTCATTTACCAACCAATTCCTAACTAAACACATCTATATCTAATTGAGATTTTATAGTTTCTCTTAGAAATTCCTTAAAGGGCTAATTTCAAAATATTGGAACAATCTCTGATTTCAATGTCTGAGGAAATAATATTTCATGCCGCCTGTTAATTTTTTCAATGTTCGACTTTTCAGTTTCCTCATTATTGTTTTTATTTTTTGAGCCTATTTATATGTTAAACTCATTTACCAACCAATTCCCAACTAAACACATCTATATCCAATTGAGATTTTATAGTTTCTCTTAGAAATTCCTTAAATGACTAATTTCAAAATATTGGAATAATCTGTGATTAGATTTTCTCGGGAAATAGTATTTCATGCCGCCTAATTTTTTCAATGTTCGACTTTTCAGTTTCCTCATTATTGTTTTTATTTTTAGAGCCTATTTATATGTTAAACTCATTTACCAACCAATTCCCAACTAAACACATCTATATCCAATTGAGATTTTATAGTTTCTCTTAGAAATTCCTTAAATGGCTAATTTCAAAATATTGGAATAATCTCTGATTTGACTGTCTCGGGAAATAATATTTCATGCCGCCTATTCATTTTTCAATGTTCGAATTTTCAGTTTCCTCATTATTATTTTTATTTTTAGAGCCTATTTATATGTTAAACTCATTTCCAACCAATTATCAACTAAGCACATCTATATCCAATTGAGATTTTATAGTTTCTCTTAGAAATTCCTTAAATGGCTAATTTCAAAATATTGGAACAATCTCTGATTTGACTTTCTCGGGAAATAATATTTCATGCCGCCTATTCATTTTTTCAATGTTCGACTTTTCAGTTTCCTCATTATTGTTTTTATTTTTAGATCCTATTTATATGTTAAACTCATTTACCAACCAATACCTAACTAAACACATCTATATCTAATTGAGATTTTATAGTTTCTCTTAGAAATTCCTTAAATGGCTAATTTCAAAATATTGGAACAATCTCTGATTTCAATGTCTGGGGAAATAATATTTCATGCCGCCTATTCATTTTTTCAATGTTCGACTTTTTAGTTTCCTCATTATTGTTTTTATTTTTTGAGCCTATTTATATATTAAACTCATTTACCAACCAATTCCCAACTAAACACATCTATATCCAATTGAGATTTTATAGTTTCTCTTAGAAATTCCTTAAATGACTAATTTCAAAATATTGGAATAATCTCTGATTTGATTGTCTCGGGAAATAGTATTTCATGCCGCCTATTCATTTTTTCAATGTTCGACTTTTCAGTTTCCTCATTATTGTTTTTATTTTTAGAGCCTATTTATATGTTAAACTCATTTACCAACCAACTCCCAACTAATCACATCTATATCCAATTGAGATTTTATAGTTTCTCTTAGAAATTCCTTAAATGGCTAATTTCAAAATATTGGAACAATCTTTGATTTGACTGTCTCAGGAAATAATATTTCATGCCGCCTATTCATTTATTCAATGTTCGACTTTTCAGTTTCCTCATTAATTTTTTTTTATTTTTAGAGCCTATTTATATGTTAAACTCATTTACCAACCAATTCCCAACTAAACACATCTATATCCAATTGAGATTTTATAGTTTCTCTTAGAAATTCCTTAAATGGCTAATTTCAAAATATTGGAACAATCTCTGATTTAACTGTCTCGGGAAATAATATTTCATGCCGCCTATTCATTTTTTCAATGTTCGACTTTTGAGTTTCCTCATTATTGTTTTTATTTTTAGTGCCTATTTATATGTTAAACTCATTTACCAATCAATTCCCAACTAAACACATCTATATCTAATTGAGATTTCATAGTTTCTCTTAGAAATTCCTTAAATGGCTAATTTCAAAATATTGGAACAATCTTTGATTTCAATGCCTCAGGAAATAATATTTCATGCCGCCTATTCATTTTTTCAAAGTTCGACTTTTAAGTTTCCTCATTATTATTTTTATTTTTTGAGCTTATTTATATGTTAAACTCATTTACCAACCAATTCCCAACTAAACACATCTATATCTAATTGAGATTTTATAGTTTCTCTCAGAAATTCCTTAAATGGCTAATTTCAAAATATTGGAACAATCTCTGATTTCAATGTCTGGGGAAATAATATTTCATGCCGCCTATTCATTTTTTCAATGTTCGACTTTTCAGTTTCCTCATTATTGTTTTTATTTTTTTAGCCTATTTATATATTAAACTCATTTACCAACCAATTCCCAACTAAACACATCTATATCCAATTGAGATTTTATAGTTTCTCTTAGAAATTCCTTAAATGACTAATTTCAAAATATTAGAATAATCTCTGATTTGATTGTCTCGGGAAATAGTATTTCATGCCGCCTATTCATTTTTTCAATGTTCGACTTTTCAGTTTCCTCATTATTGTTTTTATTTTTAGAGCCTATTTATATGTTAAACTCATTTACCAACCAATACCCAACTAAACACATCTATATCCAATTGAGATTTTATAGTTTCTCTTAGAAATTCCTTAAATGGCTAATTTCAAAATATTGGAACAATCTTTGATTTGACTGTCTCAGGAAATAATATTTCATGCCGCCTATTCATTTATTCAATGTTCGACTTTTCAGTTTCCTTATTATTTTTTTTATTTTTAGAGCCTATTTATATGTTAAACTCATTTACCAACCAATTCCCAACTAAACACATCTATATCCAATTGAGATTTTATAGTTTCTCTTAGAAATTCCTTAAATGGCTAATTTCAAAATATTGGAACAATCTCTGATTTAACTGTCTCGGGAAATAATATTTCATGCCGCCTATTCATTTTTTCAATGTTCGACTTTTCAGTTTCCTCATTATTGTTTTTATTTTTAGAGCCTATTATATGTTAAAATCATTTACCAATCAATTCCCAACTAAACACATCTATATCTAATTGAGATTTCATAGTTTCTCTTAGAAATTCCTTAAATGGCTAATTTCAAAATATTGGAACAATCTCTGATTTCAATGCCTCGGGAAATAATATTTCATGCCGCCTATTCATTTTTTCAAAGTTCGACTTTTAAGTTTCCTCATTATTATTTTTATTTTTTGAGCTTATTTATATGTTAAACTCATTTACCAACCAATTCCCAACTAAACACATCTATATCTAATTGAGATTTTATAGTTTCTCTTAGAAATTCCTTAAATGACTAATTTCAAAATACTGGAATAATCTCTGATTTGATTGTCTGGGGAAATAGTATTTCATGTCGATTTTTCAGTTTCCTCATTATTATTTTTATGTTTAGAGCCTATTTATATGTTAAACTCATTTACCAACCAATTCCCAACTAAACACATCTATATCCAATTGAGATTTTATAGTTTCTCTTAGAAATTCCTTAAATGGCTAATTTCAAAATATTGGAACAATCTCTGATTTGACTGTCTCGGGAAATAATATTTCATGCCGCCTATTCATTTTTTCAATCTTTAACTTTTCAGTTTCCTCGTTATTGATTTTATTATTAGAGCCTATTTATATGTTAAACTCATTTACCAACCAATTCCTAACTAAACACATCTATATCTAATTGAGATTTTATAGTTTCTCTTAGAAATTCCTTAAATGGCTAATTTCAAAATATTGGAACAATCTCTGATTTCAATGTCCGAGGAAATAATATTTCATGCCGCTTATTCATTTTTTCAATGTTCGACTTTTCAGTTTCCTCATTATTGTTTTTATTTTTTGAGCCTATTTATATGTTAAACTCATTTACCAACCAATTCCCAACTAAACACATCTATATCCAATTGAGATTTTATAGTTTCTCTTAGAAATTCCTTAAATGACTAATTTCAAAATATTGGAATAATCTCTGATTTGATTTTCTCGGGAAATAGTATTTCATGCCGCCTATTAATTTTTTCAATGTTCGACTTTTCAGTTTCCTCATTATTGTTTTTATTTTTAGAGCCTATTTATATGTTAAACTCATTTACCAACCAATTCCCAACTAAACACATCTATATCCAATTGAGATTTTATAGTTTCTCTTAGAAATTCCTTAAATGGCTAATTTCAAAATATTGGAACAATCTCTGATTTGACTGTCTCGGGAAATAATATTTCATGCCGCCTATTCATTTTTCAATGTTCGAATTTTCAGTTTCCTCATTATTGTTTTTATTTTTAGAGCCTATTTATATGTTAAACTCATTTCCAACCAATTATCTACTAAGCACATCTATATATAATTGAGATTTTATAGTTTCTCTTAGAAATTCCTTAAATGGCTAATTTCAAAATATTAGAACAATCTTTGATTTGACTGTCTCGGGAAATAATATTTCATGCCGCCTATTCATTTTTTCAATGTTCGACTTTTTAGTTTCCTCATTATTGTTTTTATTTTTTTAGCCTATTTATATATTAAACTCATTTACCAACCAATTCCCAACTAAACACATCTATATTCAATTAAGATTTTATAGTTTCTCTTAGAAATTCCTTAAATGACTAATTTCAAAATATTGGAATAATCTCTGATTTGATTGTCTCCGGAAATAGTATTTCATGCCGCCTATTCATTTTTTCAATGTTCGACTTTTCAGTTTCCTCATTATTGTTTTTATTTTTAGAGCCTATTTATATGTTAAACTCATTTACCAACCAATTCCCAACTAAACACATCTATATCCAATTGAGATTTTATAGTTTCTCTTAGAAATTCCTTAAATGACTAATTTCAAAATACTGGAATAATCTCTGATTTGATTGTCTCGGGAAATAGTATTTCATGTCGATTTTTCAGTTTCCTCATTATTATTTTTATGTTTAGAGCCTATTTATATGTTAAACTCATTTACCAACCAATTCCCAACTAAACACATCTATATCCAATTGAGATTTTATAGTTTCTCTTAGAAATTCCTTAAATGGCTAATTTCAAAATATTGGAACAATCTCTGATTTGACTGTCTCGGGAAATAATATTTCATGCCGCCTATTCATTTTTTCAATCTTTAACTTTTCAGTTTCCCCGTTATTGTTTTTATTATTAGAGCCTATTTATATGTTAAACTCATTTACCAACCAATTCCTAACTAAACACATCTATATCTAATTAAGATTTTATAGTTTCTCTTAGAAATTCCTTAAATGGATAATTTCAAAATATTGGAACAATCTCTGATTTCAATGTCTGAGGAAATAATATTTCATGCCGCTTATTCATTTTTTCAATGTTCGACTTTTCAGTTTCCTCATTATTGTTTTTATTTTTTGAGCCTATTTATATGTTAAACTCATTTACCAACCAATTCCCAACTAAACACATCTATATCCAATTGAGATTTTATAGTTTCTCTTAGAAATTCCTTAAATGACTAATTTCAAAATATTGGAATAATCTCTGATTTGATTTTCTCGGGAAATAGTATTTCATGCCGCCTATTAATTTTTTCAATGTTCGACTTTTCAGTTTCCTCATTATTGTTTTTATTTTTAGAGCCTATTTATATGTTAAACTCATTTACCAACCAATTCCCAACTAAACACATCTATATCCAATTGAGATTTTATAGTTTCTCTTAGAAATTCCTTAAATGACTAATTTCAAAATATTGGAACAATCTCTGATTTGACTGTCTCGGGAAATAAAATTTCATGCCGCCTATTCATTTTTCAATGTTCGAATTTTCAGTTTCCTCATTATTGTTTTTATTTTTAGAGCCTATTTATATGTTAAACTCATTTCCAACCAATTATCTACTAAGCACATCTATATATAATTGAGATTTTATAGTTTCTCTTAGAAATTCCTTAAATGGCTAATTTCAAAATATTGGAACAATCTCTGATTTGACTGTCTCGGGAAATAATATTTCATGCCGCCTATTCATTTTTTCAATGTTCGACTTTTCAGTTTCCTTATTATTGTTTTTATTTTTAGAGCCTATTTATATGTTAAACTCATTTACCAACCAATTCCTAACTAAACACATCTATATCTAATTGAGATTTTATAGTTTCTCTTAGAAATTCCTTAAATGGCTAATTTCAAAATATTGGAACAATCTCTGATTTCAATGTCTAGGGAAATAATATTTCATGCCGCCTATTCATTTTTTCAATGTTCGACTTTTTAGTTTCCTCATTATTGTTTTTATTTTTTTAGCCTATTTATATATTAAACTCATTTACCAACCAATTCCCAACTAAACACATCTATATTCAATTAAGATTTTATAGTTTCTCTTAGAAATTCCTTAAATGACTAATTTCAAAATATTGGAATAATCTCTGATTTGATTGTCTCCGGAAATAGTATTTCATGCCGCCTATTCATTTTTTCAATGTTCGACTTTTCAGTTTCCTCATTATTGTTTTTATTTTTAGAGCCTATTTATATGTTAAACTCATTTACCAACCAATTCCCAACTAAACACATCTATATCCAATTGAGATTTTATAGTTTCTCTTAGAAATTCCTTAAATGACTAATTTCAAAATACTGGAATAATCTCTGATTTGATTGTCTCGGGAAATAGTATTTCATGTCGATTTTTCAGTTTCCTCATTATTATTTTTATGTTTAGAGCCTATTTATATGTTAAACTCATTTACCAACCAATTCCCAACTAAACACATCTATATCCAATTGAGATTTTATAGTTTCTCTTAGAAATTCCTTAAATGGCTAATTTCAAAATATTGGAACAATCTCTGATTTGACTGTCTCGGGAAATAATATTTCATGCCGCCTATTCATTTTTTCAATCTTTAACTTTTCAGTTTCCCCGTTATTGTTTTTATTATTAGAGCCTATTTATATGTTAAACTCATTTACCAACCAATTCCTAACTAAACACATCTATATCTAATTAAGATTTTATAGTTTCTCTTAGAAATTCCTTAAATGGATAATTTCAAAATATTGGAACAATCTCTGATTTCAATGTCTGAGGAAATAATATTTCATGCCGCTTATTCATTTTTTCAATGTTCGACTTTTCAGTTTCCTCATTATTGTTTTTATTTTTTGAGCCTATTTATATGTTAAACTCATTTACCAACCAATTCCCAACTAAACACATCTATATCCAATTGAGATTTTATAGTTTCTCTTAGAAATTCCTTAAATGACTAATTTCAAAATATTGGAATAATCTCTGATTTGATTTTCTCGGGAAATAGTATTTCATGCCGCCTATTAATTTTTTCAATGTTCGACTTTTCAGTTTCCTCATTATTGTTTTTATTTTTAGAGCCTATTTATATGTTAAACTCATTTACCAACCAATTCCCAACTAAACACATCTATATCCAATTGAGATTTTATAGTTTCTCTTAGAAATTCCTTAAATGACTAATTTCAAAATATTGGAACAATCTCTGATTTGACTGTCTCGGGAAATAAAATTTCATGCCGCCTATTCATTTTTCAATGTTCGAATTTTCAGTTTCCTCATTATTGTTTTTATTTTTAGAGCCTATTTATATGTTAAACTCATTTCCAACCAATTATCTACTAAGCACATCTATATATAATTGAGATTTTATAGTTTCTCTTAGAAATTCCTTAAATGGCTAATTTCAAAATATTGGAACAATCTCTGATTTGACTGTCTCGGGAAATAATATTTCATGCCGCCTATTCATTTTTTCAATGTTCGACTTTTCAGTTTCCTTATTATTGTTTTTATTTTTAGAGCCTATTTATATGTTAAACTCATTTACCAACCAATTCCTAACTAAACACATCTATATCTAATTGAGATTTTATAGTTTCTCTTAGAAATTCCTTAAATGGCTAATTTCAAAATATTGGAACAATCTCTGATTTCAATGTCTGGGGAAATAATATTTCATGCCGCCTATTCATTTTTTCAATGTTCGACTTTTCAGTTTCCTCATTATTGTTTTTATTTTTTGAGCCTATTTATATATTAAACTCATTTACCAACTAATTACCAACTAAACACATCTATATCCAATTGAGATTTTATAGTTTCTCTTAGAAATTCCTTAAATGACTAATTTCAAAATATTGGAATAATCTCTGATTTGATTGTCTCGGGAAATAGTATTTCATGCCGCCTATTCATTTTTTCAATGTTCGACTTTTCAGTTTCCTCATTATTATTTTTATTTTTAGAGCCTATTTATATGTTAAACTCATTTACCAACCAATTCCCAACTAAACACATCTATATCCAATTGAGATTTTATAGTTTCTCTTAGAAATTCCTTAAATGGCTAATTTCAAAATATTGGAACAATCTTTGATTTGACTGTCTCAGGAAATAATATTTCATGCCGCCTATTCATTTATTCAATGTTCGACTTTTCAGTTTCCTCATTAATTTTTTTTATTTTTAGAGCCTATTTATATGTTAAACTCATTTACCAACCAATTCCCAACTAAACACATCTATATCCAATTGAGATTTTATAGTTTCTCTTAGAAATTCCTTAAATGGCTAATTTCAAAATATTGGAACAATCTCTGATTTAACTGTCTCGGGAAATAATAGTTCATGCCGCCTATTCATTTTTTCAATGTTCGACTTTTCAGTTTCCTCATTATTGTTTTTATTTTTAGAGCCTATTTATATGTTAAACTCATTTACCAATCAATTCCCAACTAAACACATCTATATCTAATTGAGATTTCATAGTTTCTCTTAGAAATTCCTTAAATGGCTAATTTCAAAATATTGGAACAATCTCTGATTTCAATGCCTCGGGAAATAATATTTCATGCCGCCTATTCATTTTTTCAAAGTTCGACTTTTAAGTTCCTCATTATTATTTTTATTTTTTGAGCTTATTTATATGTTAAACTCATTTACCAACCAATTCCCAACTAAACACATCTATATCTAATTGAGATTTTATAGTTTCTCTTAGAAATTCCTTAAATGACTAATTTCAAAATACTGGAATAATCTCTGATTTGATTGTCTCGGGAAATAGTATTTCATGTCGATTTTTCAGTTTCCTCATTATTATTTTTATGTTTAGAGCCTATTTATATGTTAAACTCATTTACCAACCAATTCCCAACTAAACACATCTATATCCAATTAAGATTTTATAGTTTCTCTTAGAAATTCCTTAAATGGCTAATTTCAAAATATTGGAACAATCTCTGATTTGACTGTCTCGGGAAATAATATTTCATGCCGCCTATTCATTTTTTCAATCTTTAACTTTTCAGTTTCCTCGTTATTGATTTTATTATTAGAGCCTATTTATATGTTAAACTCATTTACCAACCAATTCCTAACTAAACACATCTATATCTAATTGAGATTTTATAGTTTCTCTTAGAAATTCCTTAAATGGCTAATTTCAAAATATTGGAACAATCTCTGATTTCAATGTCCGAGGAAATAATATTTCATGCCGCTTATTCATTTTTTCAATGTTCGACTTTTCAGTTTCCTCATTATTGTTTTTATTTTTTGAGCCTATTTATATGTTAAACTCATTTACCAACCAATTCCCAACTAAACACATCTATATCCAATTGAGATTTTATAGTTTCTCTTAGAAATCCTTAAATGACTAATTTCAAAATATTGGAATAATCTCTGATTTGATTTTCTCGGGAAATAGTATTTCATGCCGCCTATTAATTTTTTCAATGTTCGACTTTTCAGTTTCCTCATTATTGTTTTTATTTTTAGAGCCTATTTATATGTTAAAATCATTTACCAACCAATTCCCAACTAAACACATCTATATCCAATTGAGATTTTATAGTTTCTCTTAGAAATTCCTTAAATGGCTAATTTCAAAATATTGGAACAATCTCTGATTTGACTGTCATCGGGAAATAATATTTCATACCGCCTATTCATTTTTCAATGTTCGAATTTTCAGTTTACTCATTATTGTTTTTATTTTTAGAGCCTATTTATATGTTAAACTCATTTCCAACCAATTATCTACTAAGCACATCTATATATAATTGAGATTTTATAGTTTCTCTTAGAAATTCCTTAAATGGCTAATTTCAAAATATTAGAACAATCTCTGATTTGACTGTCTCGGGAAATAATATTTCATGCCGCCTATTCATTTTTTCAATGTTCGACTTTTCAGTTTCCTTATTATTGTTTTTATTTTTAGAGCCTATTTATATGTTAAACTCATTTACCAACCAATTCCTAACTAAACACATCTATATCTAATTGAGATTTTATAGTTTCTCTTAGAAATTCCTTAAATGGCTAATTTCAAAATATTGGAACAATCTCTGATTTCAATGTCTGGGGAAATAATATTTCATGCCGCCTATTCATTTTTTCAATGTTCGAGTTTTCAGTTTCCTCATTATTGTTTTTATTTTTTGAGCCTATTTATATATTAAACTCATTTACCAACCAATTCCCAACTAAACACATCTATATCCAATTGAGATTTTATAGTTTCTCTTAGAAATTCCTTAAATGACTAATTTCAAAATATTGGAATAATCTCTGATTTGATTGTCTCGGGAAATAGTATTTCATGCCGCCTATTCATTTTTTCAATGTTCGACTTTTCAGTTTCCTCATTATTGTTTTATTTTTAGAGCCTATTTATATGTTAAACTCATTTACCAACCAATTCCCAACTAAACACATCTATATCCAATTGAGATTTTATAGTTTCTCTTAGAAATTCCTTAAATGGCTAATTTCAAAATATTGGAACAATCTCTGATTTGACTGTCTCGGGAAATAATATTTCATGCCGCCTATTCATTTTTCAATGTTCGAATTTTCAGTTTCCTCATTATTGTTATTATTTTTAGAGCCTATTTATATGTTAAACTCATTTCCAACCAATTATCTACTAAGCACATCTATATATAATTGAGATTTTATAGTTTCTCTTAGAAATTCCTTAAATGGCTAATTTCAAAATATTAGAACAATCTCTGATTTGACTGTCTCGGGAAATAATATTTCATGCCGCCTATTCATTTTTTCAATGTTCGACTTTTCAGTTTCCTTATTATTGTTTTTATTTTTAGAGCCTATTTATATGTTAAACTCATTTACCAACCAATTCCTAACTAAACACATCTATATCTAATTGAGATTTTATAGTTTCTCTTAGAAATTCCTTAAATGGCTAATTTCAAAATATTGGAACAATCTCTGATTTCAATGTCTGGGGAAATAATATTTCATGCCGCCTATTCATTTTTTCAATGTTCGACTTTTTAGTTTCCTCATTATTGTTTTTATTTTTTGAGCCTATTTATATATTAAACTCATTTACCAACCAATTCCCAACTAAACACATCTATATCCAATTGAGATTTTATAGTTTCTCTTAGAAATTCCTTAAATGACTAATTTCAAAATATTGGAATAATCTCTGATTTGATTGTCTCGGGAAATAGTATTTCATGCCGCCTATTCATTTTTTCAATGTTCGACTTTTCAGTTTCCTCATTATTGTTTTTATTTTTAGAGCCTATTTATATGTTAAACTCATTTACCAACCAATTCCCAACTAAACACATCTATATCCAATTGAGATTTTATAGTTTCTCTTAGAAATTCCTTAAATGACTAATTTCAAAATACTGGAATAATCTCTGATTTGATTGTCTCGGGAAATAGTATTTCATGTCGATTTTTCAGTTTCCTCATTATTATTTTTATGTTTAGAGCCTATTTATATGTTAAACTCATTTACCAACCAATTCCCAACTAAACACATCTATATCCAATTGAGATTTTATAGTTTCTCTTAGAAATTCCTTAAATGGCTAATTTTAAAATATTGGAACAATCTCTGATTTGACTGTCTCGGGAAATAATATTTCATGCCGCCTATTCATTTTTTCAATCTTTAACTTTTCAGTTTCCCCGTTATTGTTTTTATTATTAGAGCCTATTTATATGTTAAACTCATTTACCAACCAATTCCTAACTAAACACATCTATATCTAATTGAGATTTTATAGTTTCTCTTAGAAATTCCTTAAATGTCTAATTTCAAAATATTGGAACAATCTCTGATTTCAATGTCTGAGGAAATAATATTTCATGCCGCTTATTCATTTTTTCAATGTTCGACTTTTCAGTTTCCTCATTATTGTTTTTATTTTTTGAGCCTATTTATATGTTAAACTCATTTACCAACCAATTCTCAACTAAACACATCTATATCCAATTGAGATTTTATAGTTTCTCTTAGAAATTCCTTAAATGACTAATTTCAAAATATTGGAATAATCTCTGATTTGATTTTCTCGGGAAATAGTATTTCATGCCGCCTATTAATTTTTTCAATGTTTGACTTTTCAGTTTCCTCATTATTGTTTTTATTTTTAGAGCCTATTTATATGTTAAACTCATTTACCAACCAATTCCCAACTAAACACATCTATATCCAATTGAGATTTTATAGTTTCTCTTAGAAATTCCTTAAATGGCTAATTTCAAAATATTGGAACAATCTCTGATTTGACTGTCTCGGGAAATAATATTTCATGCCGCCTATTCATTTTTCAATGTTCGAATTTTCAGTTTCCTCATTATTGTTTTTATTTTTAGAGCCTATTTATATGTTAAACTCATTTCCAACCAATTATCTACTAAGCACATCTATATATAATTGAGATTTTATAGTTTCTCTTAGAAATTCCTTAAATGGCTAATTTCAAAATATTGAAACAATCTCTGATTTGACTGTCTCGGGAAATAATATTTCATGCCGCCTATTCATTTTTTCAATGTTCGACTTTTCAGTTTCCTTATTATTGTTTTTATTTTTAGAGCCTATTTATATGTTAAACTCATTTACCAACCAATTCCTAACTAAACACATCTATATCTAATTGAGATTTTATAGTTTCTCTTAGAAATTCCTTAAATGGCTAATTTCAAAATATTGGAACAATCTCTGATTTCAATGTCTGGGGAAATAATATTTCATGCCGCCTATTCATTTTTTCAATGTTCGACTTTTCAGTTTCCTCATTATTGTTTTTATTTTTTGAGCCTATTTATATATTAAACTCATTTACCAACCAATTCCCAACTAAACACATCTATATCCAATTGAGATTTTATAGTTTCTCTTAGAAATTCCTTAAATGACTAATTTCAAAATATTGGAATAATCTCTGATTTGATTGTCTCGGGAAATAGTATTTCATGCCGCCTATTTATTTTTTCAATGTTCGACTTTTCAGTTTCCTCATTATTGTTTTTATTTTTAGAGCCTATTTATATGTTAAACTCATTTACCAACCAATTCCCAACTAAACACATCTATATCCAATTGAGATTTTATAGTTTCTCTTAGAAATTCCTTAAATGGCTAATTTCAAAATATTGGAACAATCTCTGATTTGACTGTCTCGGGAAATAATATTTCATGCCGCCTATTCATTTTTCAATGTTCGAATTTTCAGTTTCCTCATTATTGTTTTTATTTTTAGAGCCTATTTATATGTTAAACTCATTTACCAACCAATTCTCAACTAAGCACATCTATATCCAATTGAGATTTTATAGTTTCTCTTAGAAATTCCTTAAATGGCTAATTTCAAAATATTGGAACAATCTTTGATTTGACTGTCTCAGGAAATAATATTTCATGCCGCCTATTCATTTATTCAATGTTCGACTTTTCAGTTTCCTCATTATTTTTTTTATTTTTAGAGCCTATTTATATGTTAAACTCATTTACCAACCAATTCCCAACTAAACATATCTATATCAAATTGAGATTTTATAGTTTCTCTTAGAAATTCCTTAAATGGCTAATTTCAAAATATTGGAACAATCTCTGATTTGACTGTCTCGGGAAAATAATATTTCATGCCGCCTATTCAATTTTTCAATGTTCGACTTTTCAGTTTCCTCATTATTGTTTTTATTTTTAGAGCCTATTTATATGTTAAACTCATTTACCAACCAATTCCCAACTAAACACATCTATATCCAATTGAGATTTTATAGTTTCTCTTAGAAATTCCTTAAATGGCTAATTTCAAAATATTGGAACAATCTTTGATTTGACTGTCTCGGGAAATAATATTTCATGCCGCCTATTCATTTTTTCAATGTTTGACTTCTCAGTTTCCTCATTATTGTTTTTATTTTTAGAGCCTATTTATATGTTAAACTCATTTACCAACCAATACCAACTAAACACATCTATATCCAATTGAGATTTAATAGTTTCTCTTATAAATTCCTTAAATGGCTAATTTCAAAATATTGGAACAATCTTTGATTTGACTGTCTTGGGAAATAATATTTCATGCCTCCTATTCATTTTTTCAATGTTCGAATTTTCAGTTTCCTCATTTATGTTTTTATTTTTAGAGCCTATTTATATGTTAAACTCATTTACCAACCAATTCCCAACTAAACACATCTATATCCAATTGTGATTTTATAGTTTCTCTTAGAAATTTCTTAAATGGCTATATTCAAAATATTGGAACAATCTCTGATTTCAATGTCTCGGGAAATAATATTTCATGCCACCTATTCATTTTTTCAATGTTCGACTTTTCAGTTGCCTCATTATTGTTTTTATTTTTTGAGCCTATTTATATGTTAAACTGATTTACCAACCAATTCCCAACTAAACACATCTATATCCAATTGAGATTTTATATTTTCTCTTAGAAATTCCTTAAATGACTAATTTCAAAATATTGGAATAATCTCTGATTTGATTGTCTCGGGAAATAGTATTTCATGTCGACTTTTTAGTTTCCTCATTATTATTTTTATTTTTAGAGCCTATTTATATGTTAAACTCATTTACCAACCAATTCCCAACTAAACACATCTATATCCAATTGAGATTTTATAGTTTCTATTAGAAATTCCTTAAATGGCTAATTTCAAAATATTGGAACGATCTCTGATTTGACTGTCTCGGGAAACAATATTTCATGCCGCCTATTCATTTTTTCAATGTTCGACTTTTCAGTTTCCTCATTATTATTTTTATTTTTAGAGCCTATTTATATGTTAAACTCATTTACCAACCAATTCCCAACTAAACACATCTATATCCAATTGAGATTTTATAGTTTCTCTTAGAAATTCCTTAAATGGCTAATTTCAAAATATTGGAACAATCTCTGATTTCATTGTCTCGGGAAATAATATTTCATGCCGCCTATTCATTTTTTCAAAGTTCGACTTTTAAGTTTCCTCATTATTATTTTTATTTTTTGAGCTTATTTGTATGTTAAACTCATTTACCAACCAATTCCCAACTAAACACATCTATATCTAATTGAGATTTTATAATTTCTCTTAGAAATTCCTTAAATGACTAATTTCAAAATATTGGAATAATCTCTGATTTGATTGTCTCGGGAAATAGTATTTCATGCCGCCTATTCATTTTTTCAATGTTCCACTTTTCAGTTTCCTCATTATTGTTTTTATTTTTAGAGCCTATTTTTATGTTAAACCAATTCGCAACTAAACACATCTATATCCAATCGAGATTTTATTGTTTCTCTTAGAACTTCCTTAAATGGCTAATTTCAAAATATTGGAACAATCTCTGATTTGACTGTCTCGGGAAATAATATTTCATGCCGCCTATTCATTTTTCAATGTTCGAGTTTTCAGTTTCCTCATTATTGTTTTTATTTTTAGAGCCTATTTATATATTAAACTCATTTACCAACCAATTCCCAACTAAACACATCTATATCCAATTGAGATTTTATAGTTTCTCTTAGAAATTCCTTAAATGGCTAATTTCAAAATATTGGAAAAATCTCTGATTTGACTGTCTCGGGAAATAATATTTCATGCCGCCTATTCAATTTTTCAATGTTCGACTTTTCAGTTTCCTCATTATTGTTTTTATTTTTAGAGCCTATTTATATGTTAAAGTCATTTACCAACCAATTCCCAACTAAACACATCTATATCCAATTGAGATTTTATAGTTTCTCTTAGAAATTCCTTAAATGGCTAATTTCAAAATATTGGAACAATCTTTGATTTGACTGTCTCGGGAAATAATATTTCATGCCGCCTATTCATTTTTTCAATGATTGACTTTTCAGTTTCCTCATTATTGTTTTTATTTTTAGAGCCTATTTATATGTTAAACTCATTTACCAAACAATACCAACTAAACACATCTATATCCAATTGAGATTTTATAGTTTCTCTTAGAAATTCCATTGGAACAATCTCTTATTTGACTGTCTCGGGAAATAATATTTCATGCCTCCTATTCATTTTTTCAATGTTCGACTTTTCAGTTTCCTCATTATTTTTTTTATTTTTAGAGCCTATTTATATGTTAAACTCATTTACCAACCAATTCCCAACTAAACACATCTATATCCAATTGTGATTTTATAGTTTCTCTTAGAAATTCCTTAAATGGCTAATTTCAAAATATTGGAACAATCTCTGATTTCAATGTCTCGGGAAATAATTTTCATGCCGCCTATTCATTTTTCAATGTTCGACTTTTCAGTTTCCTCATTATTGTTTTTTTTAGCTTATTTATATGTTAAACTCATTTACCAACCAATTTCCAACTAAACACATTTATATCTAATTGAGATTTTATAGTTTCTCTTAGAAATTCCTTAAATGACTAATTTCAAAATATTGGAATAATCTCTGATTTGATTGTCTCGGGAAATAGTATTTCATGCCGCCTATTCATTTTTTCAATGTTCGACTTTTCAGTTTCCTAATTATTGTTTTTTTTTAGAGCCTATTTTATGTTAAACTCATTTACCAACCAATTCCCAAGTAAACACATCTATATCTAATTGAGATTTTATTGTTTCTCTTAGAAATTCCTTAAATGACTAATTTCAAAATATTGGAACAATCTATGATTTGACTGTCTTGGAAAATAATATTTCATGCCGCCTATTCACTTTTCAATGTTCGAATTTTCAGTTTCCTCATTATTGTTTTTATTTTTAGAGCCTATTTATATGTTAAACTCATTTACCAACCAATTCCCAACTAAACCCATCTATATCCAATTGAGATTTTATAGTTTCTCTTAGAAATTCCTTAAATGGATAATTTCAAAATATTGGAACAATCTCTGATTTGACTGTCTCGGGAAATAATATTTCATGCCGCCTATTCATTTTTCAATGTTCGAATTTCCAGTTTCCTCATTATTGTTATTATTTTTAGAGCCTATTTATATGTTAAACTCATTTCCAACCAATTCTTAACTAAGCACATCTATATCGAATTGAGATTTTATAGTTTCTCTTAGAAATTCCTTAAATGTCTAATTTTAAAATATTGGAACAATCTTTGATTTGACTGTCCCAGGAAATAATATTTCATGCCGCCTATTCATTTTTTCAATGTTCGACTTTTCAATTTCCTCATTATTGTTTTTATTTTTAGAGCCTATTTATATGTTAAACTCATTTACCAACCAATTCCCAACTAAATACATCTATATCCAATTAAGATTTTATAGTTTCTCTTAGAAATTCCTTAAAATATCTAATTTCCAAATATTGGAACAATCTTTGATTTGACTGTCTCGGGAAATAATATTTCATGCCGCCTATTCAATTTTTCAATGTTCGACTTTTCAATTTTCTCATTATTGTTTTTATTTTTAGAGCCTATTTATATGTTAAACTCATTTACCAACCAATTCCCAACTAAACACATCCATATCCAATTGAGATTTTATAGTTTCTCTTAGAAATTCCATAAATGGCTAATTTCAAAATATTGGAACAATCTTTGATTTGACTGTCTCGGGAAATAATATTTCATGCCGCCTATTCATTTTTTCAATGTTTGACTTTTTAGTTTCCTCATTATGTTTTTATTTTTAGAGCCTATTTATATGTTAAACTCATTTACCAACCAATTCCCAACTAAACACATCTATATCCAATTGAGATTTTATAGTTTCTCTTAGAAATTCCTTAAATGGCTAATTTCAAAATATTGAAACAATCTCTGATTTGACTGTCTCGAGAAATAATATTTCATGCCGCCTATTCATTTTTCAATGTTCGACTTTTCAGTTTCCTCATTATTGTTTTTATTTTTAGAGCCTATTTATATGTTAAACTCATTTACCAACCAATTCCCAACTAAACACATCTATATCCAATTGTGATTTTATAGTTTCTCTTAGAAATTCCTTAAATGGTTAATTTCAAAATATTGGAACAATCTCTGATTTCAATGTCTCGGGAAATAATATTTCATGCCGCCTATTCATTTTTTCAATGTTCGACTTTTAAGTTTCCTCATTATTGTTTTTATTTTTTGAGCCTATTTATATGTTAAACTCATTTACCAACCAATTCCCAATTAAACACATCTATATCCAATTGAGATTTTATAGTTTCTCTTAGAAATTCCTTAAATGACTAATTTCAAAATATTTGAATAATCTCTGATTTGATTGTCTCGAGAAATAGTATTTCATGTCGACTTTTCAGTTTCCTCATTATTATTTTTATTTTTAGAGCCTATTTATATGTTAAACTCATTTACCAACCAATTCCCAACTAAACACATCTATATTCAATTGAGATTTTATAGTTTCTCTTAGAAATTCCTTAAATGTCTAATTTCAAAATATTGGAACAGTCTCTGATTTGACTGTCTTGGGAAATAATATTTCATGCCGCCTATTCATTTTTTTAATGTTCGACTTTTTAGTTTCCTCATTATTGTTTTTATTTTTAGAGCCTATTTATATGTTAAACTCATTTACAAACCAATTCCCATCTAAACACATCTATATCTAATTGAGATTTTATAGTTTCTCTTAGAAATTCCTTAATTGACTAATTTCAAAATATTAGAATAATCTCTGATTTGATTGTCTCGGGATATAGTATTTCATGCCGCCTATTCATTTTTTTTAATGTTCGACTTTTCAGTTTCCTCATTATTGTTTTTATTTTTAGAGCCTATTTATATGTTAAACTCATTTACCAACCAATTCCCAACTAAGCACATCTATATCCAATTGAGATTTTATAGTTTCTCTTAGAAATTCCTTAAATGGCTAATTTTAAAATATTGGAACAATCTCTGATTTGACTGTCTCGAGAAATAATATTTCATGCCGCCTATTCATTTTTTCAATGTTCGACTTTTCAGTTTCCTCATTATTGTTTTTAGTTTTAGAGCCTATTTATATGTTAAACTCATTTACCAACTAATTCCTAACTAAACACATCTATATCCGATTGAGATTTTATAGTTTCTCTTAGAAATTCCTTAAATGGCTAATTTCAAAATATTGGAACAATATTTGATTTGACTGTCTCGGGAAATAATATTTCATGCCGCCTATTCATTTTTCAATGTTCGACTTTTCAGTTTCCTCATTATTGTTTTTATTTTTAGAACCTATTTATATGTTAAACTCATTTCCAACCAATTCTCAACTAAACACATCTATATCCAATTGAGATTTTATAGTTTCTCTTAGAAATTCCTTAAATGGCTAATTTCAAAATATTAGAACAATCTCTGATTTGACTGTCTCAGGAAATAATATTTCATGCCGCCTATTCATTTTTTTAATGTTCGACTTTTCAGTTTCCTCATTATTGTTTTTATTTTTAGAGCCTATTTATATGTTAAACTCATTTACCAACCAATTCCCAACTAAACACATCTATATCCAATTGAGGTTTTATAGTTTCTCATATAAATTCCTTAAATGGCTAATTTCAAAATATTGGAACAATCTCTGATTTAACTGTCTCGGGAAATAATATTTCATGCCGCCTATTCAATTTTTCAATGTTCCACTTTTCAGTTTCCTCATTATTGTTTTTATTTTTAGAGCCTATTTATATGTTAAACTCATTTACCAACCAATTCCCAACTAAACACATCTATATCCAATTGAGATTTTATAGTTTCTCTTAGAAATTCCTTAAATGACTAATTTCAAAATATTGGAATAATCTCCGATTTGATTGTCTCGGGAATTAGTATTTCATGCCGCCTATTCATTTTTTCAATGTTCGACTTTTCAGTTTCCTCATTATTGTTTTTATTTTTAGAGCCTATTTATATGTTAAACTCATTTACCAACCAATTCCCAACTAAACACACCTATATCCAATTGAGATTTTGTAGTTTCTCTTAGAAATTCCTTAAATGGCTAATTTTAAAATATTGGAACAATCTCTGATTTGACTGTCTCGGAAAATAATATTTCATGCCGCCTATTCATTTTTCAATGTTCGAATTTTTAGTTTCCTCATTATTGTTTTTATTTTTAGAGCCTATTTATATGTTAAACTCATTTCCAACCAATTCCCAACTAAACACATCTATATCCAATTGAGATTTTATAGTTTCTCTTAGAAATTCCTTAAATGACTAATTTTAAAATATTGGAATAATCTCTGATTTGATTGTCTCGGGAAATAGTATTTCATGCCGCCTATTCATTTTTTCAATGTTCGACTTTTCAGTTTCCTCATTATTGCTTTTATTTTTAGAGCCTATTTATATGTTAAACTCATTTACCAACCAATTCCCAACTAAACACATCTATATCCAATTGAGATTTTATAGTTTCTCTTAGAAATTCCTTAAATGGCTAATTTCAAAATATTGGAACAATCTTTGATTTGACTGTCTCGGGAAATAATATTTCATGCCGCCTATTCATTTTTTTAATGTTCGACTTTTTAGTTTCCTCATTATTGTTTTTATTTTTAGAGCCTATTTATATGTTAAACTCATTTACCAACCAATTCCCAACTAAACACATCTATATCCAGTTGAGATTTTATAATTTCTCTTAGAAATTCCTTAAATGGCTAATTTCAAAATATTGGAACAATCTCTTATTTGACTGTCTCGGGAAATAATATTTCATGCCGCCTATTCATTTTTTCAATGTTCGACTTTTCAGTTTCCTCATTATTGTTTTTATTTTTGTAGCCTATTTATAAGTTAAACTCATTTACCAACTAAACACATCTATATCCAATTGAGATTTTATAGTTTCTCTTAGAAATTCCTTAAATGACTAATTTCAAAATATTGGAATAATCTCTGATTTGATTCTCCCGGGAAATAGTATTTCATGCCGCCTATTCATTTTTTCAATGTTCGACTTTTCAGTTTCCTCATTATTGTTTTTATTTTTAGAGCCTATTTATATGTTAAACTCATTTACCAACCAATTCCCAACTAAACACATCTATATCCAATTGAGATTTTATAGTTACTCTTAGAAATTCCTTAAATGGCTAATTTCAAAATATTGGAACAATCTCTTATTTGACTGTCTCGGGAAATAATAATTCATGCCGCCTATTCATTTTTCAATGTTCGAATTTTCAGTTTCCTCATTATTGTTTTTATTTTTAGAGCCTATTTTTATGTTAAACTCATTTCCAACCAATTCTCAACTAAGCACATCTATATCCAATTGAGATTTTATAGTTTCTCTTAGAAATTCCTTAAATGGCTAATTTCAAAATATTGGAACAATCTTTGATTTGACTGTCTCAGGAAAAAGTATTTCATGCCGCCTATTCATTTTTTCAATGTTCGACTTTTCAGTTTACTCATTATTGTTTTTATTTTTACAGCCTATTTATATGTTAAACTCATTTACCAACCATTTCCCAACTAAACACATCTATATCCAATTGAGATTTTATAGTTTTTCTTAGAAATTCCTTAAATGGCTAATTTCAAAATATTGGAACAATCTCTGATTTGACTGTCTCGGGAAATAATATTTCATGCCGCCTATTCAATTTTTCAATGTTCGACTTTTCAGTTTCCTCATTATTGCTTTTATTTTTAGAGCCTACTTATATGATAAACTCATTTACCAACCAATTCCCAACTAAACACATCTATATCCAATTGAGATTTTATAGTTTCTCTTAGAAATTCCTTAAATGGATAATTTCAAAATATTGGAACAATCTTTGATTTGACTGTCTCGGGAAATAATATTTCATGCCGCCTATTCATTTTTTCAATGTTTGACTTTTTAGTTTCCTTATTATGTTTTTATTTTTAGAGCATATTTATATGTTAAACTCATTTACCAACCAATTCCCAACTAAACACATCTATATCCAATTGAGATTTTATAGTTTCTCTTAGAAATTCCTTAAATGGCTAATTTCAAAATATTGAAACAATCTCTGATTTGACTGTCTCGGGAAATAATATTTCATGCCGCCTATTCATTTTTCAATGTTCGACTTTTCAGTTTCCTCATTATTGTTTTTATTTTTAGAGCCTATTTATATGTTAAACTCATTTACCAACCAATTCCCAACTAAACACATCTATATCCAATTGTGATTTTATAGTTTCTCTTAGAAATTCCTTAAATGGTTAATTTCAAAATATTGGAACAATCTCTGATTTCAATGTCTCGGGAAAGAATATTTCATGCCGCCTATTCATTTTTTCAATGTTCGACTTTTCAGTTTCCTCATTATTGTTTTTATTTTTTGAGCCTATTTATATGTTAAACTCATTTACCAACCAATTCCCAACTAAACACATCTATATCCAATTGAGATTTTATAGTTTCTCTTAGAAATTCCTTAAATGACTAATTTCAAAATATTGGAGTAATCTCTGATTTGATTGTCTCGAGAAATAGTATTTCATGCCGCCTATTCATTTTTTTAATGTTCGACTTTTTAGTTTCCTCATTATTGTTTTTATTTTTAGAGCCTATTTATATGTTAAACTCATTTACCAACCAATTCCCAACTAAACACATATATATCCAGTTGAGATTTTATAATTTCTCTTAGAAATTCCTTAAATGGCTAATTTCAAAATATTGGAACAATCTCTTATTTGACTGTCTCGGGAAATAATATTTCATGCCGCCTATTCATTTTTTCAATGTTCGACTTTTCAGTTTCCTCATTATTGTTTTTATTTTTGTAGCCTATTTATAAGTTAAACTCATTTACCAACTAAACACATCTATATCCAATTGAGATTTTATAGTTTCTCTTAGAAATTCCTTAAATGACTAATTTCAAAATATTGGAATAATCTCTGATTTGATTCTCCCGGGAAATAGTATTTCATGCCGCCTATTCATTTTTTCAATGTTCGACTTTTCAGTTTCCTCATTATTGTTTTTATTTTTAGAGCCTATTTATATGTTAAACTCATTTACCAACCAATTCCCAACTAAACACATCTATATCCAATTGAGATTTTATAGTTACTCTTAGAAATTCCTTAAATGGCTAATTTCAAAATATTGGAACAATCTCTTATTTGACTGTCTCGGGAAATAATAATTCATGCCGCCTATTCATTTTTCAATGTTCGAATTTTCAGTTTCCTCATTATTGTTTTTATTTTTAGAGCCTATTTTTATGTTAAACTCATTTCCAACCAATTCTCAACTAAGCACATCTATATCCAATTGAGATTTTATAGTTTCTCTTAGAAATTCCTTAAATGGCTAATTTCAAAATATTGGAACAATCTTTGATTTGACTGTCTCAGGAAAAAGTATTTCATGCCGCCTATTCATTTTTTCAATGTTCGACTTTTCAGTTTACTCATTATTGTTTTTATTTTTACAGCCTATTTATATGTTAAACTCATTTACCAACCATTTCCCAACTAAACACATCTATATCCAATTGAGATTTTATAGTTTTTCTTAGAAATTCCTTAAATGGCTAATTTCAAAATATTGGAACAATCTCTGATTTGACTGTCTCGGGAAATAATATTTCATGCCGCCTATTCAATTTTTCAATGTTCGACTTTTCAGTTTCCTCATTATTGCTTTTATTTTTAGAGCCTACTTATATGGTAAACTCATTTACCAACCAATTCCCAACTAAACACATCTATATCCAATTGAGATTTTATAGTTTCTCTTAGAAATTCCTTAAATGGATAATTTCAAAATATTGGAACAATCTTTGATTTGACTGTCTCGGGAAATAATATTTCATGCCGCCTATTCATTTTTTCAATGTTTGACTTTTTAGTTTCCTTATTATGTTTTTATTTTTAGAGCATATTTATATGTTAAACTCATTTACCAACCAATTCCCAACTAAACACATCTATATCCAATTGAGATTTTATAGTTTCTCTTAGAAATTCCTTAAATGGCTAATTTCAAAATATTGAAACAATCTCTGATTTGACTGTCTCGGGAAATAATATTTCATGCCGCCTATTCATTTTTCAATGTTCGACTTTTCAGTTTCCTCATTATTGTTTTTATTTTTAGAGCCTATTTATATGTTAAACTCATTTACCAACCAATTCCCAACTAAACACATCTATATCCAATTGTGATTTTATAGTTTCTCTTAGAAATTCCTTAAATGGTTAATTTCAAAATATTGGAACAATCTCTGATTTCAATGTCTCGGGAAATAATATTTCATGCCGCCTATTCATTTTTTCAATGTTCGACTTTTCAGTTTCCTCATTATTGTTTTTATTTTTTGAGCCTATTTATATGTTAAACTCATTTACCAACCAATTCCCAACTAAACACATCTATATCCAATTGAGATTTTATAGTTTCTCTTAGAAATTCCTTAAATGACTAATTTCAAAATATTGGAGTAATCTCTGATTTGATTGTCTCGAGAAATAGTATTTCATGCCGCCTATTCATTTTTTTAATGTTCGACTTTTTAGTTTCCTCATTATTGTTTTTATTTTTAGAGCCTATTTATATGTTAAACTCATTTACCAACCAATTCCCAACTAAACACATCTATATCCAGTTGAGATTTTATAATTTCTCTTAGAAATTCCTTAAATGGCTAATTTCAAAATATTGGAACAATCTCTTATTTGACTGTCTCGGGAAATAATATTTCATGCCGCCTATTCATTTTTTCAATGTTCGACTTTTCAGTTTCCTCATTATTGTTTTTATTTTTGTAGCCTATTTATAAGTTAAACTCATTTACCAACTAAACACATCTATATCCAATTGAGATTTTATAGTTTCTCTTAGAAATTCCTTAAATGACTAATTTCAAAATATTGGAATAATCTCTGATTTGATTCTCCCGGGAAATAGTATTTCATGCCGCCTATTCATTTTTTCAATGTTCGACTTTTCAGTTTCCTCATTATTGTTTTTATTTTTAGAGCCTATTTATATGTTAAACTCATTTACCAACCAATTCCCAACTAAACACATCTATATCCAATTGAGATTTTATAGTTACTCTTAGAAATTCCTTAAATGGCTAATTTCAAAATATTGGAACAATCTCTTATTTGACTGTCTCGGGAAATAATAATTCATGCCGCCTATTCATTTTTCAATGTTCGAATTTTCAGTTTCCTCATTATTGTTTTTATTTTTAGAGCCTATTTTTATGTTAAACTCATTTCCAACCAATTCTCAACTAAGCACATCTATATCCAATTGAGATTTTATAGTTTCTCTTAGAAATTCCTTAAATGGCTAATTTCAAAATATTGGAACAATCTTTGATTTGACTGTCTCAGGAAAAAGTATTTCATGCCGCCTATTCATTTTTTCAATGTTCGACTTTTCAGTTTACTCATTATTGTTTTTATTTTTACAGCCTATTTATATGTTAAACTCATTTACCAACCATTTCCCAACTAAACACATCTATATCCAATTGAGATTTTATAGTTTTTCTTAGAAATTCCTTAAATGGCTAATTTCAAAATATTGGAACAATCTCTGATTTGACTGTCTCGGGAAATAATATTTCATGCCGCCTATTCAATTTTTCAATGTTCGACTTTTCAGTTTCCTCATTATTGCTTTTATTTTTAGAGCCTACTTATATGGTAAACTCATTTACCAACCAATTCCCAACTAAACACATCTATATCCAATTGAGATTTTATAGTTTCTCTTAGAAATTCCTTAAATGGATAATTTCAAAATATTGGAACAATCTTTGATTTGACTGTCTCGGGAAATAATATTTCATGCCGCCTATTCATTTTTTCAATGTTTGACTTTTTAGTTTCCTTATTATGTTTTTATTTTTAGAGCATATTTATATGTTAAACTCATTTACCAACCAATTCCCAACTAAACACATCTATATCCAATTGAGATTTTATAGTTTCTCTTAGAAATTCCTTAAATGGCTAATTTCAAAATATTGAAACAATCTCTGATTTGACTGTCTCGGGAAATAATATTTCATGCCGCCTATTCATTTTTCAATGTTCGACTTTTCAGTTTCCTCATTATTGTTTTTATTTTTAGAGCCTATTTATATGTTAAACTCATTTACCAACCAATTCCCAACTAAACACATCTATATCCAATTGTGATTTTATAGTTTCTCTTAGAAATTCCTTAAATGGTTAATTTCAAAATATTGGAACAATCTCTGATTTCAATGTCTCGGGAAATAATATTTCATGCCGCCTATTCATTTTTTCAATGTTCGACTTTTCAGTTTCCTCATTATTGTTTTTATTTTTTGAGCCTATTTATATGTTAAACTCATTTACCAACCAATTCCCAACTAAACACATCTATATCCAATTGAGATTTTATAGTTTCTCTTAGAAATTCCTTAAATGACTAATTTCAAAATATTGGAGTAATCTCTGATTTGATTGTCTCGAGAAATAGTATTTCATGTCGACTTTTCAGTTTCCTCATTATTATTTTTATTTTTAGAGCCTATTTATATGTTAAACTCATTTACCAACCAATTCCCAACTAAACACATCTATATTCAATTGAGATTTTATAGTTTCTCTTAGAAATTCCTTAAATGGCTAATTTCAAAATATTGGAACAATCTCTGATTTGACTGTCTCGGGAAATAATATTTCATGCCGCCTATTCATTTTTTCAATGTTCGACTTTTCAGTTTCCTCATTATTGTTTTTATTTTTAGAGCCTATTTATATGTTAAACTCATTTACCAACCAATTCCCATCTAAACACATCTATATCTAATTGAGATTTTATAGTTTCTATTAGAAATTCCTTAAATGGCTAATTTCAAAATATTGGAACAATCTCTGATTTCAATGTCTCGGGAAATAATATTTCATGCCGCCTGTTCATTTTTTCAATGTTCGACTTTTCTGTTTCTTCATTATTGTTTTTATTTTTTGAGCCTATATATAAGTTAAACTCATTTACCAACCAATTTCCAACTAAACACATCTATATCCAATTGAGATTTTATAGTTTCTCATAGAAATTCCTTAAATGGCTAATTTCAAAATATTGGAACAATCTCTGATTTAACTGTCTCGGGAAATAATATTTCATGCCGCCTATTCAATTTTTCAATGTTCCACTTTTCAGTTTCCTCATTATTGTTTTTATTTTTAGAGCCTATTTATATGTTAAACTCATTTACCAACCAATTCCCAACTAAACACATCTATATCCAATTGAGATTTTATAGTTTCTCTTAGAAATTCCTTCAATGGCTAATTTCAAAATATTGGAACAATCTTTGATTTGACTGTCTCGAGAAATAATATTTCATGCCGCCTATTCATTTTTTTAATGTTCGAATTTTTAGTTTCCTCATTATTGTTTTTATTTTTAGAGCCTATTTATATGTTAAACTCATTTACCAACCAATTCCCAACTAAACACATCTATATCCAATTGAGATTTTATAGTTTCTCATAGAAATTCCTTAAATGGCTAATTTCAAAATATTGGAAAAATCTCTGATTTAACTGTCTCGGAAAATAATATTTCATGTCGCCTATTCATTTTTCAATGTTCGACTTTTCAGTTTCCTCATTATTGTTTTTATTTTTAGAACCTATTTATATGTTAAACTCATTTCCAACCAATTCTCAACTAAACACATCTATATCCAATTGAGATTTTATAGTTTCTCTTAGAAATTCCTTAAATGGCTAATTTCAAAATATTGGAACAATCTCTAATTTGACTGTCTCAGGAAATAATATTTCATGCCGCCTATTCATTTTTTCAATGTTCGACTTTTCAGTTTCCTCATTATTGTTTTTATTTTTAGAGCCTATTTATATGTTAAACTCATTTACCAACCAATTCCCAACTAAACACATCTATATCCAATTGAGATTTTATAGTTTCTCATAGAAATTCCTTAAATGGCTAATTTCAAAATATTGGAACAATCTCTGATTTAACTGCCTCGGGAAATAATATTTCATGCCGCCTATTCAATTTTTCAATGTTCCACTTTTCAGTTTCCTCATTATTGTTTTTATTTTTAGAGCCTATTTATATGTTAAACTCATTTACCAACCAATTCCCAACTAAACACATCTATATCCAATTGAGATTTTATAGTTTCTCTTAGAAATTCCTTAAATGGCTAATTTCAAAATATTGGAACAATCTTTGATTTGACTATCTCGGGAAATAATATTTCATGCCACCTATTCATTTTTTTAATGTTCGAATTTTTAGTTTCCTCATTATTGTTTTTATTTTTAGAGCCTATTTATATGTTAAAATCATTTACCAACCAGTTCCCAACTAAACACATCTATATCCAGTTGAGATTTTATAGTTTCTCTTAAAAATTCCTTAAATGGCTAATTTCAAAATATTGGAACAATCTCTGATTTGATTGTCTCGGGAAATAATATTTCATGCCGCCTATTCAGTTTTTCAATGTTCTACTTTTCAGTTTCCTCATTATTGTTTTTATTTTTAGAGCCTATTTATATGTTAAACTCATTTACCAACCAATTCCCAACTAAACACATCTATATCCAATTGAGATTTTATAGTTTCTCTTAGAAATTCCTTAAATGGCTAATTTCAAAATATTGGAACAATCTCTGATTTCAATGTCTCGGGAAATAAGATTTCATGCCGCCTATTCATTTTTTCAATGTTCGACCTTTCAGTTTCCTCATTATTGTTTTTATTTTTTGAGCCTATTTATATGTTAATCTCATTTACCAACCAATTCCCAACTAAACACATCTATATCCAATTGAGATTTTATAGTTTCTCTTAGAAATTCCTTAAATGACTAATTTCAAAATATTGGAATAATCTCCAATTTGATTGTCTCGGGAAATAGTATTTCATGCCGCCTATTCATTTTTTCAATATTCGACTTTTCAGTTTCCTCATTATTGTTTTTATTTTTAGAGCCTATTTATATGTTAAACTCATTTACCAACCAATTCCCAACTAAACACATCTATATCCAATTGAGATTTTGTAGTTTCTCTTATAAATTCTTTAAATGGCTAATTTCAAAATATTGGAACAATCTCTGATTTGACTGTCTCAGAAAATAATATTTCATGCCGCCTATTCATTTTTCAATGTTCGAATTTTCAGTTTCCTCATTATTGTTTTTATTTTTAGAGCCTATTTATATGTTAAACTCATTTCGAACCAATTCCCAACTAAACACATCTATATCCAATTGAGATTTTATAGTTTCTCTTAGAAATTCCTTAAATGACTAATTTTAAAATATTGGAATAATCTCTGATTTGATTGTCTCGGGAAATAGTATTTCATGCCGCCTATTCATTTTTTCAATGTTCGACTTTTCAGTTTCCTCATTATTTCTTTTATTTTTAGAGCCTATTTATATGTTAAACTCATTTACCAACCAATTCCCAACTAAACACATCTATATCCAATTGAGATTTTGTAGTTGCTCTTAGAAATTCCTTAAATGGCTAATTTCAAAATATTGGAACAATCTCTGATTTGACTGTCTCGGGAAATAATATTTCATGCCGCCTTTTCAATTTTTCAATGTTCCACTTTTTAGTTTCCTCATTATTGTTTTTATTTTTAGAGCCTATTTATATGTTAAACTCATTTACCAACCAATTCCCAACTAAACATATCTATATCCAATTGAGATTTTATAGTTTCTCTTAGAAATTCCTTAAATGGCTAATTTCAAAATATTGGAACAATCTTTGATTTTGCTGTCTCGGGAAATAATATTTCATGCCGCCTATTCATTTTTTTAATGTTCGACTTTTCAGTTTCCTCATTATTGTTTTTATTTTTAGAGCCTATTTATATGTTAAACTCATTTACCAACCAATTCCCAACTAAATACATCTATATCCAGTTGAGATTTTATAGTTTCTCTTAGAAATTCCTTAAATGGCTAATTTCAAAATATTGGAACAATCTCTGATTTGACTGTCTCGGGAAATAATATTTCATGCCGCCTATTCATTTTTTCAATGTTCGACTATTCAGTTTCCTCATTGTTGTTTTTATTTTTAGAGCCTATTTATATGTTAAACTCATTTACCAACCAATTCCCAACTAAACACATCTATATCCAATTGATATTTTATAATTTCTCTTAGAAATTCCTTAAATAGCTAATTTCAAAATATTGGAACAATCTCTGATTTCAATGTCTCGGGAAATAATATTTCATGCCGCCTATTCATTTTTTCAATGTTCGACTTTTTAGTTTCCTTATTATTGTTTTTATTTTTTGAGCCTATTTATAAGTTAAACTCATTTACCAACCAATTCCCAACTAAACACATCTATATCCAATTGAGATTTTATAGTTTCTCTTAGAAATTCCTTAAATGACTAATTTCAAAATATTGGAATAATCTCTGATTTGATTCTCCCGGGAAATAGTATTTCATGCCGTCTATTCATTTTTCAATGTTCGAATTTTCAGTTTCCTCATTATTGTTTTTATTTTCAGAGCCTATTTATATGTTAAACTCATTTCCAACCAATTCTCAACTAAGCACATCTATATCCAATTGAGATTTTATAGTTTCTCTTAGAAATTCCTTAAATGGCTAATTTCAAAATATTGGAACAATCTTTGATTTGATTGTCTCAGGAAAAAATATTTCATGCCGCCTATTCATTTTTTCAATGTTCGACTTTTCAGTTTCCTCATTATTGTTTTTATTTTTAGAGCCTATTTATATGTTAAACTCATTTACCAACCAATTCCCAACTAAACACATCTATATCCAATTGAGATTTTATAGTTTCTCTTAGAAATTCCTTAAATGGCTAATTTCAAAATATTGGAACAATCTCTGATTTGACTGTCTCGGGAAATAATATTTCATGCCGCCTATTCAATTTTTCAATGTTCGACTTTTCAGTTTCCTTATTATTGCTTTTATTTTTAGAGCCTACTTATATGGTAAACTCATTTACCAACCAATTCCCAACTAAAAACATCTATATCCAATTGAGATTTTATAGTTTCTCTTAGAAACTCCTTAAATGGATAATTTCAAAATATTGGAACAATCTTTGATTTGACTGTCTCGGTAAATAATATTTCATGCCGCCTATTCATTTTTTCAATGTTTGACTTTTTAGTTTCCTCATTATGTTTTTATTTTTAGAGCCTATTTATATGTTAAACTCATTTACCAACCAATTCCCAACTAAACACATCTATATCCAATTGAGATTTTATAGTTTCTCTTAGAAATTCCTTAAATGGCTAATTTCAAAATATTGAAACAATCTCTGATTTGACTGTCTCGGGAAATAATATTTCATGCCGCCTATTCATTTTTCAATGTTCGACTTTTCAGTTTCCTCATTATTGTTTTTATTTTTAGAGCCTATTTATATGTTAAACTCATTTACCAACCAATTCCCCACTAAACACATCTATATCCAATTGTGATTTTATAGTTTCTCTTAGAAATTCCTTAAATGGTTAATTTCAAAATATTGGAACAATCTCTGATTTCAATGTCTCGGGAAATAATATTTCATGCCGCCTATTCATTTTTTCAATGTTCGACTTTTCAGTTTCCTCATTATTGTTTTTATTTTTTGAGCCTATTTATATGTTAAACTCATTTACCAACCAATTCCCAACTAAACACATCTATATCCAATTGAGATTTTATAGTTTCTTTTAGAAATTCCTTAAATGACTAATTTCAAAATATTGGAATAATCTCTGATTTGATTGTCTCGAGAAATAGTATTTCATGTCGACTTTTCAGTTTCCTCATTATTATTTTTATTTTTAGAGCCTATTTATATGTTAAACTCATTTACCAACCAATTCCCAACTAAACACATCTATATTCAATTGAGATTTTATAGTTTCTCTTAGAAATTCCTTAAATGGCTAATTTCAAAATATTGGAACAATCTCTGATTTGACTGTCTCGGGTAATAATATTTCATGCCGCCTATTCATTTTTTCAATGTTCGACTTTTCAGTTTCCTTATTATTGTTTTTATTTTTAGAGCCTATTTATATGTTAAACTCATTTACCAACCAATTCCCATCTAAACACATCTATATCCAATTGAGATTTTATAGTTTCTATTAGAAATTCCTTAAATGGCTAATTTCAAAATATTGGAACAATCTCTGATTTCAATGTCTCGGGAAATAATATTTCATGCCGCCTGTTCATTTTTTCAATGTTCGACTTTTCAGTTTCCTCATTATTGTTTTTATTTTTTGAGCCTATTTATAAGTTAAACTAATTTACCAACCAATTCCTAACTAAACACATCTATATCCAATTGAGATTTTATAGTTTCTCATAGAAATTCCTTAAATGGCTAATTTCAAAATATTGGAACAATCTCTGATTTAACTGTCTCGGGAAATAATATTTCATGCCGCCTATTCAATTTTTCAATGTTCCACTTTTCAGTTTCCTCATTATTGTTTTTATTTTTAGAGCCTATTTATATGTTAAACTCATTTACCAACCAATTCCCAACTAAACACATCTATATCCAATTGAGATTTTATAGTTTCTCTTAGAAATTCCTTAAATGGCTAATTTCAAAATATTGGAACAATCTTTGATTTGACTGTCTCGGGAAATAATATTTCATGCCGCCTATTCATTTTTTTAATGTTCGAATTTTCAGTTTCCTCATTATTGTTTTTATTTTTAGAGCCTATTTATATGTTAAACTCATTTACCAACCAGTTCCCAACTAAACACATCTATATCCAGTTGAGATTTTATAGTTTCTCTTAGAAATTCCTTAAATGGCTAATTTCAAAATATTGGAACAATCTCTGATTTGATTGTCTCGGGAAATAATATTTCATGCCGCATATTCAGTTTTTCAATGTTCGACTTTTCAGTTTCCTCATTATTGTTTTTATTTTTAGAGCCTATTTATATGTTAAACTCATTTACCAACCAATTCCCAACTAAACACATCTATATCCAATTGAGATTTTATAGTTTCTCTTAGAAATTCCTGTGGAAACCTTGGTTTCCGGATCTTTGAAGCTACTAGGAATGCATCATGTTCATATGATTATATAATCAAAGCGGAATTAGAACACGACACATTAACAAGGTGTTTGGACACAAAGAACATGAATTAAAACAAATGGATTGCCAATTATATTAATAATCAACAATCACTAGACGTGTATACATTGAATCCCACGTCTAGTCGACACAAGCTTTAGGTTTACATTGTGAATATGAATGATAAAACCTAAGACCCTTGGTTTCTTTTATAGTTTAAGGATTAGGGTTTACAAGAGATAAGACTAAATAAACATGTAAATCTTCTATTTAAATAAACTTATGCAGAATATCTTTGCATGTTTATCTAAATAGAAGCTTCCATAAGCTTCTTTGTCTACGTTTTGTCAATGCTTGAATTGCATGTAACAATGCTTAGATTGTACATGACAACTCTTGAGCCAACAACGCTGGATTTGTTCTTGTCAACGCCTAAATTGCTCTTGACAACGCTTGGACAATAACTTCATGTTTTCTTCGTTTTTGAGTTTCTGCCACATCAACTTTTTGACCCAACAATCTTCCCCTAGTTGATAGTGGCAAAACTCTATGTGTATCTCTTGTAAGTTGTACATGATCTTCAAATTGCTTCCCCTCAAGTGTAGCATGTATTTCTTCCCCTTTTTGTCACATCAACAAGGAAGTAAACAATGTATGCAATCTTTGAAGATTCTCCAAATGTAGCTCTATGTAATGATCTTGAAGAACAATTAATATAATTTTTTTGATGTAGAAGTAGAATAACCCAACCTTGTGTTCCATGTCTTGTACTATCCATGTGATAAAGAACTTATACCTTTAGCATTATTAGCAGACCTCGATCTCTTGTCAATATTCTCATCCTAAGTGAGACACTGAGCACGATAATGTAACTCCTTCAAGTGTTATGACAAGCCTTCATCACCAACCATGTAAAGCACGAACAAGTTACCTTTAAAGTCGCAAGTGCATGACTTTAAGATATGATAGAACACAAACTCGCGAAAATCTTCTTCAATCAGCAAACTTACCATAAGAATTCTTCCCCTTAAGCCAACACCTCTTCATGATGAATTTAATGGAATAACATCTTCATACCATATGTAAAAGTTTCGCAACGGATAACTCTTCCACAAGGTTATCCCGATTACATAGTTTAAATATCCATCAAATTCCATGAATAGTTGCTAACTCGCTTTAAGATCATTAATTCATTTTAAAAATATCTGAGCCATAAATATCAACATGATATTCTATATTAAAACGGAGATTCCATGTACCTTCGTGTGTAAATACTACCTTTTTGTGTGCTCAAAACGTACCAATTCTCTCAAACAGCAGCAATTATTGTGTTGTCCAATATCCTCTTCTGTCCAATATCTTTACCAGATGTATTGTCCAATATCAGACAATACTTATCAGCGCTTGAAATACCATATATCGGACAACACTGTCAACGCTGTCAGCGTTGACTTATTCTGTCAGCGTCAACATCCTATTTGTCAGCGTTAAAGCCAACCTTGTCAGCGTCTCTTTTCTGATGACGTCACTTAGGCCATCAAATCACGTCCCATCATTCTTGATAACTACTTTATATTTCCTCATTTGTATCCCACAAAAACAGTAATGAATCCCGATTAAATAGGTAATAAACATAAAGTAATATCTCCAAATGATCAGTAATCCCCACGTTTGAATATGTGATCCCCTAAACTTCAGGAAAGTCAATTGTGATCTATAGTATCATAACCCATATCATGGGTATCAATCTTCTCACGTATTAGTAGGACCACTCAAAAATAGAATCAAATCATGAAATCACGTCCAAAAATAGCTCATATCTGCTCCATAATTTACGTATGAAGAATAAATAAGTATCCCATGTTTGATAAAAAACCTCCGGTTTTTAAGAGAGTCCCACATATATCCAGTACACATTACACAACAACTCCTGAATTGTAGGGAGTCCCACGTCTTTATCAACTTTCCATAACTGATCACGTCTCTTTTAATTTGTCACATAATTCATCACGTGGAAACCTTTTGCTGCATCCTTAACAGCTTAAATTCCTATCGCATGTTATTGTCCACCAATAAGAATATTAGAACCGTGTGAACACAATTCCACCAATCATAGAGCCTTCATCATGTGAACAATAGCGAATATATATTCTTCCTCGTGTGAACGCAGGTCTAAATTAACCATCAATAAGAATTGACCAATAAGAATCCTCTAATCGTGTGAACACGAATACTCTTCATGTGAACACACAAATCATCAAACAATCCTTCGTGTAAATCAGCCATTGCTTTCTTCGAATATATCAAGTGGACCTTTTCTTTACTTTTGATCGATCCATCATTCACACTTAATCCACACATGAATAGATCATATGTTTACCCACGTGAACAATAATCAGCAAAGACAATATACTACTACGATGATTTTAAGTGCATGCTGCCTAAGATTTCTTGCATATTAAATATTAAGTTAGGGTTTCCTCCAAACCCTAAATCAATTATAAACAGAAAAAGGATGTGTACAGCCTGAAAAGACTTATTGGATCTCGTTCTTCCTTAGCTTGGTTCACCTCACGATATTGGACGTTTTTGTGTGTGCAGCAGTGTTCAGAAGGTCATAACTTTTGATTGAACCGTTGGATCGTCACGAAATTTTATATGTGTGTTCTACATACATATATCTAAACATCCACCAGAGGGATTGTCGAGTTTTATCCCCAGGCAAAAGTTATTAGGCGTCAAAGTTGGCTGATGCATTCCATGATGCATTCTTATTAGCGTCTCACCTGTCAGCGCCCCGTTTACTCTTGTCAGCGTCCAATTTCCTCTTGTCAGCGTTCCAGTGACACAGCTAATTTTACTCCCAACAATCCTCCCCTAAACTTGATATCTACTCTAGTAATCAAGTTTCTGAATAAAATAAAACATACAGAGAGGATTCTTACAAACATACTTATCCCTGAATTTGAGTAATAATAAATCTCGAAAAGTCAATCACTCAAATCCCTTGTATAGTCAGCCTTCACTTGGTCTTAATAATCTTCAGTACCTGTAGTGTCTTTGGAGCTTTCTTTATTACTTTTGTCACTCAAATTCAATTGCTCCTCCCCTTTTTAAGACTCCTCTCCAAGATCAATATATAAGAACGGAATCAAGAACATCCTCCTTGCATCAGCTTCCAAAATAACAAGTCTATCAGTTCAAAACTGTGATCCTTGACAACTTGTACCATTTATGTATTATGCTTTTACAAGCTAATACAGATTTTCGTCAATTCCATTAATGTCAAAGGTTTCATACTGTCCTCATCCACATTCGGGAAATGAATCCTCAATGTTGATTCATAGGACATGGGGATGGACTAACTGATGATAAAACTGACTTGACATGCATTAAAGCTAGTGCCAATAGTCTCAGCCATCTCCATAACACTATACACCCTTGTGAAAGTGATCTCTGCTGCTACTAGATGTCAATCACTAGGAAAAACATCTCAATGATCATTAGGCTTCAAGATATCCAAAAATTTGAAAAATGAAAGGGTGATGAAACATTTTGGGTCTATAAAGAAGTTTATAAATGACATCAGTCATAGCATAAAATTTACTTGAGAATGTAGAAAACCTTAGTTAATACATAGACAAAGGTAATAATCCTAAAGAAAATTAACTAGACTCTAATAAGCAAGAGTGACAAACACTGTTCATGCATACACACATGCAAAATCATGATAGACACACATGAACTCTAGAGTCCTTTGTTCACAAATGCCCAAAAGAGAAAGTTAACTCATATAAAACCTTTGCAACTCCCCAAGTAAGCCCAAAAATATATCTACCCTAAGTCACCCATACGACCACACCCAATTCTAGGTCAAAAGTCTTGGCAGCATGCATGCAAAATAAACTACGTGCATGCTACAGTGCCTCGAGGTTTAGAAATTCCAACAATTTCATAAGGAAAGAGCCTTCATTATTTCTAACCCCCACTCACCTGTGGACACAATCTAGACTTGTGCAAGAGTGCTCTAAGAGTACCCAAAAACCTAGAGGTTTACCTCCCCTTAATAGAAGCATACAAATCATTATATGTGAATAAGCAAAATTTTATCTCAAGATAGGAATGTAAACACTCCAACCATTATAAATAAAAGTTTGCAATTCTGTATCCATCCAAATGTAGCTCCAGATTCCTGCATAGGTAGACAAAAACCACAAAAACACACACCAATAGAGGCTACCCTATCCCATGATAATGGGTAGAGATAACATGTCAGTAGATAAAAATAATATTAGTGGAAACACCAACAATGCATGTTCCTTGAGCATCCACTATCCCAATATCCTTGATCATTAACCTGCTTTTGGATAGGCTGCTTAAAAAGAAAACAAATTAGTTTTCTTTGGAGATCCAAGCCTTGTCAAACTTGGATCTGTCTAGTTGTTCAACTAGAGTGGTCTTATTCTTTACCATAAATCCCTGTTCATCCCTTTGTGACCTAACCACACAATTTGTTCCAATGATACTAGTAATGACCTTCTCAAGATATTTAAATCTATTGCAAGTCATTGAAATACCATTAAAATTAGAGTTTTGCTCTTGTTTAGGTTTCCATGTTAAGTGGGATGATGCTTTAGACCCTTGACCCTTATTAACCTAGTATCTTTGTTTATATGGTCTAAAATAAGGTCTTATACCAAACTTGGAGCTGTCAGCGCTGCATTTGTGCCTGTCAGTGTTGAATTTGTTCTTGTCAGCGCTGAATTTTTTCTTGTCAGCGCTGAATTTGTTTCTATCAGCGCCCAAATTAGGGTTTGCTACAGGAACATACTCCCTGTTTGACCAAGTATTGGTCTTTTGAAAGGGCCTTTTTCCATGGGTATTAGCTGCCTTAGAGAAGAAAGGAGTTGGTCTAGTAGCCTGTGGTCTAGTGTGGACAAAAGGTCTATGGTTGACATTAGATGACCTATTGTTAACGAATGAATTGTATCTACTGACACAATTATAGGCCAAACGTGAGAAGCTCCCACATGAGTAACAAGCCTTTTTGGACACAAACTTAGGCTTAGACTGATAAAAACCTGTCCCGTTAACACTTGCTTGGCTTTGGGGTGACCTAGGTTTCCTATACATTTCAGCATATTTAACACTAGGTTGTTTCTTAATTAAGGAGCCAAGATTAACAGCTTTTCCAGTGATAGGATTGGTCACAGTGATAGGTGTAGATACAACTGGACTCTCAATGGGTGTAGGCACAAATAGACTCTCACTAAGCATCCCACCCTTAACAAACAAAGTAGGGTTGGCCTTCTTCCACTCTTCTAGGTCAATAACCTTTTGTTGATATTCCTCAACTGGGGAAAGGACTCTAGGTGGAGGAATAAATTCCTCTTCTTGGAGTTCTGGAATACCAGTCCAAGAGAGATCTTTTCTTTGGACACCATAGAAGTCCCCAGCTGGTGGTGGAACAACAGAATAGTCATTCATCCCAATCCCTGTCATATCCTTAGGATCCCTCTGTTTATTAACACATTCTCCTAGGGTTTGTGTGGCTTTATCAAATCTTTGAATTTTAAGACCTACATTGTCCTTATTCTTGATAGCCTCATCTAACTTAGCCTGTAGTTCAACATTGACCCTATTCATGATGTTTCTAATATCATTACTAGCATTTAAATCATGTTTTAAGATATTAATTTTATCTTTTAGGTCAAACTCCATTTTCTTATACTCAGCTACAGTCTTTTCAGTTTGAGTAAGAGCAAGTTGATAGTTAGACAACTTGCATCTCTCAGTACTCACATCATCTAACAATCTTAACACCTCTTTGTTAAGTTTTTCAGTATTTAACCTACAACAAGAGTTATCACATACCTCACTATCAGAACATGAAGATGAATTAGAACTTGTGGAATTTGAAGTAGACGTGGCCTTAACTGAAAACATCATCAGATTCTTCTTCACCTTCTTCCTTAGCTTGGTTCACCTCACGATATTGGATCTCGTTCTTCAAATCAAAGTTTCTCAACAAGCTCTGATACCACTTGTTGATCCCAAACTTAGATCGATTTAGCTTTATGTATACGAGATTAGATCAAGTTATACACGTAGAGAAACTTTGTTGTATTAAACAAACTAAGTGTTATGCGGAATTTAACACTTAGAACAAATAACAAAACAATGTAAACCAAACTTTCACTTTGATTAATAATATTAATGAATGATTACAATGAAAGTGTTATGAGATATGTGGAAGATGTGTGTGAAAAGGATGTGTCTTATGTCTAACCCTAAGGCCTCCTTTTATAGGTTTAAGGAGCCTTGCACAAAAAGATAAGATCAATTATTTTAGGAAAAAAAATAAGATAAACACAACTTATTGACTAAATCTTTTTAAACATTAAGAATATATTCTGAATTCTTATCTTCATATTTTGTCCACCAGCTTGAAGAATTCATCATTGGCAGATTTAGTCCTTGTCTTTGTCTTAAAATTCTTCTTGTCAACGCCTTGATAATTCTTATCAGCGTCTCACCTGTCAGCGCCCCGTTTACTCTTGTCAGCGTCCAATTTCCTCTTGTCAGCGTTCCAATGACACAACTAATTTTATTCCCAACAATTCCTTAAATGGCTAATTTCAAAATATTGGAACAATCTCTGATTTCAATGTCTCGGGAAATAAGATTTCATGCCACCTATTCATTTTTTCAATGTTCGACTTTTCAGTTTCCTCATTATTGTTTTTATTTTTTGAGCCTATTTATATGTTAAACTCATTTACCAACCAATTCCCAACTAAACACATCTATATTCAATTGAGATTTTATAGTTTCTCTTAGAAATTCCTTAAATGGCTAATTTCAAAATATTGGAACAATCTCTGATTTGACTGTCTCTGGAAATAATATTTCATGCCGCCTATTCATTTTTTCAATGTTCGATTTTTTAGTTTCCTCATTATTGTTTTTATTTTTAGAGCCTATTTATATGTTAAACTCATTACCAACCAATTCCCATCTAAACACATCTATATCCAATTGAGATTTTATAGTTTCTATTAGAAATTCCTTAAATGGCTAATTTCAAAATATTGGAACAATCTCTGATTTCAATGTCTCGGGAAATAATATTTCATGCCGCCTGTTCATTTTTTCAATGTTCGACTTTTCAGTTTCCTCATTATTGTTTTTATTTTTTGAGCCTATTTATATGTTAAATTCATTTACCAACCAATTCCCAACTAAACACATCTATATCTAATTGAGATTTTATAGTTTCTCTTAGAAATTCCTTAATTGACTAATTTCAAAATATTAGAATAATCTCTGATTTGATTGTCTCGGGAAATAGTATTTCATGCCGCCTATTCATTTTTTTAATGTTCGACTTTTCAGTTTCCTCATTATTGTTTTTATTTTTAGAGCCTATTTATATGTTAAACTCATTTACCAACCAATTCCCAACTAAACACATCTATATCCGATTGAGATTTTATAGTTTTTCTTAGAAATTCCTTAAATGGCTAATTTCAAAATATTGGAACAATATTTGATTTGACTGTCTCGGGAAATAATATTTCATGTCGCCTATTCATTTTTCAATTTTCGACTTTTCAGTTTCCTCATTATTGTTTTTATTTTTAGAACCTATTTATATGTTAAACTCATTTCCAACCAATTCTCAACTAAACACATCTATATCCAATTGAGATTTTATAGTTTCTCTTAGAAATTCCTTAAATGGCTAATTTCAAAATATTGGAACAATCTCTGATTTGACTGTCTCAGGAAATAATATTTCATGCCGCCTATTCATTTTTTCAATGTTCGACTTTTTAGTTTCCTCATTATTGTTTTTATTTTTAGAGCCTATTTATATGTTAAACTCATTTACCAACCAATTCCCAACTAAACACATCTATATCCAATTGAGATTTTATAGTTTCTCATAGAAATTCCTTAAATGGCTAATTTCAAAATATTGGAACAATCTCTGATTTAACTGTCTCGGGAAATAATATTTCATGCCACCTATTCAATTTTTTAATGTTCCACTTTTCAGTTTCCTCATTATTGTTTTTATTTTTAGAGCCTATTTATATGTTAAACTCATTTACCAACCAATTCCCAACTAAACACATCTATATCCAATTGAGATTTTATAGTTTCTCTTAGAAATTCCTTAAATGGCTAATTTCAAAATATTGGAACAATCTTTGATTTGACTGTCTCGGGAAATAATATTTCATGCCGCCTATTCATTTTTTTAATGTTCGAATTTTCAGTTTCCTCATTATTGTTTTTATTTTTAGAGCCTATTTATATGTTAAACCCATTTACCAACCAGTTCCCAACTAAACACATCTATATCCAGTTGAGATTTTATAGTTTCTCTTAGAAATTCCTTAAATGGCTAATTTCAAAATATTGGAACAATCTTTGATTTGATTGTCTCGGGAAATAATATTTCATGCCGCCTATTCAGTTTTTCAATGTTCGACTTTTCAGTTTCCTCATTATTGTTTTTATTTTTAGAGCCTATTTATATGTTAAACTCATTTACCAACCAATTCCCAACTAAACACATCTATATCCAATTGAGATTTTGTAGTTTCTCTTAGAAATTCCTTAATGGCTAATTTCAAAATATTGGAACAATCTCTGATTTGACTATCTCCGAAAATAATATTTCATGCCGCCTATTCATTTTTCAATGTTCGAATTTTCAGTTTCCTCATTATTGTTTTTATTTTTAGAGCCTATTTATATGTTAAACACATTTCCAACTAATTCCCAACTAAACACATCTATATCCAATTGAGATTTTATAGTTTCTCTTAGAAATTCCTTAAATGACTAATTTTAAAATATTGGAATAATCTCTGATTTGATTGTCTCGGGAAATAGTATTTCATGCCGGCTATTCATTTTTTCAATGTTCGACTTTTCAGTTTCCTCATTATTGTTTTTATTTTTAGAGTCCATTTATATGTTAAACTCATTTACCAACCAATTCCCAACTAAACACATCTATATCCAATTGAGATTTTGTAGTTGCTCTTAGAAATTCCTTAAATGGCTAGTTTCAAAATATTGGAACAATCTCTGATTTGACTGTCTCAGGAAATAATATTTCATGCCGCCTATTCAATTTTTCAATGTTCCACTTTTCAGTCTCCTCATTATTGTTTTTATTTTAGAGCCTATTTATATGTTAAACTCATTTACCAACCAATTCCCAACTAAACACATCTATATCCAATTGAGATTTTATAGTTTCTCTTAGAAATTCCTTAAATGGCTAATTTCAAAATATTGGAACAATCTTTGATTTGACTGTCTTGGGAAATAATATTTCATGCCGCCTATTCATTTTTTTAATGTTCGACTTTTCAGTTTCCTCATTATTGCTTTTATTTTTAGAGCCTATTTATATGTTAAACTCAGTTACCAACCAATTCCCAACTAAACACATCTATATCCAGTTGAGATTTTATAGTTTCTCTTAGAAATTCCTTAAATGGCTAATTTCAAAATATTGGAACAATCTCTGATTTGACTGTCTCGGGAAATAATATTTCATGCCGCCTATTCATTTTTTCAATGTTCGACTATTCAGTTTCCTCATTATTGTTTTTATTTTTAGAGCCTATTTATATGTTAAACTCATTTACCAACCAATTCCCAACTAAACACATCTATATCCAATTGATATTTTATAATTTCTCTTAGAAATTCCTTAAATGGCTAATTTCAAAATATTGGAACAATCTCTGATTTCAATGTCTCGGGAAATAATATTTCATGCCGCCTATTCATTTTTTCAATGTTCGACTTTTCAGTTTCCTCATTATTTTTTTATTTTTTGAGCCTATTTATAAGTTAAACTCATTTACCAACCAATTCCCAACTAAACACATCTATATCCAATTGAGATTTTATAGTTTCTCTTAGAAATTCCTTAAATGACTAATTTCAAAATATTGGAATAATCTCTTATTTGATTCTCCCGGGAAGTAGTATTTCATGCCGCCTATTCATTTTTTCAATGTTCGACTTTTCAGTTTCCTCATTATTGTTTTTATTTTTAGAGCCTATTTATATGTTAAACTCATTTACCAACCAATTCCCAACTAAACACATCTATATCCAATTGAGATTTTATAATTACTCTCAGAAATTCCTTAAATGGCTAATTTCAAAATATTGGAACAATCTCTGATTTGACTGTCTCAGGAAATAATAATTCATGCCGCCTATTCATTTTTCAATGTTCGAGTTTTCAGTTTCCTCATTATTGTTTTTATTTTTAGAGCCTATTCATATGTTAAACTCATTTCCAACCAATTCTTAACTAAGCACATCAATATCCAATTGAGATTTTATAGTTTCTCTTAGAAATTCCTTAAATGGCTAATTTCAAAATATTGGAACAATCTTTGATTTGACTGTCTCAGGAAAAAATATTTCATGCCACCTATTCATTTTTTCAATGTTCGACTTTTCAGTTTCCTCATTATTGTTTTTATTTTTAGAGCCTATTTATATGTTAAACTCATTTACCAACCAATTCCCAACTAAACACATCTATATCCAATTGAGATTTTATAGTTTCTTTTAGAAATTCCTTAAATGGCTAATTTATAAATATTGGAACAATCTCTGATTTGACTGTCTCGGGAAATAATATTTCATGCCGCCTATTCAATTTTTCAATGTTCGACTTTTCAGTTTCCTCATTATTGCTTTTATTTTTAGAGCCTACTTATATGGTAAACTCATTTACCAACCAATTCCCAACTAAACACATCTATATCCAATTGAGATTTTATAGTTTCTCTTAGAAATTCCTTAAATGGCTAATTTCAAAATATTGGAACAATCTTTGATTTGACTGTCTCGAGAAATAATATTTCATGCCGCCTATTCATTTTTTCAATGTTTGACTTTTCAGTTTCCTCATTATTGTTTTTATTTTTAGAGCCTATTTATATGTTAAACTCATTTACCAACCAATTCCCAACTAAACACATCTATATCCAATTGAGATTTTATAGTTTCTCTTAGAAATTCCTTAAATGGCTAATTTCAAAATATTGGAACAATCTCTGATTTGACTGTCTCGGGAAATAATATTTCATGTCGCCTATTCATTTTTTCAATGTACGACTTTTCAGTTTCCTCATTATTGTTTTTATTTTTAGAGCCTATTTATATGTTAAACTCATTTACCAACCAATTCCCAACTAAACACATCTATATCCAATTGAGATTTTATAGTTTCTCTTAGAAATTCCTTAAATGGCTAATTTCAAAATATTGGAACAATCTCTGATTTCAATGTCTCGGGAAATAATATTTCATGCCGCCTATTCATTTTTTCGATGTTTGACTTTTCAGTTTCCTCATTATTGTTTTTATTTTTTGTGCCTATTTATATGTTAAACTCATTTACCAACCAATCCCAACTAAACACATCTATATCCAATTGAGATTTTATAGTTTCTCTTAGAAATTCCTTAAATGAGTAATTTCAAAATATTGGAATAATCTTTGATTTGATTGTCTCGGGAAATAGTATTTCATGCCGACTTTTTAGTTTCCTCATTATTATTTTTATTTTTAGAGCCTATTTATATGTTAAACTCATTTACCAACCAATTCCCAACTAAACACATCTATATCCAATTGAGATTTTATAGTTTCTCTTAGAAATTCCTTAAATGGCTAATTTCAAAATATTGGAACAATCTCTGATTTGACTGTCTCGGGAAATAATATTTCATGCCGCCTATTCAATTTTTCAATGTTCGACTTTTCAGTTTCTTCATTATTGTTTTTATTTTTAGAGCCTACTTATATGTTAAACTCATTTACCAACCAATTCCCAACTAAACACATCTATATCCAATTGAGATTTTATAGTTTCTCTTAGAAATTCCTTAAATGGCTAATTTCAAAATATTGGAACAATCTTTGATTTTACTGTCTCTGGAAATAATATTTCATGCCGCCTATTCATTTTTTCAATGTTTGACTTTTCAGTTTCCTCATTATTGTTTTTATTTTTAGAGCCTATTTATATGTTAAACTCATTTACCAACCAATTCCCAACTAAACACATCTATATCCAATTGAGATTTTATAGTTTCTCTTAGAAATTCCTTAAATGGCTAATTTCAAAATATTGGAACAATCTCTGATTTGACTGTCTCGGGAAATAATATTTCATGTCGCCTATTCATTTTTTCAATGTTCGACTTTTCAGTTTCCTCATTATTGTTTTTATTTTTAGAGCCTATTTATATGTTAAACTCATTTACCAACCAATTCCCAACTAAACACAACTATATCCAATTGAGATTTTATAGTTTCTCTTAGAAATTCCTTAAATGGCTAATTTCAAAATATTGGAACAATCTCTGATTTCAATGTCTCGAGAAATAAAATTTCATGCCGACTATTCATTTTTTCAATGTTTGACTTTTCAGTTTCCTCATTATTGCTTTTATTTTTTGAGCCTATTTATATGTTAAACTCATTTACCAACCAATCCCAACTAAACACATTTATATCCAATTGAGATTTTATAGTTTCTCTTAGAAATTCCTTAAATGACTAATTTCAAAATATTGGAATAATCTTTGATTTGATTGTCTCGGGAAATAGTATTTCATGCCGACTTTTTAGTTTCCTCATCATTATTTTTATTTTTAGAGCCTATTTATATGTTAAACTCATTTACCAACCAATTCCCAACTAAACACATCTATATCCAATTGAGATTTTATAGTTTCTCTTAGAAATTCCTTAAATGGCTAATTTCAAAATATTGGAACAATCTCTGATTTGACTGTCTCGGGAAATAATATTTCATGCCGCCTATTTATTTTTCAATGTTTGACTTTTCAGTTTCCTCATTATTATTTTTATTTTTAAAGCCTATTTATATGTTAAACTCATTTACCAACCAATTACCAACTAAACACATCTATATCCAATTAAGATTTTATAGTTTCTCTTAGAAATTCCTTAAATGGCTAATTTCAAAATATTGGAACAATCTCTGATTTGACTGTCTCGGGAAATAATATTTCATGCCGCCTATTCATTTTTTCAATGTTCGACTTTTCAGTTTCCTCATTATTGTTTTTATTTTTTGAGCCTATTTATATGTTAAACTCATTTACCAACCAATTCCCAACTAAACACATCTATATCCAATTGAGATTTTATAGTTTCTCTTAGAAATTCCTTAAATGGCTAATTTCAAAATATTGGAACAATCTCTGATTTGACTGTCTCGGGAAATAATATTTCATGTCGCCTATTCATTTTTTCAATGTTCGACTTTTCAGTTTCCTCATTATTGTTTTTATTTTTAGAGCCTATTTATATGTTAAACTCATTTACCAACCAATTCCCAACTAAACACATCTATATCCAATTGAGATTTTATAGTTTCTCTTAGAAATTCCTTAAATGGCTAATTTCAAAATATTGGAACAATCTCTGATTTCAATGTCTCGGGAAATAATATTTCATGCCGCCTATTCATTTTTTCGATGTTTGACTTTTCAGTTTCCTCATTATTGTTTTTATTTTTTGTGCCTATTTATATGTTAAACTCATTTACCAACCAATCCCAACTAAACACATCTATATCCAATTGAGATTTTATAGTTTCTCTTAGAAATTCCTTAAATGAGTAATTTCAAAATATTGGAATAATCTTTGATTTGATTGTCTCGGGAAATAGTATTTCATGCCGACTTTTTAGTTTCCTCATTATTATTTTTATTTTTAGAGCCTATTTATATGTTAAACTCATTTACCAACCAATTCCCAACTAAACACATCTATATCCAATTGAGATTTTATAGTTTCTCTTAGAAATTCCTTAAATGGCTAATTTCAAAATATTGGAACAATCTCTGATTTGACTGTCTCGGGAAATAATATTTCATGCCGCCTATTCAATTTTTCAATGTTCGACTTTTCAGTTTCTTCATTATTGTTTTTATTTTTAGAGCCTACTTATATGTTAAACTCATTTACCAACCAATTCCCAACTAAACACATCTATATCCAATTGAGATTTTATAGTTTCTCTTAGAAATTCCTTAAATGGCTAATTTCAAAATATTGGAACAATCTTTGATTTGACTGTCTCTGGAAATAATATTTCATGCCGCCTATTCATTTTTTCAATGTTTGACTTTTCAGTTTCCTCATTATTGTTTTTATTTTTAGAGCCTATTTATATGTTAAACTCATTTACCAACCAATTCCCAACTAAACACATCTATATCCAATTGAGATTTTATAGTTTCTCTTAGAAATTCCTTAAATGGCTAATTTCAAAATATTGGAACAATCTCTGATTTGACTGTCTCGGGAAATAATATTTCATGTCGCCTATTCATTTTTTCAATGTTCGACTTTTCAGTTTCCTCATTATTGTTTTTATTTTTAGAGCCTATTTATATGTTAAACTCATTTACCAACCAATTCCCAACTAAACACAACTATATCCAATTGAGATTTTATAGTTTCTCTTAGAAATTCCTTAAATGGCTAATTTCAAAATATTGGAACAATCTCTGATTTCAATGTCTCGAGAAATAAAATTTCATGCCGACTATTCATTTTTTCAATGTTTGACTTTTCAGTTTCCTCATTATTGCTTTTATTTTTTGAGCCTATTTATATGTTAAACTCATTTACCAACCAATCCCAACTAAACACATTTATATCCAATTGAGATTTTATAGTTTCTCTTAGAAATTCCTTAAATGACTAATTTCAAAATATTGGAATAATCTTTGATTTGATTGTCTCGGGAAATAGTATTTCATGCCGACTTTTTAGTTTCCTCATCATTATTTTTATTTTTAGAGCCTATTTATATGTTAAACTCATTTACCAACCAATTCCCAACTAAACACATCTATATCCAATTGAGATTTTATAGTTTCTCTTAGAAATTCCTTAAATGGCTAATTTCAAAATATTGGAACAATCTCTGATTTGACTGTCTCGGGAAATAATATTTCATGCCGCCTATTTATTTTTCAATGTTTGACTTTTCAGTTTCCTCATTATTATTTTTATTTTTACGGCCTATTTATATGTTAAACTCATTTACCAACCAATTACCAACTAAACACATCTATATCCAATTCAGATTTTATAGTTTCTCTTAGAAATTCCTTAAATGGCTAATTTCAAAATATTGGAACAATCTCTGATTTGACTGTCTCGGGAAATAATATTTCATGCCGCCTATTCATTTTTTCAATGTTCGACTTTTCAGTTTCCTCATCATTGTTTTTATTTTTTGAGCCTATTTATATGTTAAACTCATTTACCAACCAATTCCCAACTAAACACATCTATATCCAATTGAGATTTTATAGTTTCTCTTAGAAATTCCTTAAATGACTAATTTCAAAATATCGTAATAATCTCTGATTTGATTGTCTCGGGAAATAGTATTTCATGCCGCCTATTCATTTTTTCAATGTTCGACATTTTTCAGTTTCCTCATCATTGTTTTTATTTTTAGAGCCTATTTATATGTTAAACTCATTTCCAACCAATTCTCAACTAAACACATCTATATCCAATTGAGATTTTATAGTTTCTCTTAGAAATTCCTTAAATGGCTAATTTCAAAATATTGGAACAATCTCTGATTTGACTGTCTCAGGAAATAATATTTCATGCCGCCTATTCATTTTTTCAATGTTCGACTTTTTAGTTTCCTCATTATTGTTTTTATTTTTAGAGCCTATTTATATGTTAAACTCATTTACCAACCAATTCCCAACTAAACACATCTATATCCAATTGAGATTTTATAGTTTCTCTTAGAAATTCCTTAAATGGCTAATTTCAAAATATTGGAACAATCTCTGATTTGACTGTCTCGGGAAATAATATTTCATGTCGCCTATTCATTTTTTCAATGTTCGACTTTTCAGTTTCCTCATTATTGTTTTTATTTTTAGAGCCTATTTATATGTTAAACTCATTTACCAACCAATTCCCAACTAAACACATCTATATCCAATTGAGATTTTATAGTTTCTCTTAGAAATTCCTTAAATGGCTAATTTCAAAATATTGGAACAATCTCTGATTTCAATGTCTCGAGAAATAAAATTTCATGCCGACTATTCATTTTTTCAATGTTTGACTTTTCAGTTTCCTCATTATTGCTTTTATTTTTTGAGCCTATTTATATGTTAAACTCATTTACCAACCAATCCCAACTAAACACATTTATATCCAATTGAGATTTTATAGTTTCTCTTAGAAATTCCTTAAATGACTAATTTCAAAATATTGGAATAATCTTTGATTTGATTGTCTCGGGAAATAGTATTTCATGCCGACTTTTTAGTTTCCTCATCATTATTTTTATTTTTAGAGCCTATTTATATGTTAAACTCATTTACCAACCAATTCCCAACTAAACACATCTATATCCAATTGAGATTTTATAGTTTCTCTTAGAAATTCCTTAAATGGCTAATTTCAAAATATTGGAACAATCTCTGATTTGACTGTCTCGGGAAATAATATTTCATGCCGCCTATTTATTTTTCAATGTTTGACTTTTCAGTTTCCTCATTATTATTTTTATTTTTAAAGCCTATTTATATGTTAAACTCATTTACCAACCAATTACCAACTAAACACATCTATATCCAATTCAGATTTTATAGTTTCTCTTAGAAATTCCTTAAATGGCTAATTTCAAAATATTGGAACAATCTCTGATTTGACTGTCTCGGGAAATAATATTTCATGCCGCCTATTCATTTTTTCAATGTTCGACTTTTCAGTTTCCTCATCATTGTTTTTATTTTTTGAGCCTATTTATATGTTAAACTCATTTACCAACCAATTCCCAACTAAACACATCTATATCCAATTGAGATTTTATAGTTTCTCTTAGAAATTCCTTAAATGACTAATTTCAAAATATCGTAATAATCTCTGATTTGATTGTCTCGGGAAATAGTATTTCATGCCGCCTATTCATTTTTTCAATGTTCGACATTTTTCAGTTTCCTCATCATTGTTTTTATTTTTAGAGCCTATTTATATGTTAAACTCATTTCCAACCAATTCTCAACTAAACACATCTATATCCAATTGAGATTTTATAGTTTCTCTTAGAAATTCCTTAAATGGCTAATTTCAAAATATTGGAACAATCTCTGATTTGACTGTCTCAGGAAATAATATTTCATGCCGCCTATTCATTTTTTCAATGTTCGACTTTTTAGTTTCCTCATTATTGTTTTTATTTTTAGAGCCTATTTATATGTTAAACTCATTTACCAACCAATTCCCAACTAAACACATCTATATCCAATTGAGATTTTATAGTTTCTCTTAGAAATTCCTTAAATGGCTAATTTCAAAATATTGGAACAATCTCTGATTTGACTGTCTCGGGAAATAATATTTCATGTCGCCTATTCATTTTTTCAATGTTCGACTTTTCAGTTTCCTCATTATTGTTTTTATTTTTAGAGCCTATTTATATGTTAAACTCATTTACCAACCAATTCCCAACTAAACACATCTATATCCAATTGAGATTTTATAGTTTCTCTTAGAAATTCCTTAAATGGCTAATTTCAAAATATTGGAACAATCTCTGATTTCAATGTCTCGGGAAATAATATTTCATGCCGCCTATTCATTTTTTCGATGTTTGACTTTTCAGTTTCCTCATTATTGTTTTTATTTTTTGTGCCTATTTATATGTTAAACTCATTTACCAACCAATCCCAACTAAACACATCTATATCCAATTGAGATTTTATAGTTTCTCTTAGAAATTCCTTAAATGACTAATTTCAAAATATTGGAATAATCTTTGATTTGATTGTCTCGGGAAATAGTATTTCATGCCGACTTTTTAGTTTCCTCATTATTATTTTTATTTTTAGAGCCTATTTATATGTTAAACTCATTTACCAACCAATTCCCAACTAAACACATCTATATCCAATTGAGATTTTATAGTTTCTCTTAGAAATTCCTTAAATGGCTAATTTCAAAATATTGGAACAATCTCTGATTTGACTGTCTCGGGAAATAATATTTCATGCCGCCTATTCAATTTTTCAATGTTCGACTTTTCAGTTTCCTCATTATTGTTTTTATTTTTAGAGCCTACTTATATGTTAAACTCATTTACCAACCAATTCCCAACTAAAAACATCTATATCCAATTGAGATTTTATAGTTTCTCTTAGAAATTCCTTAAATGGCTAATTTCAAAATATTGGAACAATCTTTGATTTGACTGTCTCTGGAAATAATATTTCATGCCGCCTATTCATTTTTTCAATGTTTGACTTTTCAGTTTCCTCATTATTGTTTTTATTTTTAGAGCCTATTTATATGTTAAACTCATTTACCAACCAATTCCCAACTAAACACATCTATATCCAATTGAGATTTTATAGTTTCTCTTAGAAATTCCTTAAATGGCTAATTTCAAAATATTGGAACAATCTCTGATTTGACTGTCTCGGGAAATAATATTTCATGTCGCCTATTCATTTTTTCAATGTTCGACTTTTCAGTTTCCTCATTATTGTTTTTATTTTTAGAGCCTATTTATATGTTAAACTCATTTACCAACTAATTCCCAACTAAACACAACTATATCCAATTGAGATTTTATAGTTTCTCTTAGAAATTCCTTAAATGGCTAATTTCAAAATATTGGAACAATCTCTGATTTCAATGTCTCGAGAAATAAAATTTCACGCCGACTATTCATTTTTTCAACGTTTGACTTTTCAGTTTCCTCATTATTGCTTTTATTTTTTGAGCCTATTTATATGTTAAACTCATTTACCAACCAATCCCAACTAAACACATTTATATCCAATTGAGATTTTATAGTTTCTCTTAGAAATTCCTTAAATGACTAATTTCAAAATATTGGAATAATCTTTGATTTGATTGTCTCGGGAAATAGTATTTCATGCCGACTTTTTAGTTTCCTCATCATTATTTTTATTTTTAGAGCCTATTTATATGTTAAACTCATTTACCAACCAATTCCCAACTAAACACATCTATATCCAATTGAGATTTTATAGTTTCTCTTAGAAATTCCTTAAATGGCTAATTTCAAAATATTGGAACAATCTCTGATTTGACTGTCTCGGGAAATAATATTTCATGCCGCCTATTTATTTTTCAATGTTTGACTTTTCAGTTTCCTCATTATTATTTTTATTTTTAAAGCCTATTTATATGTTAAACTCATTTACCAACCAATTACCAACTAAACACATTTATATCCAATTAAGATTTTATAGTTTCTCTTAGAAATTCCTTAAATGGCTAATTTCAAAATATTGGAACAATCTCTGATTTGACTGTCTCGGGAAATAATATTTCATGCCGCCTATTCATTTTTTCAATGTTCGACTTTTCAGTTTCCTCATTATTGTTTTTATTTTTTGAGCCTATTTATATGTTAAACTCATTTACCAACCAATTCCCAACTAAACACATCTATATCCAATTGAGATTTTATAGTTTCTCTTAGAAATTCCTTAAATGACTAATTTCAAAATATCGTAATAATCTTTGATTTGATTGTCTTGGGAAATAGTATTTCATGCCGCCTATTCATTTTTTCAATGTTCGACATTTTTCAGTTTCCTCATCATTGTTTTTATTTTTAGAGCCTATTTATATGTTAAACTCATTTCCAACCAATTCTCAACTAAACACATCTATATCCAATTGAGATTTTATAGTTTCTCTTAGAAATTCCTTAAATGGCTAATTTCAAAATATTGGAACAATCTCTGATTTGACTGTCTCAGGAAATAATATTTCATGCCGCCTATTCATTTTTTCAATGTTCGACTTTTTAGTTTCCTCATTATTGTTTTTATTTTTAGAGCCTATTTATATGTTAAACTCATTTACCTACCAATTCCTAACTAAACACATCTATATCCAATTGAGATTTTATATTTTCTCTTAGAAATTCCTTAAATGGCTAATTTCAAAATATTGGAACAATCTCTGATTTGACTGTCTCGGGAAATAATATTTCATGCCGCCTATTCATTTTTCAATGTTCGAATTTTCAGTTTCCTCATTATTGTTTTTATTTTTAGAGCCTATTTATATGTTAAACTCATTTCCAACCAATTCTCAACTAAGCACATCTATATCCAATTGAGATTTTATAGTTTCTCTTAGAAATTCCTTAAATGGCTAATTTCAAAATATTGGAACAATCTTTGATTTGACTGTCTCAGGAAATAATATTTCATGCCGCCTATTCATTTTTTCAATGTTCGACTTTTCAGTCTCCTCATTATTGTTTTTATTTTTGGAGCCTATTTATATGTTAAACATATTTACCAACCAATTCCCAACTAAACACATCTATATCCAATTGAGATTTTATAGTTTCTCTTAGAAATTCCTTAAATGGCTAATTTCAAAATATTGGAACAATCTCTCATTTGACTGTCTCGGGAAATAATATTTCATGCCGCCTATTCAATTTTTCAATGTTCGACTTTTCAGTTTCGTCATTATTGTTTTTATTTTTAGAGCCTATTTATATGTTAAACTCATTTACCAACTGATAGGTGTGAAAACACCCATCCTTTTACCACTTATTTCTTGCTAAAACAAGACCAAAATGTTGGGTCAAAAGTTGATGAGTCAAATCACTATGGAAACAAGAAGGACAAAATATGGCATTAGGAGAAACTTCAAGCTGGTGGACAAAATACAAGAGAGTTCCCCCTGCTAGTGAAACATCCCACTGCTTGAAGATTCCCCTGCTGGAGTTCCCCCTGCCATATATGATAAGAATGAAAGATTTGGTCAAATATAGGATAGGAATGAATATTTCGATTTTGATTTAGTCATTATTATCTTATTCAGTTTCCATGTATATCTGGTTTCCTTATGTTATAAAATGAACCACCAGACCGTAGGTTTAATTAATCAATTCATACTACTCAAATGTAACCTACAGAGTCTTTGATCTCTAGGCATGGGATTCAATGTATACATGCCTAGAGTGGTTTGTGTTAATCATCAATAATACAAACCCTTTGGGAATCTTTCATCTTTGTCAAACATCTTGTTCATGATCATTGTTCTTATTCCGCTATGTTATCATATGAATGATGATCAACCTAGATAAAATGGTTTTTACTGTTTGAGTCTAAAGATCTGGGATTCAACATGTGGTATCAGAGAGGGTGGCTCGATATCTAGGAGATACAAGATGTTTTTGTTGCTGTGAAGAATATTTAGGGTTTATTGGGAGGGTAAATTCCTCAAAGCCCTAAGAATTTTGATGATTTAAATGAAGCCGTGAAGACAGGTTTGCTGTATTCTGCTCGTATACTGCCTCTATCCCAGGTTTAATAAAATAGAATAGTACAGCCGTCGTTTTTATTCAAGATATGCTATTTAACATGGGAGAAAGTGGTGCGTCTTATAATTAGAAAAGTAGCATATTATATTAAATGTGGGATAAATTGTTGGCATTATATGATCACGTGGGCACAATGAACAAATGATGTGTTCATACGAATAAAGTAAGAAGTGCTCCTATGATAATTATATTTGTGTTCACACGAAAGATGCACAAGAGGTGGGCCCGTGACTTGTGATATATAAGCATATAATGGTCAATTAAGAAAACAACAAATGGCTGCATATACGACTACGGTATTTGTTTATGCTTATATATGGTTCACATTTTGTTGGTATTAGATTGGTTCAACAGCAAGGTATAGTGATTGGTGGTCCTATACTTGATCAAATGACATTTTGATCATATACAGTGGGCTATACAAAGTGCAGTTAATAACAAAAACAGGGGCATTAAAAGTTTCCCCTGCTTGTGAAAAAGTAACCCCTGCCTTCAGTAAAAGAAGCCCCTGCTACGATCCCCCTGCCTTCAATAGATCCCACTGCTTTCATTAATAGATTCCCACTGTTTTTGAAAGTTCCCCCTGCTGTCAGATATGAATTTTAGGACAGCAGTATTTTGGAGTTTGGCATATTCACAGCAACTGGTTTAAAGGTATAAAGGCTTGATTTAATTTTATTGATTACGAAGAAAAGTTTTTATCATTTATTTGAGGACGAATTAGATTTTCGCGGGTATGTGTTTTATTCTTAAACACCTAGTGACAAAGTGATACAAGATCTAGGAATATGTGATATTTCTTATGGTACTCTATGCACATATTTTCTATCACTTGAAGGAGTTACATTATCGTGCTCAGTGTCTCATTTTCATGAAAAATGAGGATTTAGTATACAAAGCCTCTTTGTCACATGGTTGGTACAAGATATAGAATGCAGGTTCGGGTTATTCTTCTTCATCATCAAGTAAGTTATAATTCAGTTTTCTTCATATGTAAGCATTACACAAAGCCTACAGAATTGAAGATTCATAAATGACTAGCACACTTTAAGGGGAAGATCATTTGATAAAGTGTTAGTCATTCACATATGATGTCAAGGAGAAGATTTTTACTACTGCTCATTAGTATTACTACAACTGGTGAGAGTATCTACTGCTCAAAATCATTTTTTATTAGGAGGAGGTGCCTATGTTCTTCATGGAGGGTATTTTGAAAAGTGGAATACTTGTGTTAGAAGTATGGTATTGATTAGTAGTAATTAAAATTCAAGGTTGTTCACTTACAAGACCCCTATTTGATCATGTCAAAAAGGGGAAGTTGTCTACAGAGAATGTTCAGCATGTTGATCCTTGGTGTTGTATGCTTAAGGGGAAGTGTTTTGACATCATCAACTAGGGGAAGATTGTTGGGTCAAAAGTTGATGAGTCAAATCACTATGGAAACAAGAAGGACAAAATATGGCATTAGGAGAAACTTCAAGCTGGTGGACAAAATACAAGAGAGTTCCCCCTGCTAGTGAAACATCCCACTGCTTGAAGATTCCCCTGCTGGAGTTCCCCCTGCCATATATGATAAGAATGAAAGATTTGGTCAAATATAGGATAGGAATGAATATTTCTATTTTGATTTAGTCATTATTATCTTATTTAGTTTCCATGTATATCTGGTTTCCTTATGTTATAAAAGGAACCACCAGACCGTAGGTTTAATTAATCAATTCATACTACTCAAATGTAACCTACAGAGTCTTTGATCTCTAAGCATGGGATTCAATGTATACATGCCTAGAGTGGTTTGTGTTAATCATCAATAATACAAACCCTTTGGGAATCTTTCATCTTTGTCAAACATCTTGTTCATGATCATTGTTCTTATTCCGCTATGTTATCATATGAATGATGATCAACCTAGATAAAACGGTTTTTACTGTTTGAGTCTAAAGATCTGGGATTCAACACAAAACACGTATTTAATATCATTTGTTTGGAATTATGCGTGGTTTTTGTGTTTATTGTGTTTTTAGAGTCAACCGGATGAATAATGAAGAAAACATGAGATTGCACGGGCTTTATCGAAGAAAAAGACTCAAGATGAAGTCTATTGTCCAAGAGATACAAAAGATTTGAAGTCATTGTGCCTATTTGAAGATTTATCGAAGAATAGAGCCAAAGATGGAAGATTCATATATGTCGAAGAACTCGAGTCTACTAAACAAAAGATTATAAGACGAGTTGGAATTATTCACCGACACTTCTCAAATCCGGGTCGGAAACGTTTATTTAGAAGAAACGTAAATACTAAAGAAGAAAGAAGAAAAGAAGCCCAAAACCAAGCCCATTCACAAAGCCCACAAGACATGCCTATAAATAGGACTTTACTTCACAATTTGGAGCACTTAGTTAGTCTTTAGTTTAGTTTTTAGTTTTCATTTTCTCTCTAGTTTTAGAGAGAGAAAGTTCCAAACTTTCTCTCACTAAACTTTTTCTATGTTTTCATCTTTTAAATTTAAGCTTTCTTTAATCTTTGTACTTTGGATTTCATTAATCTTATTCAAGTTAAGCTTTTAAGTTCTTTGGTCTTCTTCTACTTTTCTTAGTTTACCTAAATCCTTGATCCGATTGTCTCATTTCATACGGTTTGGATTTGTGGATGAGTTCGTGATAAAAGTTTAATCTTTCTTGTTTCTTTTTAAGCTCTCACATAAGCTATAGGCCTTCTATGCTTATTGGCTTATTGCTTGTTTTAGCTTATTGGTTTTCGGATTTCATATATGTTTTAGTCATTCAAAAGTTTCGTTTATAAAGTTTATGATTTTACGTTTTAAAAAGTTGTCAAATTTAATCTTTTTGAAGTGTTTAAGTCTCGGTTAAAATAGCTTATTGTTCGTGCTTATTTATGTTTTAGCTTTTCACCATTTTTGGATTAGTTTTGCATTTCATCGCAATTTAAGGGTTTTTTACATATTCCGACGGATTCCCTGCTTTTGATCGCAATAACCCAAGAGGGTTTTACTTTGCGATCGGGTGTCATTTCCCCTTATTCCGATCTGGGATTGCGATCGCATATTGCGATCGTACATTCCGACGGGACTAAGGTCCTTTTTAAGTCGAAACTCTGGCCAATTTTTATTTACCACATTCCGATAGTAAGTCATTGCGACAGAAGTGTTTACGATATTCCGATCAGACTTTCCGATCTAGAACATTCCGATAGAACTGCATTTCGATAGACCATATTCCGATAGCTTGCAGCTTTATATTCCGATGGATTGTTTTGACACTTATTCCGATGGAACATTCCGATCTGGGATTCCGATGGACCTGTTTTAATTGTATTCCGATAGACAAAGAGTTTTGATATTCCGATAGCTTAAGGTTTTAAGTTCCGAAGTGTTTAGCAAAGTTTTAAAGTGTTAGTTTAATTAAGTTTTCCAAGTATTTCTCTCATTTTGCTTTTAAGTTTTTAAACATTTATTTTTAACTTGTCAATTTAGTTTAATCTTTTAAAGCTTTAATTTTACTCTTCGACACTTACTTATTTGTCATTAGTCCAAAATAGATAAACAAACCAACACCTTTTTATTAACCAAGAACAAATCATTCCACTTAGAGCCGTGATCAATTCGAGGAGATACCGAGAACTTAATCTAGAACCCCAATGCAAAACCTTGTATCAAATGACGCCGCTGCCGGCTCTTCTCGTTAAGATCAACAGTTTTTTGTGAGAACTTGGATTTTGGGATCCGTTCACCGTGAACGTTACTTTTTCATAAAAATTTTCAAAAACACAAAAAAATATAAAACTTTAAAAAATCCTAAAAATTAAAAAAACATAAAAACCAAAAATATTTTTGCTTTGTTTTTTTGCCTTGTTAGTTCTTTTGCAGGTGCATGCGTACACGATCCACGTCTTATCAAGAGCCTGAGCCTCTCGAAGACTTAGACATGGTCGGTGTACAAAACAACAACAATAACCCACCTCAAAACGATAATAACAATAACAACCCACCTTTCAACAACAATAATAACAACAACAATGAGCCTCTACCGGATAATCGCCCGATGATTGAACTTCTGCAAGCACATGTAGATGGCAACAATGATCCAATTGTCATACCCGCGTTTGCAGCCGACAACTTTGAGCTCAAATCCGGCTTTATCCAGATGGTCTCTGCTCAACCATTCTTGGGGCGTACCATTGATGATCCACATGACCACAGCAAGAGGTAATCCGTTTACAACTTTTTCCCTTTTCTTTAGAGGGACAAGCCCGACATTGGCTTGCTAAGGAACCGCCACAAAGTATTCTTACGTGGACGGATTTGGAGACCAAGTTTATCAACTACTTTTTCCCACCCTCTCGTACTACCGCTTTGCGGAATGAAATCATTAATTTTGAACAAAAGTACGATGAGTCTTTTAGTGAATCTTGGGATCGTTTCAAAGATCTTTTAAGAAAATGCCCACAACATGGTTTTACCAAAGTGCACCAAATTAACACTTTTTATAATGGTTTAAGCATGAATGACCAAGATTCACTAAACAGTGCCTCGGGGGGTAATCTTTTGGCTAAGACTTCCAATGCTGCTTGGGATGTCATTGAGAATAAGTCTCGTGTGCAAACCAAGAGTGTGCGGACTAATGTCGCTAGTGCTAGTACTAGTGACAGCGATAAGCGACTTGACAAAATCACTGCGCTTCTTGAATCGCTTGCTACCCAAACCGCCAGCAACACCAACAGCATCAATGCCAAAAATGCTCAAGTCAATGCTGTCAGCCAACCATGTGAAATATGCGGGGGTCCTCATTCTTACACCACTTGTACCGCCACCCAAGACTACCCTTCTGAGAATGTGAATGCAACATATGGTACCTATCCTCAACCCGCTTATCAAGCTCGTCCTCAAGGTGACCGCAACCTGCTTAGCTACCGCTCCAACAACTATCTCTCACCACCCGGTTTTACTCCTAACAACCCAAACCAACAACAAAACCTCAACCGCCCTCCTCAACAACAACAACAATCTCGTGGACCATACATACCACCTCACAAACAACAACATCCACCTCAAAGAAACAACCAAGTTTACCAGCAACCTGCTTATCAACCACCCGCATACAATGCTCCTCCCAACCAACCCACCGCTTTACACCAAGAAGTGGAAACCTACATGAGGACTAACGATGTGATCGTGGGAAATCTTCAACAAGAAGTGTGCAACTTGAAAGCAGACCTGGTGAAACAAGGGAACGATCTGAGAGCTGACATGAGAAACACTTTGGATAGTCAAACAAATGACTTAAAGAACATGATGGCTAGTTTCTTCCAAGGTAATCAACCCTCTTCTTCGGGTACTCTTCCGAGTAACACCGTTGCGAATCCAAGAGGGGAGATGAAAGCAATCACCACTCGCAGTGGCAAAGGTACCAAGGAACCCGAGCTTCCTATACCTCCACCGGTGATTGTGACTAAGGAAAACGAGTCACCTGCTCCTATTCCTCATCCTTCTCCTTCCCCAATTTCTCCACCTCTTACTTCTACCCCTCCTCCACCCAAGGATGTGAGTGATCCTTCGATCCCAAAGCCTTCCTCTTCTTCCGATATACCTTATCCCTCAAGGTTGAGGAAAGAGAAGCTCAAAAGCAAGGATGATATTCAGGTTTCGAACTTTCTTAAAATATTCAAACAATTGAATTTTAACATCTCCTTCGCTGAGGCTCTCGCTCACATGCCCAAGTATGCAAAAATGTTCAAAGATCTTCTTAGCGACAAGGAGAAGCTTCTTGATATTTCTAACACCCAACTTAATGAGAATTGCTCTGCAGTGCTCTTAAGGAAATTACCAACCAAGCTTGGTGATCCGGGTCGTTTCTTAATCCCTTGTAACTTCCCGGGAGTAGAGAATTGCATGGCCCTAGCCGATCTAGGTGCCAGTATTAATCTAATGCCTCTAAGCGTTTGGAAGCAATTATCTCTCCCTGAGCTAGTCCCCACAAAAATGACTTTGGAATTAGCTAACCGTACGGTTGCTTATCCAGTGGGGATAACCAAAGACGTCTTTGTAGGAGTCGACAAATTCACTTTTCCTGCCGATTTCGTTGTCGTTGACTACGACATGGACCCTCGTGTGCCATTGATCGTTGGTCGTCCATTTTTGAGGACCGGTCGCACTCTCATCGATGTTGAAGCCGGTGAGCTTATCATGAGAGTGGGTGACGATAAAATCGTCTTCAACATGGGAAAGTTGTCTAAACAACCTTATTGTTAATTGTATTGACGTTCTGGATGAGGCTTGTGAAGAACACTTTATTGATGCTTGTAAAAATATTCCTACCTCTCTTCCCAATGTTGAGACCGTTTCCTCTATTGATTCATCACTATCTTTATTTGGAGAAAGTGATTTCTTTTGGAAAGATCTTGAAGCCACTGATAACAAGATTTTTACTCGTTGAAAAAGTTCGTTTCTCGGTGTCTAATCGAACTGATTTCCGGTTAATTGTGTGAGATTAGTTGTTCTTGGTGAAACAAATATTTTTGGTTTTGGAAATAAATGAGCAAGACTTAATAATAAATGACGAGAAATGAAAGGACGTAAAATTAAATCTTGGCGAAAAGTAAATTGCGAGAAAATTAAAAGGTAAATAAAGTAAATGAATCAAATCAAAACTTAAACTAAAAAGAAAGCAGATAAAAATTCAATTAAAGAAAAAGACGGGAAAAAATAAAACTTGAAAATAAAAGACAAAAACTTAAAAAGAAAAAAACCAAAAAGAAAAACCTGACAGATCATTTGATTCGGAAGTTAAAAACTTCCGAATGAAGCAACAATCTTCCGAATGAAGCACCAACTTCCGAATGAAGCCCCAAACTTCCGAATGAAGGTTCCTTCATTCGGAACTTTAAAACTTCCGGATGAAGGTTCCTTCATTCGGAACATTAATACTTCCGGATGAAGCCTCCTTCATTCGGAACTTCAAACTTCCGGATGAAGGTTGCTCACTCGGAACTTCAGACTTCCGGATGAAGCTACCTGGGAATGATGGAATACAGTAACTACCAAACCGAAGAACAGGGTATAAACAGTAACAACGATTTATCCTCAAATCAATTAAAATCAAACGAAAGATTAAACCAAAACAACTAATAAGCATCAACAAACAATAATCAATCAAAACAAATCATCAAAACTAACAAACATAACCAAATTAATCAAAACCCACTTGATCAAGATCATAAAAACTCAAGAACATGAACAATGATGAATTAGAACAAATCAAACAAGAAAGGAAGAAGATGATAAATGAAAAGCTTAATTAAAAAGCATGGATTCAATAACAAAAGCTTAAAACACAAATTAATCTAGAGAGAGAAAGCATAAGTTTAGAGAGAGAAACTACCTACTCCTAATCTAATCCTAAAAACTAACCTAAACTAACCAACCCTCTCACATGTTGTGAGGGTGGTATTTATAGGAGAGGGGAGTGGTTGGTGGCTTCCTCTTTCTTTCTTTCTTTCTTGGTCCTCAGTCTTTCAGTCTTCTTAAATTCTTCGACTTTTCAGACTTCGTCTCGGGATTTCTTTGAACTCGTCTTGTAATTTCTTCATAATTTAGACTTGAGTTCTTCGGCTTTTAGTAAACTTCCGTCTTTTGACTTTTTCTTCGATAAATCTTCAGAATTGGTCTTGGACTTCCGTTCTTTTTCCACTTTTGATCTTTCGACTTCGTCTTTTGTCTTTTCCTTCAATAAAAGCCCGTGAAAGCCGTGTTTTCTCCACTTTTCACCTTCTCGACCCTGAAACACAATAAAAACACAAACCACGCATAATTCCGCCATTTACGACATAAAATATACGTTTAGGTCCCGTTTTAATGTAATTAAGTGGTAGAAAAGATGGGTGTTTTCACACCTTTCAAATCCCCTACACTTAACCATTGCAATGCCCTCATGCAATGCTTAGCAATAAAGCAAGGTTTACACTTTCCATCATAATCAACCTACCTTGGCCTTTATTAAACAATTAAGAAAAATAAAAAAGATAGAAAATAACAAGATGCAATCAAGGAAGAAACATGTAAAGAAATCTAAGACTTACATTAGGGCTTGTGTGTCATGAATGTTTATCACCCTCAAGTTTCACGTTCCCCATGCCAAGCTAAAAAACAAGATCATTGTTAGTACAAGTTGGCATAACAAACATTTACTCATGCGGTTCAATTAATCACTTAAACTCCCTTATTCCTATGGGTATCTCTTATATTTTATTGATGTCTTGAATGATCACGAGGATGCATTGTTGGACTTATTTCGATAGTTTATTAAGGCCGAAAGCAAAGTAGGACGATTTTATCAATAGTTAGCAAAGGACAAAATCTCTTAAAACTGCTTCTCGGGATATCAAAAAGTTCATATCTTGGCATAACTCGGTTCACGATTTGAGACCTTTCTCGGGCCGATATTTGGCATGTACTTCATACTTCATATCTTGAGAGACGTGCTTGAGATAATGGTCTTCTCATCGCTCATAGAGTTTCTTCACTTAGAGACTTTTGAGAGGTACTCCAACTTTGTTGACCACGACTTCATGATTATTCTTCAATCTCTAATTGGGATTTTTAGATACAACGATCCGCCTCCTTTTCGGACTTGGATCTATTTATCCTCATACCTTGTTAGGGTCTTTTCGGATAGACTTCTCCATCATCTTTACGGGAGTTGATTGCTTTTCGTCGTGAGTCTTGATCCTTCATATTGACTTTGGGAATAATGCTTTTCACATCACCTTGGATCTTTAGCAATATAATGGAATCCTCATGCCTTGTTAGGGCCTTTTCGGACTCGCCAATCTTCGCGCCCCGCTTCATAAGTTATGCCTTGGCTATGAACTCTTATCATTACCGAGCAACTTTTAAACGATCTTGGGCTAGAAGCTAAGTAACCTTTCAAATCGTATGACCTTACTTATTGCAGATAATTTATTAGCAAGTGACGGGAGAAAAAGATCATAATTAACTCACATAAGTTAATGAGAGAATACCAAACTTGTAACAAACTCTATCATTTCTCGTTCTCCACAATTTAAAATCTCAAGGAATGAGACTCATGGATGCTTAGCCTAATAAACCAATTAAGGTCTACATGGTTAAGGATACTAGCTAGAGTGAACTTGGATAAGTAAACTCGGGTTGAGTCAAAATATTCACAACGGGCCTAATATATCTAAGATATCTAAACTTGCTAAAACCATTTTATTAAAATAAGAGAAAAGTAGCAAAAATAAAGGGAACTACAACTAGGCCAAAATAGATTAAAAATTTTGAAAAATGTCGAAAAATAGATTTTCCGGTTAAAATGAGGACAAATACAAGGAAAAGGCCACTTAACTTCGATAGAAGTCCCCCCTACACTTAATATAAACATTGTCCTCAATGTTTAAGCATGTGGGAGTAAACTCCCCTACACTTAGGACATTGTGTACTTTGTTTAAATCTTGTTAAGGAAAAGACAACTAAAGAGATTCCTATTTTAATATTGAGAAATATAAAATAGTGAATCGAAAAGAGTTTAGAATAGAACCGGGAAGAAGGGAATCACGGGATCATGGTTCGTCAAAAGTCATCAAGAGTGTGTCTTTGAATCTCTAATCCCTGCATATGATAAGAAAGAGAACAAGAAACACCACGGGGCTCCCCCTACACTTATGGTGAAAATAGATAGATAATTGGGTTGCCTCCCAAAAAGCGCTTGTTTTTGTTGACCGAGTCACGAGCCTGACTCGTCCCCGAATTAAATGGTCCATGGGGAAGCCTCGAAGGTGATACCGGGATCAAAGACCTTGTCCTCGTTCCCGGTTGACATCAACAAAGGAGAGGCGGGGGGATAAGTATTGAATGGGAGAAAAACCCTTTCAACATACGAGAAGTATGTGAATTCAAGATCCACGGGAGGTGGGTTGGGTATAGTAAGCACATTGTCATCCCCCAAAGACAATGGAGGCTGAGCATTCGGCAAAGCCGTGATGTTATCAATGATAGCATAATCAATGTCACCTCCCGGGTCAGAGCACTCATCCTCTGTGATAGTGGCTAAAAGGGAGGATGGATGGTGCTCGGGAGGGGGACTTGGGTCAATATTTTCCTGCAGCAAATTATCAAAAATAATGTCCCCCTCCGTGTCAGAGTCATCAATACCTGGAGGGATGAAGTGGATATCGATTTCTTCCAGCAATGGGTCATTATCTTCAACGGGAGGAATAGATGGAGGTAAAGACTTGGAAAGAGAAGGAGAAGTCAACGCTTCGATTTGACCAATAAGAAGGTGCACTTTCCGTAATCCATCGCGAAGAAGCACGTCTTCTACCTCATCCACAAGATCATGTTCATCGGTGAACTGCTCGTAAACCGGAGAGAATAAATCGTCATTTTCTGCATCTCCCGGTGGAGATTGAGAAATTTCAAAAGTGAAATTCTCATAGCAGAGAGAAGAATCGTCATCACTAGGATCGACCTCGTCTGTAAGAGCAACGTCGTCCTCAGGCTCCATAGCAGGTAAGTCACAAACCTCATCATCCAATACTTTGTCGAGACCAACATCACTAAGCTCATTCAGCGAATCTAGATCCTTAGATGTAGAAGGAACATCGAGAGTAGGAGCAGTAACTTCAGAAGATGAGTTGAAAGTGCATACATCATCATCGTCATCATCATCATAATAGTATTGACACACAAGCGGAGGGGTATAATCACTAAGATTAGATACTTGCTCTTGTTGCAGTCGCTTTTCCTCGTCCCTATGTTCTTTAAGCAAAACAACGGCCTCTTGAAGTTGCAAAACAATGGAGTGTGTTTCTTCATTCAAGGTAGTGAGTTGTGGGTGAAGATGAATTTGCTGAGAGGATTGATGATTGAGGGTGTGATGTGGGGGCTCATAGTGTTGAAAACCTGAATTATAGCAAGGTTGTGGCTCATAGTTGTTCATTGGTTGGGAATAATTAGAAACCGGGTTTGGTTCATAATAATCCATAGGTGAAGAAAACTGAGGACACGGATTTGGCTCATAACAATTCAGTGGTTGACAATAATAGGTATCGTGAGGACCCCCACAGTTGGTGCAAACCGGGTATGGAGAAAAATCAAGTGCATTTTGTGGATAGCTATTTTCATTGTCATAATTGTACCCCGGCTCTTGCCCGTGACCATACGGGTATCGAACCGGGCACGAAACATGCCAATGAGAATCGCTTCCACAATAGATGCACGGGGGAACAGGAGGAGGTGGGTTCAAAAAGGATGAATTAGTCGAGTTGCACAAAGGACAAAATCCGAATAGGAATTGTGTATTGTCGATATCGTTACCGCACCGCTCACATGTACACCATTGACAAGAGTTGTTCCCAGATAATTGTTTCCCACACCGGACGCAATGGACATAAAAATCCATAAAGAAAGATAGATAAGCAAGAAGAATATTTTTGGTGCAAAACTTTGAAAAAGAAATACTTTTTATGATTTTTCAAATGTTTTTAGATTTTTGAAAATTATTGACAAGAAAAATAACGTTCACAAGTGAACGGATCCCAAAATCCAACGCGTCACTCACAAAAAACCTTCGATCTTCACGAAAAGAGCCGGCAGCGGCGCCATTTTGATAACAAGATTTTTACTCGTTGAAAAAGTTCGTTTCTCGGTGTCTAATCGAATTGATTTCCGGTTAATTGTGTGAGATTAGTTGTTCTTGGTGAAACAAATATTTTTGGTTTTGGAAAATAAATGAGCAAGACTTAATAATAAATGACGAGAAATGAAAGGACGTAAAATTAAATCTTGGCGAAAAGTAAATTGCGAGAAAATTAAAAGGTAAATAAAGTAAATGAATCAAATCAAAACTTAAACTAAAAATAAAGCAGATAAAAATTCAATTAAAGAAAAAGACGGGAAAAAATAAAACTTGAAAATAAAAGACAAAAACTTAAAAAGAAAAAAACCAAAAAGAAAAACTTGACAGATCATTTGATTCGGAAGTTAAAAACTTCCGAATGAAGGATAAACTTCCGAATGAAGGAACAATCTTCCGAATGAAGCACCAACTTCCGAATGAAGCCCTAAACTTCCGAATGAAGGTTCCTTCATTCGGAACTTTAAAACTTCCGGATGAAGGTTCCTTCATTCGGCACATTAATACTTCCGGATGAAGCCTCCTTCATTCGGAAATTCAAACTTCCGGATGAAGGTTTCTCACTCGGAACTTCAGACTTCCGGATGAAGCTACCTGGGAATGATGGAATACAGTAACTACCAAACCGAAGAACAGGGTATAAACAGTAACAACGATTTATCCTCAAATCAATTAAAATCAAACGAAAGATTAAACCAAAACAACCAATAAGCATCAACAAACAATAATCAATCAAAACAAATCATCAAAACTAACAAACATAACCAAATTAATCAAAACCCACTTGATCAAAATCATAAAAACTCAAGAACATGAACAATGATGAATAAGAACAAATCAAACAAGAAAGGAAGAAGATGATAAATGAAAAGCTTAATTAAAAAGCATGGATTCAATAACAAAAGCTTAAAACACAAATTATTCTAGAGAGAGAAAGCATAAGTTTAGAGAGAGAAACTACCTACTCCTAATCTAATCCTAAAAACTAACCTAAACTAACCAACCCTCTCACATGTTGTGAGGGTGGTATTTATAGGAGAGGGGAGTGGTTGGTGGCTTCCTCTTTCTTTCTTTCTTTCTTGGTCCTCAGTCTTTCAGTCTTCTTAAATTCTTCGACTTTTCAGACTTCGTCTCGGGATTTCTTTGAACTCGTCTTGTAATTTCTTCATAATTTAGACTTGAGTTCTTCGGCTTTTAGTAAACTTCCGTCTTTTGACTTTTTCTTCGATAAATCTTCAGAATTGGTCTTGGACTTCCGTTCTTTTTCCACTTTTGATCTTTCGACTTCGTCTTTTGTCTTTTCCTTCAATAAAAGCCCGTGAAAGCCGTGTTTTCTACACTTTTCACCTTCTCGACCCTGAAACACAATAAAAACACAAACCACGCATAATTCCGCCATTTACGACATAAAATATACGTTTAGGTCCCGTTTTAATGTAATTAAGTGGTAGAAAAGATGGGTGTTTTCACACCTATCAGCCACCATGGGAGATGTGAACTTAGCAAATGACGATTCTCCCACCGATTGGGATGAAGACATGCATTTCTTTGAAAACCTTCTCAAAGAAGACAATCTTTCTCTACCATCTCCCACGGTTACTGCTATCGATGCTCCGACTTTGAAAACGCCTCCCATCGAAAATCCTCCGGATTTAGAACTTAAGGAGTTGCCGCCCCATCTCGAGTACGTGTTCCTTGAAGAAAACAAGAAGGCGCCTGTCATCATCGCGAAGGACTTGAAAGAAGAAGAAAAATATCGCCTCATCGCCGTGCTTAAAGATCATAAGAAGGCAATTGCTTGGAAAATTTCCGATATCCGCGGAATTGATCCGAACTTTTGTACTCACAAGATTCTCATGGAAGATGACTTTAAACCCGCAATCCAGAGCCAAAGAAGGGTTAATCCTAAAATTCATGACGTCATCAAACAAGAGGTTATCAAACTTCTAGATGCCGGCTTGATCTACCCTATTTCGGATTCACCGTGGGTAAGTCCCGTCCATTGTGTGCCCAAGAAGGGCGGAATAACCGTTTTTTCCAATGAACACAACGAGTTGATTCCCACTCGTCTCGTTACTGGGTGGAGAGTTTGTATTGATTATCGCAAGCTCAATGATGCCACAAGAAAAGACCACTTTCCTCTTCCCTTCATGGATCAAATGCTCGAGCGTCTAGCTGGTAATGACTATTACTGCTTCTTAGACGGTTTCTCCGGGTATTTTCAAATTCCCATCGATCCCAAGGACCAAGAAAAGACCACATTCACTTGTCCCTATGGAACATTTGCTTACAAACGCATGCCTTTTGGTTTATGTAATGCTCCTGGGACATTCCAAAGGTGTATGATGGCTATCTTCCATGACATGGTGGAAGACACTATGGAAGTATTCATGGATGATTTCTCGGTTTATGGCGACTCTTTCTCTGCTTGCCTTGCCAATTTAGAACGTATGCTTAAGCGGTGTGAAGACACTCGCCTTGTTCTTAATTGGGAAAAATGCCATTTCATGGTAAAAGAGGGCATCGTGCTAGGACACAAATTTTTCAAAGCCGGTCTTGAAGTGGACCGTGCTAAAGTCGATGTTATCGCTAAGTTGCCTCCACCTTCAACCGTGAAGGGTGTGAGAAGTTTCCTTGGTCATGCGCGCTTCTACTGTCGATTCATCAAAGATTTTTCTAAAATCGCTCGCCCGATGACCCACCTCTTGGAAAAATATACTCCTTTTATCTTTTCCAAAGAGTGTATCGAAGCCTTCAACTCGCTTAAGGATAAGCTAACTAAGGCACCCGTCTTGGTTACCCCTAATTGGGAGCTGCCTTTCGAGTTGATGTGCGATGCTAGTGACTTTGCTATTGGTGCGGTTTTGGGCCAAAGAGTGAACAAACACTTCCAACCAATCCATTACGCTAGCAAGACAATGACGGGGGCTCAATTGCATTACACAACAACCGAAAAAGAGCTTTTAGCTGTTGTCTATGCCTTTGAAAAATTTCGCCCCTATCTTGTCCTTTCCACCACAATCGTTTACACCGATCATTCCGCGTTGAAGTACTTGTTGACTAAGCAAGATTCCAAACCAAGACTTCTTCGCTGGGTTTTGCTACTCCAAGAATTTAAAATCGAAATTCGCGATAAAAAAGGAGCTGAAAACCTAGCCGCGGATCATCTTAGTAGACTTGAGGATCCTTACCAAGGGGAACATCCAACCAAAGAGATCAATGACTCTTTTCCCCTGGAGACCTTAATGTCTATCAACTCGACTTCTGATGAAACCCCGTGGTTTGCGGACATTGCAAACTACTTGGCGGGTGGAATTCTCGTTGACGGGTTAACATCCCAGCAAAAGAAAAAGTTCTTCAAAGACATTAAGACTTACTTTTGGGATGACCCGTATCTATTCAAACATAGTGCCGACTTGATTATTCGCCGATGTGTTGATGGACCGGCAGCTTTAGAAATCCTTGACGCTTGCCACAAAGGACCCACCGGTGGTCACTTTGGTCCCAACTACACCGCCAAAAAAGTGTTTGAATCGGGACTTTATTGGCCCACCATTTACCGTGATGCTCACGAGATGGTTAAACATTGTGATGCTTGCCAAAAACAAGGCAAGATCACACATAAAGACGAGATGCCTCAGAATTTCATTCAAGAATGTGAAATCTTTGATGTTTGGGGTATCGACTTTATGGGGCCATTCCCTTCTTCTAAAGGAAACAAATACATCCTTGTAGCCGTTGACTACGTTTCAAAGTGGGTTGAAGCCAAAGATTTACCCACTAATGACGCAAGGGTGGTTTGTAACTTTTTGAAATCGCTATTCGCTAGATTCGGTGTGCCTCGTGCCATTATTAGTGATCGCGGGACTAATTTTTGCAACGACCAATTTGCTAGAGTCATGGCTAAGTATGGTGTAAATCATCGTCTTTCCACCGCTTACCACCCACAAACTAATGGCAAGGCTGAAATATCCAACCGAGGATTAAAGCGAATTCTCGAAAGAACCGTGGGAGAGCATCATGCCTCATGGGCTGATAAACTTGATGATGCTTTGTGGGCTTTTCGTACCGCATACAAGACTCCGATTGGTTGTACACCATATCGTCTCGTGTACGCGAAAGCATGCCACCTCCCTATTGAGTTGGAGCACAAGGCTTACTGGGCCTTGAAGTGGGCTAATTTTGATATCAACAAAGCCGGTGACCTACACAAGATCCAACTCAATGAGCTGAATGAACTCCGTAATGAGGCTTATGAAAATTATTTGATCTATAAGGAGAAGACTAAGCTCTTTCACGACTCTAAGATTAAGAACCGAGAGTTCCAAGTTGGAGACAAAGTTTTACTCTTTAACTCTCGGTTGAAAATCTTTTCGGGCAAGCTGAAATCTCGTTGGTCCGGCCCATTCACCATTGCCCAAATTTTTCCATATGGTACTCTCGAGCTCGCTCAACCTAATGGTCCAAATTTTAAAGTGAATGGCCAACGAGTGAAGTTGTACTTTGGTGAGGACATCTCTCAGGAGATGATTCCATCCCTCACCACGTTCCCCATGAACTAATTTTGGGTCGAGTCAGGCTCGTGACTCAGTTATCAAAAACAAGCGCTCCTCGGGAGGCAACCCGAGTATCTATCCTTTTATGTTTTAACCTCCTAAGTGTAGGGGGACCTGTATAGGTGTTTGTCTTTGTGTGGTGATGTGATTACAGGGATAAGTGCACTCTTGGAATCTCTGAAGAACCGTGCTCCCTTGTTATCCGAAATCCGATTCTATCTCTCAACTATCGTGATTCAGTTTTCTTCATACTCACATTTGAAATTGATCACTTTAGTCGTCTCTTCCTTAACTTGAGTTAACCAACATGCACAATGTCATAAGTGTAGGGGAGACTTTTCCCACATGCTTAAACATTAAGGACAATGTGTATCTTAAGTGTAGGGGGGGACTTCTATCTAAGTTTTAAGTGGACTTTTCCATGAAAATGCCTTCATTTAACCGGAAAATCATCTTTTTCAACATTTTTCAAATTTTTAATTAACTTTGGCCATTTAGTCGTAATTTTTAAATTTTTATCGTTGCTTTCATATGTATATATCCCGCAATAAAGTCAAAAATATTAATAAAGTGGTGTAGCTTGTTTAGAAGTCTTTGATCTATTAGGCCCGTTGCGATTATTTTGACTCAACCCGAATAGACTTATTCAAGTTTATTCTAGCTAGTATCCTTAACCATGTAGACCTTAATTGGTTTATTAGGCTAAGCATCCACGAGTCTCATTACTTGAGATTTTAAATTATGGAGAACGAGAAATGATAGAGTCAATTATAAGTCGGTATTCTTGCACAAGCTCACTTGGTGTAATTATTTGCCTATTCTCCCATCACTTGCTAATAATTTATCTGCAATAAGTAAGGTCGTACGATTTGAAAAGTTACTTAGCTTCTAGCCCAAGATCGTTTAAAAGTTGCTCGGTAGTGATAAGAGTTCATAGCCAAGGCATAACTTATGAAGCGGGGCGCGAAGATTGGCGAGTCCGAAAAGGCCCTAACAAGGCATGAGGATTCAATTTTATTGCTGAAGATCCAAAGTGATGGGAAAAGCATTATTCCTAAAATCAATATGAAGGATCAAGACTCACGACGAAAAGCAATCAACTCCCGTAAAGATCATGGAGAAGTCTATCCGAAAAGACCCTAACAAGGTATGAGGATAAATAGATCCAAGTCCGAAAAGGAGGCGGATCGTTGTATCTCAAAATCCAAATTAGCGATTGAAGAAATAATCATGAAGTCGTGGTCAACAAAGTTGGAGTACCCCTCAAAAGTCTCCAAGTGAAGAAACTCTATTAACGATGAGAAGACCATTATCTCAAGTACGTCTCTCAAGATATGAAGTATGAAGTACATGCCAAATATCGGCCCGAGAAAGGTCTCAAATCGTGAACCGAGTTATGCCAAGATATGAACATTTTGATATCCCGAGAAGCAGTTTTAAGAGATTTTGTCCTTTAGCTAACTATTGATCAAATCGTCCTACTTTGCTTTCAGCCTAAATAAACTATCGAAATAAGTCAAAAAATGCATCTTCATGATCATTCTAAGACAAAAATAAAATATAAGAGATACACCTAGGAATAAGGGAGTTTAAGCATATAATTAAGCCATGTGAGTAAGTGTTTGATTTTCTAACTTATAATAACAATGATCTCGTTTTTAAGCTTAGTTTGGGGAACGTGAAACTTGAGGGTGATGAATCGTCGCAGCACCGAAGCCCTAATGTAAGTCTTAGATCCCTTTGCAAGTTATTTCCACATAGCTATTTTCTATCCTTTTGTTTACTTTAAAGTTTTAATTTCTCTTAGTACTTTAATTTTTGTTTAGTAGTATTTTAATAAGGCCAAGGTTGATTGATTATGAGAAAAGTGTAAACTTGCTTTATCGCTAAGCATTGCATGAGGGCATGGCAATGTTTAAGTGTAGGGGATTTGATAGGTGTGAAAACACCCTGTTGATCCCAAACTTAGATCGATTAGCTTTGTGTATACGAGATTAGATCAAGTATAGCACGTAGAGAAACCTTTGTATATGCTTTGTGAATCTAAGTGTTATGCGGAATTTAACACTTAAACAAGAACACAAGATGTAAACAAAACTTTCACTTTGATTATGAATGTCGAACTTGCTTACAATGAAAGATGTTTATGAATGAAAACTTATATAAAACTTGATACTAAACATTAACCTAAAGGCCTTCTTTTATAGACTAAGAAGCCTTGTACAATAAGCTACGTATCAACTATTCTAGGTAAAGATAAACATAGAAAATACATTGTCGTTTCTATCCTTACTAGAAGTATTCTAGAATATAATAAACGTGTAGCTTATATCTTCCATCAGTGCTTGTCTTCAATCTGTCAACGCTTGACTTTAACTTGTCAACGCTTGAGCTGTCAGCGCTTGCTTTGTTCCTGTCAACGCTTGATTTGTTCTTGTCAGCGCTCAAGTAATCTGGCCTTAATTTATTCCCAACAATCCTCCCCTAAACTTGATATCCACTCTTATGATCAAGTTTCTGAATAAGCATTAAGAACTTGGAGGAGTCTGACAAACCTTCTTATATTGGTAATGAATAAATCTGATCAAATTCTTTGCCACGTCACTTGAATAATCTATCTCCAGCTGAGTGTCCTTCATCTTTTCCAAAACAGCCTTGGATATGAAATATTGAGCATCCACAAGTAGATACTCAGCAAACTTAGTAGAACTCAAATGGTATACACCAGCAGCTGAATATAACCTCCATTGAAGACCACTGAGGTCATCTTCAAGATCCTTCCATATTTCAGGATCTTCCTCATTTGTCCCACACATTCTTTTGAATGTGGTCCAAAGTTTTATTCCATTAGCTGAAGTTGGTGCTTCAGCCTCATACTTGGTCTCTAGTAACCTCCAAAGGTCCACCAAGTCTTCTCTATCACAACTTGCAAATAAAGATATGAGAGTGGTAAAAGTGTGTATCTCCTTGCCAAATCTACCAATCTTCCAGAATCCACATTCATCCTCATCATAACTCACAATTGGATTCCTGGAATCTAATGGTAATACTTGCACCATATCTGAAGCTTCTAATGGGGAGAGCTTGAGGCTCTTTCTAATAACTGCTTCACTTGGATATAGTGGATTCATATCTTTTGGAAACTCAAGTTTAAATCCCTTCTTCACTGGCCTGGGAACTATCATAGCTTTCTTGATTTCCATCTCTTCTGCAAGTTGCTCCTTTCTTTCATCTGAAAGAAGTCTGAGAGTGTTTTCTTCCTACACTCTCACCCAAATAGGATAAGCCCTATGTTCCAACTCATCAAATGTCAAAGCCTTCAACTTCTGATGTGTCCATCCAACTCCATGACATCTGAGCAACATAAAGTAGAGCTCTCTTCTATCCCTTTTCAATTCTGAGAGAATATTGTTTGCCTTGTGCTTCAAAATCACCTTACAATCCTTCTGAACTCTAAGAAGAAGCTCCAAACCCCATATTTGATCTGAAATGGTCAAGTCTGGATTATCCATACAGCTTTCTTCCCAAGAATTGTACATTTGAACCACCTCTGGCATGTCAAAGTCAACCTGCAATTTTAAATCTCTCAACTTTTCCCTAGCAAGCTCATCACCATACTCAAGCCTTTCTGGTTCTATAATCATCACACTTGAGTCTGCGCTAGCTCTATCACTTTCTTCTTCAGAAGTCACAACAAATGGTGACTTTTCCTTTTCACCTTGTTCCATCATTTGCTCAGCCAATCTTCTATCAAATTCAACTTGGGCTGCATCCTTTGGAACAATTTCTTCTACCAATTTACCCTTACCATTATCTGATGGTGCAATGGTTGGTAAGGTAGATGGTAATACCTGAGTAGAAACTTCTTTGATGATAGATGATGAGTGGAATACATCACCTTCATGTGCAGGTCTGTCAACGCCCAAATTTCCTCTATCAGCGCCCAAAATACTTCTATCAGCGTCCAAATTTGTCTTGTCAACGCTCAAATATTTTCCCTCAGCGCCTTGTGTAACCTCTCTCAACATATCTGTAAATGATAAATTTAAATTGGTTGGAGAGATTAAGGACGTATCAAAACCTGTTTGTTCCTTCAAAGTTGTAAGGGCTTCAGCAACATCCATTGATTGACCATCTTGGTTGCCCTTATCACTCAGATTTCTTTGATCTTCCTCCCCTTTGGAAGACTCCTCCATACCCCTCCTAGCATGATCACTTTCCAAAACAACAATCCTCTCCCTCAAGTGCTTGAGTTCAAGGCCTTGTGAGCTGACAATTTGTACTAAGTCTGCATTTTGCTTTTGCAAGCTAATGCAGACTGCCGTCAATTCCAAAAGAGTCATTGGTTCCAGTCTGCGCTCTTCTGAAATGGGGATTTGACCTCCCAAGTCAGATTCATTGGGCATGGATGAGGACTTAATTATGGTGGGACTGCCTTGGCCAGCATCTAAGCCAGAACCAATAATCCCAGCCTCATCCAGGTCACCAGCCACACTTGTGGTGGTGGTTCTCTCTGCTTCATGGCTAGGACCACCAGAGGAGAACACTCCAGTAGTCCTTTGGCGTTTTATCAACCTATATTCAGGTGGTGTGGAAGATGGTGTGGAAGAATGGGTAGATGTGGGTTGGTTAAGGGGTGTTTGGGATTGTGATGGTTGTGTGTCAGCGTTGGAAAGAGGCACATCAACGCCAACATTTGATGTGTCAGCGTCAAAGGGTTCTTGGTCAATTTGCATTTGCTCAGGTGAGGGTAAAGGTTCAGGAATGGGTTCAAGTTGTGGTTGAGGGTCAATTTGAGGTTGAGGGTCTGGTTAGGGTTGTGCTGCTGCAATAACAGCAAGCATGGCTGGGGTTAAAGGTAAATCTCTAAGAGGTGGTGAATTCATCTTTGTAAAAATAGCTTTCTTTTGTTCAGGGATCTTATAAAAATCATTGTGATCCCTTGAACAATAACCTTGATCATCAAAAATCATTTGCAGAAAACGGGGATAAGCTAAAGTCATTTTTGTCCCCTTGTTTTTACACATCCCTTCAAAAATCATTTTAGAATAGTTATATTTTTGCCCTGTTGCAATGCACACAATAGCACTTGCAATGGATCTATTGATCTCATTGTGTGCAGTACATTTGGGACTCAAACATTGAAGGAGGATGTGGATGAGGTACTTCCAGGCTGGGGGAAATCCTGCTTATGGTACTTGTTAAGAGTACCTTCATCAGGAAAAGGATATCCCAAAGCCCTAAGCCCTTGATCTATTTCATTTATGGGAAGGATGGCTACACCATCAGCATCATCAAGATGCAAGGCCTGGCGTACCAAGGCCTCAGTAACCACCCAAGATCTCCCATGAACAATAGAAGTCAATGTGGTCACTCTATTAACTGTTGAGGAACTGACAGTGTTCCAAAACTGCTTAATGTGTGTGACTGGAATGAGTGGTGCATGAGAAAGAGCATACCTTAAGGGGTATGCGTTCAAATACGCCACCATTTGTGTGTATTGCGGAAACAAATCATTATCAGCAACAAGATAAGCAATCATGTTGTGTTGAGACTTGAACCCCAAATCCAATTCTGCTGAGTTAAACTTTGGTGCCATTGATGAAAGCTGTTAATTTGAAGTGTAGAAGATGACGGTTGATAAGAGAAAAGTGTTAGACAAGAATTATAGATACCCTGTTTTAAAATAGGAGCCAAATTTATAGGAGATAAAAAATGCACGTGATTGGCCCAAAAATAGGCAAAGATTTTCAAAAACTAATCATGAAAATATTGAAAAAGTGATAAGTTATCTCATGCATTTAATGAAAGTAACAACTCCTAAAATTACGGCTTGAAAATATGTCAAAAAGTAACAACTGGGTAGGTCCCATTGAGTGTCAACGGTCAAAAATAACCTATCAACGCCCAACGGCTATAATCTTGTCAACGTTCCCCTAAAGCCAGGTCAGCGTCCAATTTGGTCACAACAACGCTTGGAAAAATCTTGTCAGCGTCCAAAAATAAAATTGTTTTAAAAAGTGAAAAATGACCTTAACAAGTAATTTATCCTAGAGAAGATAACCAAAAGCTGATAATTATCATAGGGCGGCAAGCACTGTCAAGTTATGCACACTTGCATAAGCAAGATAGACATAATAGTCCTCTACTGTCCCTTGCTAACCAAAATTCTTAACAACCAAGTTACCTTATAAAATCCTTGTTACTCCCAGGTAAATCCCATATCAAAATCATTCCCAAGTCTCCCAACAGACCACAACCAATTCTAGGCCAAAAATGTCTTGGCAGCATGCAAAGTTGATATACTATGCATGCTACAGTGCCTCATGGTTTAGTAAAACTAACCCATACTCACCTGTGGACACAATCTAGAATTGTGATAAGAGTATCATATGGATACCCAAAAAAAATCCTAAAGGTTCCTAAAACCTCCCCTTAAACAATGATACAAAAAGTTTGCTAAAATCATGCATGAACATAAAAAATTTATGTCAAGATAGGAATGAAACATTCCAACCATCATCCATAAATAAAAACTTGTCCAAATGCTTCTCCATTGATCCATAAGCAACTCTGTATCCAATGGTATACTGCTAACACCATCTGCGCATTTAGATTGAAAACCACAAAACTAACATTGTTGCTGACAACGCCCCGATAACACACAACAGCGTTGAAGGAAGCTTTCTCAGCGTTAGACAATTATATTGCTGACAACGTTGCAAAAAAACTTATCAGTGTTCAAACAACCTTTGTCAGTGTTAGAAAAATATAGTGGAAAATCTAAATCATTAATAAGACCAATAATAATAATGCATCATCCTGTACATACTTTTACAAAAAGAATCCAAAACACATATTAAGAGAGATTAACCATTCCAATACTTGTTACCAAGTATTGAAATCTTCCAGTATCAAAAGGTTTAGTTAATAAATCTGACACATTTTCCTCAGTGTCAACCCTATCTGGTTGTATTAAACCTTTCTCAAAGCAATCTCTTATAAAATGGTGTCTAATTTCTATGTGTTTAGTTACAGAATGATGTACAGGATTCTTAATGATGCATAAAGTACTATTATTGTCAACAAATATCTTAGTATGCATAAAATTATACCCATAATCCAACAACTGGTTCTGAATCCACAACACTTGACCACAACATGCTGCTGCAGCCATATACTCTGCTTCAGTTGTAGAGTTAGCCACCACTGTTTGTTTCTTGCATTGCCAAGATATTAATCTGCTCCCAAGAAACTGACATCCACCAGTTGTGGATTTCCTATCAAACTTATCACCTCCATAATCACTATCTGAATATGCAATCAGCTCCAATGGTGAATCCTTTGGGTACCACAAACCAAGACTAGGGAAACATCTTAGGTACCTAAAGATCCTTTTCACAGCATAAAGGTGACATTCTTTGGGAGTCACTTGATGACGTGCACAAGCACACACAACAAACATGATATCAGGTCTGGAAGCAGTAAGATACATCAAGGATCCAATCATGGATCTATAATGCCTGACATCAACATCTTTCCCATCTCCAATCTTTCCCCAAGGGTGTTCTCTATCCATAGGAGTAGAAGCCCTCTTTTCATGTGGATAAAAGCCAAACTTCTTCAAGATTTCAGCAACATATTTGTCCTGTGAGATGAAGATACCATCTTCTTTCTGCTGAATTTGTAAACCAAGAAAGAAGTTCATCTCCCCCACTCATCTTGAATTTGTCTGTCATAAGCTTGGAGAAATCCTCACTCATCTTTGGATCAGTAGACCCAAAACTGATATCATCAACATAGACCTGCACAAGCAACACATCTTTGCCTTTCTTCTTTGTAAATAGTGTCTGATCTATGGTGCCCCTCTTGAATCCATTGTCCACCAAATATGTAGACAAAGTACCATACCATGCTCTAGGGGCTTAATGAAGGCCATACATAGCCTTTTTGACTCTATACACTTTATCTGGATGCTCTGGATCCTCAAAACCAGGAGGTTGCATGACATAAACTTCCTCAACAATGGTGCCATACAAGAATGCACTTTTGACATCCATTTGATAGACTGTGAAGCCCATGCATGAAGCATAGGCTAGAAAAATTCTAATAGCTTCAATCCTTGCAACTGGTGCAAAGACCTCCTCATAGTCTATACCCTCCTCTTGTGTATAACCTTGAGCCACTAACCTTGCCTTGTTTCTGACCACAATACCTCTTTCATCTCTTTTGTTCCTGAGAACCCATCTTGTCCCTATAGGTCTGACATATCTAGGACAATCAACCAGCTCCCAAACATCCTGAATTGCAAATTGGTGAAGCTCATCCTGCATTGCTTCCACCCAACTTGGTTCTTTGAGAGCATCAAATATCTTCTTGGGTTCTTCTTGTGACAGAAAACATGCAAACAAACATGCTTGCACAAGAGGGGTATCAACCTTCTTGTGTATATTGGCAATAAACCCACCAAGACCTTGGTGAGATCTTCTGGTCTGAACTGGAGTCATAATATTACCAATGATCTGAGATGTGGGGTGATTCTTCATTGTGGAAGTGAGAACTCCTCCTTCAAAAAGTCTGGTGTCCTCAACTTCACGCTCCATGTTGCCAATATCTTCTTCATCAGACTCTCTTTGATCAACAGGAACCTCTTCATAAACATTGGAAGGTCCTCCTTGTTCAAAAGTGGAAGAGAAAAGATGTGCAAAGGTGTTGTCAACGTCTGAACCTTGTTTGTCAGCGCTTGGGCTGACAACGCTTGAACTGTTGTTGTCAACGTCTGAGCCATCAACGTCTGAATTGGTCTTGTCAGCGCTAGATTTGCCTTTGTCAGCGCCTGAAGAACCATGCATGTTTGTATCTGGTGGTATTTGGAGACCACCATTATCTTGTCCAGCAGCAGCAGCAGCAGCAAAAGTATCTGTCCAAATGGGAATTGTGACATATTCAAATGTAGGAGATGCCTTTTCTGCTTGTGATCCAACCTTCTCATGAACCTGTGTACCTGAAACATTAACAACGTGTTCCTCCACAACATTTGAAGTTACCTTCATAATGTCTGGATTAGTGACATGCATATAATTTAAAGTTCTAGATAAGGGTTCCAAATCAAACAACCAATTAGGACCACTCTCAGGATCACTAGGTTTATTCTCTAAGAACCTAACGTGTACTCTCTCAACAATACGTTTGTCCTCCTTAAGATAAACTCGATAACCCTTGCTCTGGACTGAATACCCCATGAAGTAACCTTCATCACCTTTTGCACTAAATTTACCTAAGGCATCACTAGTGTCTAAGACTACTACATGACATCCAAAAGGTCTAAGAAAACCAATATTAGGTTTTCTTCCCTAAAGTAACTCATAAGGTGTTTTGTTCTGAATTTTGTTAACCAATGCTCTATTCTGCACATAGCATGCTGTATTAACAGCCTCAGCCCAAAAGGCTATAGGAAAGTGAGCATCAGCCAACATTGTTCTAGCTGCTTCAATTAGGGTTCTATTTTTCCTTTCAGCAACCCCATTTTGTTGTGGGGTTCTAGCAATACTGAATTGCCTAGTAATTCCCTTCCTGGCACAAAAATCATCTAGCTTCTTGTTCCTAAATTCTTCACCATTATCACTCCTAAGCATTTTAACCTCATTTCCAGACCTTTTCTCAATTTGAGTGATAAATTCAATAAGAACATTAGCTGTGTCACTCTTCATAGCTAGAAAGAATGTCCAAGTAAACCTAGAAAAGTCATCAGTGACAACAAAACAATATGACTTGCTATTTAAACTCTCTATATTTGTTGGACCAAAGAGGTCCATGTGAAGCATATGAAGAGGTCTGGAACTAGTATGCACCTGCTTGGACTTGAATGAGACCTTGTGCTGCTTGCCTTTAAGACATGCAACACAAGAGTGGTCATTGTGGAAGGCCTTCTCAGGCAAACCATCAACTAAACCAAGCCTCACAAGTCTATTTATATTTTTAAAATTTATGTGCCCTAGTCTCCTGTGCCACAAATTACTTTCATCTACTAAGGCCTTAGCATAAAAACAAGACATATTTGTATTCACTTTAATCCCATTTAAATTCATATTATATATGTCCTTATGCCTAGGTGTTCTATACTCAATATACTTCTCATCAGGGATCTTAAAATCCTTGCTTAACACCAAACACTCAGTATCAGTGAAAAGAACCTTATTTTTGTTATCACAAACTTGTGATACACTAAACAGATTATAATCCAGTTCTTTTACCAGGAAGACATTCTCAAAACGTAGATTATTGGTGAGAAGGGTTCCTTTGCCGGTAATGGTGCCGTAGCCCCCTCCAAAGTATACCTTATCACCATCTTTAATAGGAGTGAAGTTCGTCAGATAGTCTTCCTTTCCTGTCATGTGCCTTGAGCATCCACTATCCCAATATCCATAGTATTGATCTGTCTTTGAATGCCCTACACATAAAGAAAACAAATTAGTTTTCTTTGGGAACCCAAGTCTCAGAAGACTTAGATTCATCTGGTTGTTCAATAAGAACAGACTTAGTTCTCACAACAACCCCATTCTCATTCCTTTTAGGATGAAATACCCAATTAACCCCAATAGGTTTTGTAATGACCTTTGAAATGTAATTAAATCTATTGCAAGTCATTGAAATTCCATTATTATTAGGGTTTTGATCTTTCTTGGGTCTCCATGTTAAGCTTGAAGAAGCTTTAGACCCCTTACCTTATGGCTGCAAATATTTAGGTCTGGTCACGTTTCTGTCAGCGTTGGATTTTGTCCTGTCAACGCTGAAATTACCCTTGTCAGCGTTGAACCTAGGGTTTGCTACAGGAACCCATTGCCTATTTGACCAGGTTTTTGTCTTTTGAAAAGGTCTTTGTCCATGAGTGTTAGACCTTCTAGAGAAGAATGGGGCAGGTCTAATCACTTGTGGACTTTGCTGCACACAAGGTTTGGGTCTGACAACGTTTGACTTCCTAACAACGTTGACTTTCTTCCTATCAGCGCTGAAATTGTTCCTATCAGCGCTGGCTTTGGGAGCGTTGACACACTTGTATGCCAAATGTGAAAAGCTACCACAAGTATAACAGGCTTTCTTAGACACAACCTTAGGTCTAGAAGAGAAGAAACCTGTTCCATGATTGTTAACTTGGCTCTTGGGTGACCTATTATTCCTATACATCTCTGCATATTTAATGGTAGGTCTTCTAACAGTGTTTGAGCCTAGGTCAACAGCTTTACCAGTGACTGGGTGAGTAACCTTAATGGGTGGTGATTCATTGGGACTTTCACATAGCAAACCTCCCTTAACAAATAAAGTAGGGTTAGCTTTCTTCCACTCATTTAGGTCAGTCAGTTTTTGTTGATACTCTTCCACTGGAGTGACAACTCTTGGTGGAGGAATGAATTCCTCTTCTTGGCATTCTGGTATACCAGTCCAAGATAAATCCTTTCTAAGGACACCATAGAAGTCACCATGGTGGTGGAACCAGAGAGTAATCATTCATCCCAATCCCAGTCATGTCCTTAGGATCCCTTTGTTTAGCTACACAGTCTCCTAGGGTTTGGGTGGCTCTATCAAATCTTTGAATTTTGAGGTCAACATTATCTTTATTCTTAATGGCCTTATCTAACTTAGCCTGTAGGTCTCTATTGACCTTTGTCATGATATTTCTAATATCCATACTACCCTCTAGCTCATGTTTTAAGATATTTATCTTATCTTTTAAATGAAATTCCATTTTCTTGTATTCAGAAACGGTTTTCTCAGTTTCAGTAAGAGCTAGTTGGTAATTGGACAATTTACACCTTTCAGTGCTCATATCATCTTTTAGTTTTAACACCTCTTTGTTAAGTCTATCAGTGTTTAACCTACAACCTTTGCTACAAAAAGCATCATCATATACCTCATTATCAGATGAAGAGGAGGAGTGTGCCATGAGAGCATATTTAACATGCTCTTCTTCTTCAATATCAGCAACCAAAGCTTTGTCCTCTTCAGCATTCTTAGCCAGATAGCTCCAATCCCATCCAGTACCATCAATTCCTTGAACTGCAACCATGGCTTTGGAATCTTGAGCTTTAACAACCTGACTTGAGGGTTTACCAGCATCAGATCTTCTAAGGGATCTGCATTCCCTCATGAAGTGCCCCATACAATGACAGTTATAGCATTCAACTTTGGATTTATCAAATCCAGCTGTGTCTTTAGCATTGAAGGTCATCTTCTTCTTGAACCTTCTATTCCACCTATTTGCTCTTATACTAGCAAGAGCCATGTTCCATTTGATGTCCATCTCTTCCAAGTGCTCATCACTTATCTGCTCAAGGTCCTCATATGTAATCACTGAACCATTGGGCAAAGAAGCAATGTAAGCACACACAGTATCCAAATCCAAACCAGCTGGTTTAACTCTTGGGGAGTCATTCATGAATGTGTCAGCGTCTGAGAAGGAGACGTTGACTGGACTTGTTCCAGCGCTGACAAATGATGATCCAGTAACTGGATGCATAAAAGAGTCCTTCTGATTGAATTGACCTTCACTATGAGAGAAGAAGTCCATGTTGCTGGTGCTAGGTTTGCTTCCATGTGCTGAAAGAGTTTCATCTTCCAATAGTCTTAGTTTGTTGTAGATGTCATCAAACGAGGAGCTCTTGTAAGTATTATTGGCAAGAATAGATCTTGTCTCAATTTTCCATGCCTCACCAAGACTTTTAAGAAAGGTAGCATTGGTGTCAACATCACCAACTTGTGTCCCCATGAAGGACAACTTGCTTGTGATGTCAAGCAATCTGCTTCTGACACTACTCAGTTTCTCATTGGGTTGAGCTTTGAAGACAGCATAATCATGCAGAAGTTGCTTTTTCTTTTCTTCCTTAGTGTCTGCATTGCCACCATATGCAACTTCAAGTGCTTCCCAAAGATCCTTAGCAGATTCATAGCCTCTATATTTGTGCTGGTTTTCTTGTCCCAAAGAGACTTTTAAAATATTTAGGGCTTTCATGTCAACCCTTTTCTTTGCAATATCTTCAGCACCTACAGCTCTACCATCTCCAGGTTTTTCTTTCTTATCCTCTTCAGGGCATCCTTCAACAGCTGTTCTTTGACTAATGGCATCAAGAATCTTTTGAGCCTTATTGAATGAGTTTCCATATTCAATAATCTCCCAGAGTGTGTAGTCATAGATCCCCAGATATTGTTCAAAGTTGAACTTCCATAAGTCAAAGTTGGTTGCATCAAGCATGGGAATCCTGATGTTTGGTAAGGGTGAATTGGAGGTGGTTATTGCATCAGACATGATGTTGTTAGGATTTTGGTGTTTTTAGGGTTTCTGAGAAAATTAGGGTTTTGGTGTTCGTGTATCGTTCTGGTGTTCTTCAAAGATCAAAAGTTCCTCAACAAGCTCTGATACCACTTGTTGATCCCAAACTTAGATCTATTAGCTTTGTGTATACGAGATTAGATCTAGTATAGCACGTAGAGAAACCTTTGTATATGCTTTGTGAATCTAAGTGTTATGCGGAATTTAACACTTAAACAAGAACACAAGATGTAAACAAAACTTTCACTTTGATTATGAATGTCGAACTTGCTTACAATGAAAGATGTTTATGAATGAAAACTTATATAAAACTTGATACTAAACATTAACCTAAAGGCCTTCTTTTATAGACTAAGAAGCCTTGTACAATAAGCTACGTATCAACTATTCTAGGTAAAGATAAACATAGAAAATACATTGTCGTTTCTATCCTTACTAGAAGTATTCTAGAATATAATAAACGTGTAGCTTATATCTTCCATCAGTGCTTGTCTTCAATCTGTCAACGCTTGACTTTAACTTGTCAACGCTTGAGCTGTCAGCGCTTGCTTTGTTCCTGTCAACGCTTGATTTGTTCTTGTCAGCGCTCAAGTAATCTGGCCTTAATTTATTCCCAACACACCCATCCTTTTACCACTTATTTCTGGCTAAAACAAGACCAAAACACGTATTTAATATCATTTGTTTGAAATTATGCGTGGTTTTTGTGTTTATTATGTTCTCAGAGTCAACCGGATGAATAATGAAGAAAACATGGGATTGCACGGGCTTTATCGAAGAAAAAGACTCAAGATGAAGTCTATTATCCAAGAGATGCAAAAGATTTGAAGTCATTGTGCCTATTTTAAGATTTATCGAAGAATAGAGCCAAAGATGGAAGATTCATATATGTCGAAGAACTCGAGTCTATTAAACAAAAGATTATAAGACGAGTTGGAATTATTCACCGACACTTCTTAAATCCGGGTCGGAAACGTTTATTTAGAAGAAACGTAAAGACTAAAGAAGAAAGAAGAAAAGAAGCCCAAAACCAAGCCCATTCACAAAGCCCACAAGACATGCCTATAAATAGGACTTTACTTCACAATTTGGAGCACTTAGTTAGTCTTTAGTTTAGTTTTTAGTTTTCATTTTCTCTCTAGTTTTAGAGAGAGAAAGTTCCAAACTTTCTCTCACTAAACTTTTTCTTTGTTTTCATCTTTAAAATTTAAGCTTTCTTTAATCTTTGTACTTTGGATTTTATTAATCTTATTCAAGTTAAGCTTTTAAGTTCTTTAATCTTCTTCTACTTTTCTTAGTTTACCTAAATCCTTGATCCGATTGTCTCATTTCATACGGTTTGGATTTGTGGATGAGTTCGTGATAAAAGTTTAATCTTTCTTGTTTCTTTTTAAGCTCTCACACGTATAAGCTATAGGCCTTCAATGCTTATTGACTTATTGCTTGTTTTAGCTTATTGGTTTTCGGATTTCGTATATGTTTTATTCATTCAAAAGTTTCGTTTATAAAGTTTATGATTTTACGTTTTAAAAAGTTGTCAAATTTAATCTTTTTGAACTGTTTAAGTCCCGGTTAAAATAGCTTATTGTTCGTTCTTATTGAAGTTTTAGCTTTTCACCATTTTCGGATTAGTTTTGCATTTCATCGCAATTTAAGGGTTTTTTTACATATTCTGACGGATTCCCTGCTTTTGATCGCAATAACCCAAGAGGGTTTTACTTTGCGATCGGGTGTCATTTCCCCTTATTCCGATCTGGGATTACGATCGCATATTGCGATCGTACATTCCGACGGGACTATGGTCCTTTTTAAGTCGAAACTCTGGCCAATTTTTATTTACTACATTCCGATAGTAAGTCATTGCGACAGAAGTGTTTACGATATTCCGATCAGACTTTCCGATCTAGAACATTCCGATAGAACTGCATTTCGATAGACCATATTCCGATAGCTTGCAGCTTTATATTCCGATGGATTGTTTTGACACTTATTCCGATGGAACATTCCGATCTGGGATTCCGATGGACCTGTTTTAATTGTATTCCGATAGACAAAGAGTTTTGATATTCCGATAGCTTAAGGTTTTAAGTTCCAAAGTTTTTAGCAAAGTTTTTAAGTGTTAGTTTAATTAAGTTTTCCAAGTATTTCTCTCATTTTGCCTTTAAGTTTTTAAACATTTATTTTTAACTTGTCAATTTAGTTTAATCTTTTAAAGCTTTAATTTTACTCTTCGACACTTACTTATTTGTCATTAGTCCAAAATAGATAAACAAACCAACACCTTTTTATTAACCAAGAACAAATCATTCCACTTAGAGCCGTGATCAATTCGAGGAGATACCGAGAACTTAATCTAGAACCCCAATGCAAAACCTTGTATCACCAACCAATTCCGAACTAAACACATCTATATCCAATTGAGATTTTATAGTTTCTCTTAGAAATTCCTTAAATGGCTAATTTCAAAATATTGGAACAATCTTTGATTTGACTGTCTCGGGAAATAATATTTCATGCCGCCTATTCATTTTTTCAATGTTTGACTTTTCAGTTTCCTCATTATTGTTTTTATTTTTAGAGCCTATTTATATGTTAAACTCATTTACCAACCAATTCCCAACTAAACACATCTATATCCAATTGAGATTTTATAGTTTCTCTTAGAAATTCCTTAAATGGCTAATTTCAAAATATTGGAACAGTCTCTGATTTGACTGTCTCGGGAAATAATATTTCATGCCGCCTATTCATTTTTTCAATGTTCGACTTTTCAGTTTCCTCATTATTGTTTTTATTTTTAGAGCCTATTTATATGTTAAACTCATTTACCAACCAATTCCCAACTAAACACATCTATATCCAATTAAGATTTTATAGTTTATATTAGAAATTCCTTAAATGGCTAATTTCAAAATATTGGAACAATCTCTGATTTCAATGTCTCGGGAAATAATATTTCATGCCGCCTATTCATTTTTTCCATGTTTAACTTTTCAGTTTCCTCATTATTGTTTTTATTTTTTGAGCCTGTTTATATGTTAAACTCATTTACCAACCAATTCCCAACTAAACACATCTATATCCAATTGAGATTTTATAGTTTCTCTTAGAAATTCCTTAAATGACTAATTTAAAATATTGGAATAATCTCTGATTTGATTGTCTCGGGAAATAGTATTTCATGCCGACTTTTCAGTTTCCTCATTATTGTTTTTATTTTTAGAGCCTATTTATATGTTAAACTCATTTACCAACCAATTCCCAACTAAACACATCTATATCCAATTGAGATTTTATAGGTTCTCTTAGAAATTCCTTAAATGGCTAATTTCAAAATATTGGAACAATCTTTGATTTTACTTTCTCGGGAAATAATATTTCATGCCGCCTATTCATTTTTTTAATGTTCGACTTTTCAGTTTCCTCATTATTGTTTTTATTTTTAGAGCCTATTTATATGTTAAACTCATTTACCAACCAATTCCCAACTAAACACATCTATATCCAATTGAGATTTTATAGTTTCTCTTAGAAATTCATTAAATGGCTAATTTCAAAATATTGGAACAATCTCTGATTTGACTGTCCCGGGAAATAATATTTCATGCCGCCTATTCATTTTTTCAATGTTCGACTTTTCAGTTTCCTCATTATTGTTTTTTATTTTTAGAGCCTATTTATATGTTAAACTCATTTACCAACCAATTCCTAACTAAACACATCTATATCCAATTGAGATTTTATAGTTTCTCTTAAAAATTCCTTAAATGGCTAATTTCAAAATATTGGAACAATCTCTGATTTGACTGTCTCGGGAAATAATATTTCATGCCGCCTATTCAATTTTTCAATGTTCGACTTTTCAGTTTCCTCATTATTGTTTTTATTTTTTGAGCCTATTTATATGTTAAACTCATTTACCAACCAATTCCCAACTAAACACATCTATATCCAATTGAGATTTTATAGTTTCTCTTAGAAATTCCTTAAATGGGTAATTTCAAAATATTGGAACAATCTCTGATTTGACTGTCTCAGGAAATAATATTTCATGCCGCCTATTCATTTTTTCAATGTTCGACTTTTCAGTTTCCTCATTATTGTTTTTATTTTTTTAGCCTATTTATATGTTAAACTCATTTACCAACCAATTCCCAACTAAACATATCTATATCCAATTGAGATTTTATAGTTTCTCTTAGAAATTCCTTAAATGACTAATTTCACAATATTGGAATAATCTCTGATTTGATTGTCTCTGGAAATAGTATTTCATGCCGCCTGTTCATTTTTTCAATGTTCGACTTTTCAGTTTCCTCATTATTGTTTTTATTTTTAGAGCCTATTTATATGTTAAACTCATTTCCAACAAATTCTCAACTAAACACATCTATATCCAATTGAGATTTTATAGTTTCTCTTAGAAATTCCTTAAATGGCTAATTTCAAAATATTGGAACAATCTTTGATTTGACTGTCTCGGGAAATAATATTTCATACCGCCTATTAATTTTTTCAATGTTTGACTTTTCAGTTTCCTCATTATTGTTTTTATTTTTAGAGCCTATTTATATGTTAAACTCATTTACCAACCAATTCCCAACTAAACACATCTATATCCAATTGAGATTTTATAGTTTCTCTTAGAAATTCCTTAAATGGCTAATTTCAAAATATTGGAACAGTCTCTGATTTGACTGTCTCGGGAAATAATATTTCATGCCGCCTATTCATTTTTTCAATGTTTGACTTTTCAGTTTCCTCATTATTGTTTTTATTTTTAGAGCCTATTTATATGTTAAACTCATTTACCAACCAATTCCCAACTAAACACATCTATATCCAATTGAGATTTTATAGTTTCTCTTAGAAATTCCTTAAATGGCTAATTTCAAAATATTGGAACAGTCTCTGATTTGACTGTCTCGGGAAATAATATTTCATGCCGCCTATTCATTTTTTCAATGTTCGATTTTTCAGTTTGCTCATTATTGTTTTTATTTTTAGAGCCTATTTATATGTTAAACTCATTTACCAACCAATTCCCAACTAAACACATCTATATCCAATTAAGATTTTATAGTTTCTCTTAGAAATTCCTTAAATGGCTAATTTCAAAATATTGGAACAATCTCTGATTTCAATGTCTCGGGAAATAATATTTCATGCCGCCTATTCATTTTTTCAATGTTTAACTTTTCAGTTTCCTCATTATTGTTTTTATTTTTTGAGCCTATTTATATGTTAAACTCATTTACCAACTGATATGAGTGTTTTTACTCATATCATTTGTATCAAATAACAATGAAATTATGCACAAAATGTATTAAATATGCCTTGGATATGCTTGTTTCTTGTTTTCATGTGTGTAGGTACTAAGTTCGCGAAAATCGGCAAAACCGGCACGAGTTTGAAGGAAAAAAATCCAAGAAGCCAAAATCGAGCTCAACTTTAGCGGATTTCATCATTTGTCAAGATAATTGGCTTAGCGGGTCCCACATTGGACTGTTGGGCTCAGAAGCCCATATTCAACTCAAGTTATCTAATAATTTAAGCTAGAGCCCAAGTTACGGCCCATATGAAGAAATAAACATGGAAATGGGGCAATTCATGGCCCAATTGAGAGTTTAAAGAATAAAGGGGCGTTTATTGGGCCTAAGGACCCATTAGGGTTTTGGTCTTCTGAAAACAAAAGTTACTTGGTCAATTAATCCTTCACCTCAAACAAATAAATGAAACGATATCCTCATTCTTTCATTCGTTTCACTTCACCCACTTTTAAACATATTCCACCTACTTTCACCCACTCGTTTTCACAAAAAAAATAAAGTTTCGTTACTCTCTAGGTGCACCCTTCTTTCTCCTTCACCCCCTAAATTTAACCAGAGGAAATAACCACTATTCACCAAAAAAATAACCTAATCACGAAAATTCAAATAAATTGGGGGTTATGGTTAATACGTGTGATTCACACGTATTCATATAAATTCCCCAAGTTTTTAGGAAGATAGAGATGGAAGAGATTGGGACGTGGCATCATATGATTGGGAGTAACAACTCATTTTCCCCAATCATCCAGTAGAAAAGAACCACCTCAGCATCAAGGTAGCACAAGAAGCATAGGATTTGCCACCTTGGCAATCCGAGTGAAATAAGAAGGATTATCCACCCTTGGATCAAAACAGAAAGAAGAGAGAAAAGAATGAAGGGTCGAGATGAAAGACTCGTCTTCAACAAACCATCACCAATAGCCTCGGGTTCTCCTATAAAAACCCATCATTTTCATTGTAATCAGCATCCCTTCTTTTCTGTATTTTTAGTTATAATGTTAGATTAGTTATTGTTTTAGGATATTTTCTTTAATCTTGTAATGAGTTATGTATTTCAGTTTTAATTAATAAAAGTTCAGATTATTATCCTGCGTTATATTTTGCTCTCAAATCAATTAATCCTTTTTGATTAACTGATCTTATACTCATTATAACATAAAGTTTAGTTTATAAGTTGAGCCAATAGCTTATAAATTTTACTTAAGAAAAGTTTGGGATCCAGTTTATCTAACTGATAAATTGAAGTTTAAATAAGTTTTGAATTGATTAATCGATTTATCGATTAAAAGAATCTGCTAGTTCGAATGATTTTTGATGGTGATCGAATGGTGTTTTATGGTGGTCTCGATCTAATGAGTTAGACGGCTCAGCGCCGCTTCTACGTCTTAACGGATTTCTCCAAATGGTATGTTTTTTTTACTTAGTTGATGATTCCTGATTGATTTGTTCAGTTATGTTAGTTTGAGTGAGTTTTCAATTATTGATTTGATCTGCTTAGTTATATGTGTATGATTTGTTGCAGGATTGTTTAGATTGCTTTGGTAAAAGTTTAGTTTCTGAATGAGTTTAATTATGAGTCGTTTTTGTCTTTATGATTTAATCCGCCGAATCGGTTGCTGTGATTTCTGGTTCATCTTTCTTGTGTTATATCTGAGTAGGCTTTTGAGTTGTCCTGCTACTTCTATTGTAGTTGGATGCTAGATGTTAAGGATACGGATTCTAGATGTAAGTAATATAGTTATCTGCTATAGATAAGACTTGTTGAGAGTTTTATTGTTTGTGTATTATTGATCCTGCTAGAATCAGTTGGTCACAATAGGTTAGCGATAAGTCAGTCTTGGTAATGCAGTTATCCAGGTTCTCTCATTTTACATTTTCATCAATTTCAGAACTGTGTTGCTAGTAGCTAATTACTTGTAGTACTTTGTGCCATTCAATTCGGTGGTCAGGTTATGGAATATTTTTAGTCAGTTTTATTCGTTGATAATTTGGAATTGGTTTTTAATTTGAACTGATCTGTGATTTGAATTGTGACTGCTAGAGTTAATTGCTGTCTCTAAGTTTGCTAGATTGTAAGAGTCCTAATTGTTGTTTGAATTTGCTGTAATCATGGCCAAATTATTTGAATTATGGAGCTTATTTGAGTATTGTTTAATTCTAGATAAATGCTGAACGTTCGTTTTATTCAACTGATTTTACTTTGTTACTGAATTTAGTAACTTGTTATCGTTGGCTTAATTCAGTCTGTGTAGTACTAATAGTTTGCTGGTTATTTTTGTATTCATGGTTTGTGAGCCTTGTTTGATTTTATTGATGATATAATAGTATTGTTCTGTATTTGTAGAGTGTTAATGTTGAGGTTGTATACTAATGGGACTTTATTTTTGATTATATTGTTACTGCATTTCGTACTGTCTGGATATTTGTGTTGATCTGCTGAATGATGCAGTGATATAGGGTTTGATTGTTTCACTGTTTGAATTTGGAGTCTTTTAATTAGGTTATTATTGCAAGCTTTTACCTGTTTGTTCTGTTTGAGCTTTTAACTGATAGATTTATTACGTTTAATAGCAATCTCTTATTGTTGGTATTTGATTTACTATTTAAAAATAAATATTTTCCAAAAATATGTCCAGTTTGGGAATCGAACCCATGACCTCACGGATGTGTGTCAAGTGTGTTAGCCAACTGGGCGAATGGCTATTTTGATTATTATTCCTGTAGTTTAATTAATAAAGTAAATCTGCTTCTGGCAGATTTGGATTTAAGCATTGTTTTAATTTCCGTTTTAAGTAAATGTTTTTATTAAAGTATTTTTGAGTTTCTTTTAATAATCAATAGTTTCAAATAAAATGTAAATGTTTTTATTATTTTTAAAAGTTTAATTAGTTTTTAGTAAAGTTAGATTTAATTAAATTTGTAAAAGTAAAATAGCTATCAAAAGATTTTAAAAATAGTTTAATAGTTATTTCAATTAAATAGATTAATTTTCATAGATTTTTAATTAGTCTAATTTTTAAATAGTGTTAATTGTTAAATAATTAATTGCTTTAGATTTTAAATAGGCGGGGTTTACGATTCATGCACTTTAGGTTTATTTTAAATAGCTTAAAATTTGTAGATTTTAATTGTAGTTTAAAAACCGAAAACCAATTCAAATCGATTGTCCAAATCAAAGCAAAACGTCTCAAATTCATAAGATCTTCGTGTACAACGAACTCGACTCACTCACGTGTTTAATTGAATTCGTCATTGGTATTATTAGTCTATTACTTTTTCCTAAAGGTAATTTTCTAATTTACCCTATAACGTATCCAAATTATCACTATACACATCCACTTACATCAAAAATTTTGGCGCCGCTGCCGGGGATCTTGTGTACGATTCGCTTTTGTGGAGATTTGTTGATCGTGATTTGAAGACCTTTTCCGTCCTCGGAAAGTTTTGTTATTTTTATTATTATATAGTATGTATCGTTTTTCTCGTTTTTTTTGTGAATAATATAGTGTATTACGTAGAACAATCAATTTACATATTTTTCAAATAAGCCTTAGTTGGGATTTCATCACCTAGCTATTGTATTCGAACCCAAAACAAAATAAAAGGCAAAATAGATAAATACTAATAAGAAGTTTGAACTCGATTTATACAAACTATAAGGTGGGTATAAGGCGACGTGCTATAAAAGGCCGTCTAAGGAAAAAGGTTTTAAAGTGTTTTGTGCCACCTCGTTTCCCCGCTTGCTTGTGCGTATATTGAGAGGGACAACCTATTATTGGTTTGCCGACTAAAGTAGTTATAAATCTTATTTTTTGTTGTTTACTTATTGAACCTCGAGACATTTAGGTTTTCACCTATAGTTTCAAAGTCGACCGAGGGTAATTTACTTCCATAGTAGTTATCCTTATTCCTTGTTTTTTATCGATCATTATTGATTGAGCAATACCAAATAAATACCAAAAATAATCTTCTTCTTGTCTAAAGTCTTTTCTTCAATCCTCTAAATTCTCGTTTTTATGAAAAATACCAAAAATAATCTTCTTAATCCTATATCATGTTTAATTCTTTTTCTCTTCACCCTCTAAATTTTAATTCTTCCTTCGTCGATTGTGTTGGGTGTGGAGAACCGTTATATGGTTTTTTGCCATGTCGGAGGTGCACGTGTGAGCGTTGTGGAAATGACTTACGAAACGATTTACGAGTTGGATTTTGTTCTTCTTGTGATGATATTACTTCATATGGAAATCCGAATTTTTCGAATAATCCTCTCGATTTCAACCCACCTCCACACCCTACATACGAGACACCCTCGAGTGAGTTTTGTGGAAACGATTCTCATTTTGGTGATGATTGTTCGCATCGATTCTCGCTTAATTACAAGCAAGAACCGAGCTACAATCAAAACTTTAATGATAATTGTTATCCACAAGATTTACCGAGTTTATCACAACAATATATTTGTTGTGAGTATTGTGGAGGTCCTCACGAGAGTTTTTGTTGTCAGCCGAGAGATCAAAATTTTTATGAGCCTAAACCTTGCTATAATTCGATTCCATCCGGTTTTGACCAATCTCCACAATATTCTTTCGATATTGAACGATTTGAAACAATGAATCAAAGAAATATTGAAATTGTTGAAAAAAGTATTGAAGATTTGTTGCTTGAAAAGAGACAAATTAATCAAGAGATTAATGACATTACGAATGAATTAGGAAGTCATAGATTTCATGGAGAAATAATTGATGAGGGATTTAGACGAGATTATGAACTTAAGATTAGACAACTTTCGCAAGATTATAATGGATTAAGCATTGAGATTCGAAAGAAAGAAAAAATTCAAGAGGAAGAAAAATATCTTGCTAATCGTGAAATCGAGCGTTCTCTTCTTTTGGATGATGACGAGGATAGTACTATTTCTTTGCGAGATCTTATTGCTCTACATCCTTCGTCTAGTGCTATCGTGTGTCCTATTCGTATCTTGCCGGCTATTGAGCCCGAGGATTCTCCCATCCTAGATGATGAGGAAATCTCTCATGACATCACCACTCCTATTCATGATTCTTCCACCGTGGAACTCGAAAATTCTCTTAGCAAGGGGGACGAGCATATTAGCACTATTCTTGTCCAAAACCCAAGAGAGTTAGACGGTATTTCCAATGAGACGTGTGATTTGCCACATTGTGATGACTCGACTTCTTCCATTCACTTTGATATTTTCTCCAATTCTAATGATGAAAATTGTGATGGAAATGAAGATTTTGAGGATGATTCTACTTCTAGTGAATTTTCTAATGAGGAGTTCTCCGACGAACTCTCTTATAAAGATGATATTCACGACTCGGATTTTGAGGGGTTCGCCGATGAACCTACTCTTCTTCACCCATTTCCACCGGGAAATGAGGATGATAGTGATCCGTTTTATAAGAGGTTCACTTTTGAACTTGCTCCTTTAGACCCATTTCCACCAGGAAATGAGGTTGATTTGATTATTCCGATCCCTGAGAAGTTCACCGATGAACTTACTCATTTAGATGTGGAGGACGTGGTTCTTCGTGAAAAATTATCCAACGTCTATCTTCTCATTTCTAGTATCGAGGCTTTGAATTCCAAGCCTATTAGAAAGTCTTTCTCTCCATCTCCTATTCCCGTTGAGGATCGTGATCTGTTTATCGAGGAGATTGATACTTTTCTTGCTTCTCATGATTCGATACCACCGGGTGTTGATGATATCGACCCGGAGGGGGACGCTCTCTTTTTAGAGAATTTACTTGATGATGATTTCGTCCCTAGTCCTCCTCCCACTCACTTTGACCTTAATGTGCGGGTTTTTCATGTGTCTCATATTGAGTACCATGACCCAATTGATCACATTTCTAAGGGTGAAATGGTCGTTAAAGCAAAGAATGTTGATTTCACTTTGGATGAAACTTTTATCCCACCTTTACCATGTGCTTTATATGATCTTGGATTAGCATGGGGGGATGACACCGTGTTATCCTTTCCTTTCTCCACCGAGGACGAGGTATTCGATCCCATCGTTGATTTAGGGAAATCTCGGCCTTTCACCGATGTAATAAATGAAAGATTTTTCTCTCATCTTGGTGCGAGTTTATCTCGGGGAGCATGCTATATCCATTCCAATAATTGTGACTTCTATCTCGTTTTAGAGATTTATGTTGGAGTTTTATCCTTTCGTTTGTCATCCGACAACGAGGATGAGATCTTTGACCCCGACATCGTGCTTCATGTTGGATTTTATCCTAATATGCCGGTTTTCACCACTTTCCCTATGGATCAATGAATGTGGGGATCGAGTCGAGCTCATGACTCGGTTAACAAAAACGAGGTGCCTTGTGGGGGAGTCCCATACATTCTATCTTCTATCTATTTTCTAACACTAATAAGGCTTGATCTTTCAAGCTCGTGCTCGTGTTTTGTTGTGTTGTGAATCTTAGGTATGACCCTAATTTTTTGAAGACTCGTGTTCGGTTTTTGCCGGTCCACTTGATCTTCCATTCTTTGATTGCCATAAAGGGGCACACTTTCTATCCCTTGATTTTTATCGACAAACGTTTTATCTTGAGGCATAATTAATAAAAGGCTTATAGATTTGCGTGCTCTTTCCATGTTAGGAGTTTGCATTAGACTCTTCGTGTTTTAGCAAGGGGGTGTTACTCTTGAGCTAAGAAACATTGAGGACAATGTTTGGTTTTAGCATGGGGAAGTCAATCGATATAATCGCTTGCAATAGCTTTTGTCGTGTCCAAAACGTATTGTTTTTCTCATTTTTCAATAAAATCTTAAATTTTTGTGTTATTTTTAAGTTTTAATAAAGAAAATAAGTGTTTTTGACACGAATGTAGGCTTTCAATAAAAATAGTTTTTGACTCGACTTGGTTTTTAACCTTAGCTTTTCCTTAACGTATTTGAATTAAGTTTTGCTAGGCTATTATATTGGGAGCTTTAAAACGCGAAGGTCTTAATTCATACGAGTTAAGGACAAGAACTTTTCGCAAGCTCCTATAATTGATCCTAGAAAGTCGTTTATCAAGGGAACTTTAAACGCAAATTCTAAAACTTGCAAAACTATAAGAAGATGCAAGATCCTATAGATGACTTGAAAACCCAAAACTTAGATTTAATAGGCTAAGTATCCATTGATTTCACATTTTTGGAATTTTACAATATGGAGAACAAGAGATGATAGAGCCAATTATAAGTTTGGTATTCTTTCAGGAATTTATGTGAGTTAATTATGAGCCTATTCTTCCATCACTTGTTAATAATTTAATTGCAATAAATAAGGTTGAACGATTTGAAAAGTTACTTAGCTTCTAGCCCAAGATCGTTTAAAAGTTGCTCGGTATGGATTAGAGTTCATAGCCAAGGCATAACTTATTGAAGCGGGATGCGAAGATTGGCGAGTCCAAAAAGGTCCTAACAAGACATGAGGGCTATGTTTTATTGCTAAAGATCTCAAGTGATGTGAAGAATCATTTATCGAAAATCAATATGAAGGATCGAGACACACGACGAAAAGCAAATACTCCCAAAAAGTCATGGAGAAGTCTATCCAAAAAGACCAAAATAAGGTATGAGGATAAATGAAGCCAAGTCCAAAAAGGAGGCGGATCGTTGTATATCAAAATCCCAAATAAAGATTGGAGAAAAATGAAGAAGTCGTGGTCCAAGTATGAATCTCTCAAAACTTCAAGTGAAGAAATATTATGAAGAGAAGATCATTATTTCATGAACGTCTCTCAAGGTTTGAAGTATAAAGTCGCTGCCAAATATCGGTCCGAGAAAGGTCTCAAATCGCGAAGCAAGTTATGCCAAGATATGAAGTTTATGAGGGCCCGAGAAGCAGTTTTAAAAGATTTTGTCCTTTAGCTAACTATTGATTAAATCGTTCACTTTATTTTCGGCCTAATAAATTATCGAAATAAGTCAATAATGCATCCTCGTGATCATTCAAGACAAGAATAAAATATAAGAGATACACCTAGGAAATAAGGGAGTCTAAGTGAATAATTAGCCCATATGAGTTCGTGTTAGTCTACCAACTTATAATAACGATGATCTTGTTTTTGCACTTGGCATGGAAAAGTGAAAATTCGAGGACGATGAATCTATTTGAACTTTTATGATCCTTAAAGTTATTTTATGTCTTTACAAAATAATAAGTCAAAAGTTGAATAATGGTGTAATTATAGTTTTATTTTATCATTGCGTGAGGACACGACAATTGCTTAGCATGGGAGAATTTGATATGAGTGTTTTTACTCATATCATTTGTATCAAATAACAATGAAATTATGCACAAAATGTATCAAATATGCCTTGGATATGCTTGTTTCTTGTTTTCATGTGTGTAGGTACTAAGTTCGCGAAAATCGGCAAAACCGGCACGAGTTTGAAGGAAAAAAATCCAAGAAGCCAAAATCGAGCTCAACTTTAGCGAATTTCATCATTTGTCAAGATAATTGGCTTAGTGGGTCCCACATTGGACTGTTGGGCTCAGAAGCCCATATTCAACTCAAGTTATCTAATAATTTAAGCTAGAGCCCAAGTTACGGCCCATATGAAGAAATAAACATGGAAATGGGGCAATTCATGGCCCAATTGAGAGTTTAAAGAATAAAGGGGCGTTTATTGGGCCTAAGGACCCATTAGGGTTTTGGTCTTCTGAAAACAAAAGTTATTTGGTCAATTAATCCTTCACCTCAAACAAATAAATGAAACGATATCCTCATTCTTTCATTCGTTTCACTTCACCCACTTTTAAACATATTCCACCTACTTTCACCCACTCGTTTTCACACAAAAAATAAAGTTTCGTTACTCTCTAGGTGCACCCTTCTTTCTCCTTCACCCCCTAAATTTAACCAGAGGAAATAACCACTATTCACCAAAAAAATAACCTAATCATGAAAAGTCAAATAAATTGGGGGGTTTTGGTTAATACGTGTGATTCGCACGTATTCATATAAATTCCCCAAGTTTTTAGGAAGATGGAGATGGAAGAGATTGGGACGTGGCATCATATGATTGGGAGTAACAGCTCATTTTCCCCAATCATCCAATAGAAAAGAACCACCTCAGCATCAAGGTAGCACAAGAAGCATAGGATTTGCCACCTTGGCAATCCGAGTGAAATAAGAAGGATTATCCACCCTTGGATCAAAACAGAAAGAAGAGAGAGAAGAATGAAGGGTCGAGATGAAAGACTCGTCTTCAACAAACCATCACCAACTCAGGTTCTCCTATAAAAACCCATTATTTTCATTGTAATCAGCATCCCTTCTTTTTTGTATTTTTAGTTATAATGTTAGATTAGTTATTGTTTTAGGAATTTTTCTTTAATCTTGTAATGATTTATGTATTTCAGTTTTAATTAATAAAAGTTCAGATAATTATCCTGCGTTATATTTTGCTCTCAAATCTATTAATCCTTTTTGATTAACTGATCTTATACTCATTATAACATAAAGTTTAATTTATAAGTTGAGCCAATAGCTTATAAATTTTACTTAAGAAAAGTTTGGGATCCAGTTTATCTAACTGAAAAATTGAAGTTTAAATAAGTTTCGAATTGATTAATCGATTTATCGATTAAAAGAATCTGCTAGTTCGAATGATTTTTGATGGTGATCGAATGGTGTTTTATGGTGGTCTCGATCTAATGAGTTAGACGGCTCAGCGCCGCTTCTACGTCTCAACGGATTTCTCTAAATGGTATGTTTTTTTTTACTTAGTTGATGATTCCTGATTGATTTGTTCAGTTATGTTAGTCTGAGTGAGTTTTCAGTTATTGATTTGATCTGCTTAGTTATATGTGTATGATTTATTGCAGGATTGTTTAGATTGCTTTGGTAAAAGTTTAGTTTCTGAATGAGTTTAATTATGAGTCGTTTTTGTCTTTATGATTTAATCCGCTGAATCGGTTGCTGTGATTTCTGGTTCATCTTTCTTATGTTATATCTGAGTAGGCTTTTGAGTTGTCCTGCTACTTCTATTGTAGTTGGATGCTAGATGTTAAGGATGCGGATTCTAGATGTAAGTAATATAGTTATCTGCTATAGATAAGACTTGTTGAGAGTTTTATTGTTTGTGTATTATTGATCCTGCTAGAATCAGTTGGTCACAATAGGTTAGTGATAAGTCAGTCTTGGTAATGCAGTTATCCAGGTTCTCTCATTTTCCATTTTCATCAATTTCAGAACTGTGTTGCTAGTAGCTAATTACTTGTAGTACTTTGTGCCATTCAATTCGGTGGTCAATTTATAGAACTGTGATTTGAATTGTGACTGCTAGAGTTAATTGCTGTCTCTAAGTTTGCTAGATTGTAAGAGTCCTAATTGTTGTTTGAATTTGCTGTAATCATGGCCAGATTATTTGAATTATGGAGTTTATTTGAGTATTGTTTAATTCTAGATAAATGTTGAACGTTCGTTTTATTCAACTGATTTTACTTTGTTACTGAATTTAGTAACTTGTTATCGTTGGCTTAATTCAGTCTTTGTAGTACTAATAGTTTGCTGGTTATTTTTGTATTCATGGTTTGTGAGCCTTGTTTGATTTTATTGCTGATATAATAGTATTGTTCTGTATTTGTAGAGTGTTAATGTTGAGGTTGTATACTGATGGGACTTTATTTTTGATTATATTGTTACTGAATTTCGTATTGTCTGGATATTTGTGTTGATCTGCTGAATGATGCACTGATATAGGGTTTGATTGTTTCACTGTTTGAATTTGGAGTCTTTTAATTAGGTTATTATTGCAAGCTTTTACCTGTTTGTTCTGTTTGAGCTTTTAACTGATAGATTTATTACGTTTAATAGCAATCTTTTATTGTTGGTATTTGATTTACTATTTAAAAATAAATATTTTCCAAAAATATGTCCAGTTTTGGAATCGAACCCGTGACCTCACGGATGTGTGTCAAGTGTGTTAGCAAACTGGGCTAATGGCTATTTTGATTATTATTCCGGTAGTTTAATTAATAAAGTAAATCTGCTTCTGGCAGATTTGGATTTAAGCATTGTTTTAATTTCCGTTTTAAGTAAATGTTTTTATTAAAGTATTTTTGAGTTTCTTTTAATAATCAATAGTTTCAAATAAAATGTAAATGTTTTTATTACTTTTAAAAGTTTAATTAGTTTTTAGTAAAATTAGATTTAATTAAATTTGTAAAAGTAAAATTGTTGTCAAAAGATTTTAAAAATAGTTTAATAGTTATTTCAATTAAATAGATTAATTTTCATAGATTTTTAATTAGTCTAATTTTTAAATAGTGTTAATTGTTAAATAATTAATTGCTTTAGATTTTAAATAGGCGGGGTTTACGATTCATGCACTTTAGGTTTATTTTAAATAGCTTAAAATTTGTAGATTTTAATTGTAGTTTAAAAACCAAAAACCAATTCAAATCGATTGTCCAAATCAAAGCAAAACGTCTCAAATTCATAAGATCTTCGTGTACAACGAACTCGACTCACTCACGTGTTTAATTGAATTCGTCATTGGTATTATTAGTCTATTACTTTTTCCTAAAGGTAATTTTCTAATTTACCCTATAACGTATCCAAATTATCACTATACACATCCACTTACATCAAAAATTTTGGCGCCACTGCCGGGGATCTTGTGTACGATTCGCTTTTGTGGAGATTTGTTGATCGTGGATTTGAAGACCTTTTCCGTCCTCGGAAAGTTTTGTTATTTTTCTTATTATATAGTATGCATCGTTTTTCTTATTTTTTTTGTGAATAATATAGTGTATTACGTAGAACAATCAATTTACATATTTTTCAAATAAGCCTTAGTTGGGATTTCATCACCTAGCTATTGTATTCGAACCCAAAACAAAATAAAAGGTAAAATAGATAAATACTAATAAGAAGTTTGAACTCGATTTATACAAACTATAACGTGGGTATAAGGCGACGTGCTATAAAAGGCCGTCTAAGGAAAAAGGTTTTTAAGTGCTTTGTGCCACCTCGTTTCCCCGCTTGCTTGTGCGTATATTGAGAGGGACAACCTATTATTGGTTTGCCGACTAAAGTACTTATAAATCTTATTTTTTGTTGTTTACTTATTGAACCTCGAGATGTTTAGGTTTTCACCTATCGTTTCAAAGTCGACCGAGGGTAATTTACTTCCATAGTAGTTATCCTTATTCCTTGTTTTTTATCGATCATTATTGATTGAGCAATACCAAATAAATACCAAAAATAATCTTCTTCTTGTCTAAATTCTTTTCTTCAATTCTCTAAATTCTCGTTTTTATGAAAAATACCAAAAATAATCTTCTTAATCCTCTATCATGTTTAATTCTTTTTCTCCTCACCCTCTAAATTTTAATTCTTCCTTCTTCGATTGTGTTGGGTGTGGAGAACCGTTATATGGTTTTTTGCCATGTCGGAGGTGCACGTGTGAGCGTTGTGGAAATGACTTACGAAACGATTTACGAGTTGGATTTTGTCCTTCTTGTGATGATATTACTTCATATGGAAATCCGAATTTTTCGAATAATCCTCTCGATTTCAACCCACCTCCACACCCTACATACGAGACACCCTCAAGTGAGTTTTGTGGAAACGATTCTCATTTTGGTGATGATTGTTCGCATCGATTCTCGCTTAATTACAAGCAAGAACCGAGCTACAATCAAAACTTTAATGATAATTGTTATCCACAAGATTTACCGAGTTTATCACAACAATATCTTTGTTGTGAGTATTGTGGAGGTCCTCACGAGAGTTTTTGTTGTCAACCGAGAGATCAAAATTTTTATGAGCCTAAACCTTGCTATAATTCGATTCCATCCGGTTTTGACCAATCTCCACAATATTCTTTCGATATTGAACGATTTGAAACAATGAATCAAAGAAATGTTGAAATTGTTGAAAAAAGTATTGAAGATTTGTTGCTTGAAAAGAGACAAATTAATCAAGAGATTAATGACATTACAAATGAATTAGGAAGTCGTAGATTTCATGGAGAAATAATTGATGAGGGATTTAGACGAGATTGTGAACTTAAGATTAGACAACGTTCGCAAGATTTTAATGGATTAAGCATTGAGATTCAAAAGAAAGAAAAAATTCAAGAGGAAGAAAAATATCTTGCTAATCGTGAAATCGAGCGTTCTCTTCTTTTGGATGATGACGAGGATAGTACTATTTCTTTGCGAGATCTTATTGCTCTACATCCTTCGTCTAGTGCTATCGTGTGTCCTATTCGTATCTTGCCAGCTATTGAGCCCGAGGATTCTCCCATCCTAGATGATGAGGAAATCTCTCATGACATCACCACTCCTATTCATGATTCTTCCACCGTGGAACTCGAAAATTCTCTTAGCAAGGGGGACGAGCATATTAGCACTATTCTTGTCCAAAACCCAAGAGAGTTCGACGGTATTTCCATGGAGATGTGTGATTTGCCACATTGTGATGACTCGACTTCTTCGATTCACTTTGATATTTTCTCCAATTCTAATGCTGAAAATTGTGATGGAAATGAAGATTTTGAGGATTATTCTACTTCTAGTGAATTTTCTAATGAGGAGTTCTCCGATGAACTTTCTTATAAAGATGATATTCACGACTCGGATTTTGAGGGGTTCGCCGATGAACCTACTCTTCTTCACCCATTTCCACCGAGAAATGAGGATGATAGTGATCCGTTTTATGAGAGGTTCACTTTTGAACTTGCTCCTTTAGACCCATTTCCAGCAGGAAATGAGGTTGATTTGACTATTCCGATCCTTGAGAAGTTCACCGATGAACTTACTCATTTAGATGTGGAGGACGTGGTTCTTCGTGAAAAATTATCCAACGTCTATCTTCTCATTTCTAGGATCGAGGCTTTGAATTCCAAGCCTATTAGAAAGTCTTTCTCTCCATCTCCTATTCCCGTTGAGGATAGTGATCCGTTTATGGAGGAGATTGATACTTTTCTTGCTTCTCATGATTCGATACCACCGGGTGTTGATGATATTGACCCGGAGGGGGACGCTCTCTTTTTAGAGAATTTACTTGATGATGATTTCGTCCCTAGTCCTCCTCCCACCCACTTTGACCTTAATGTGCGGGTTTTTCATGTGTCTCATATTGAGTACCATGACCCAATTGATCACATTTCTAAGGGTGAAATGGTCGTTAAAGCAAAGAATGTTGATTCCACTTTGGATGAAACTTTTATCCCACCTTTACCATGTGCTTTATATGATCTTGGATTAGCATGGGGGGATGACACCGTGTTATCCTTTCCTTTCTCCACCGAGGACGAGGTATTCGATCCTGGAATCATTGATTTAGGGAAATCTCGGCCTTTCACCGATGTAATAAATGAAAGATTTTTCTATCATCTTGGTGCGAGTTTATCTCGGGGAGCATGCTATATCCATTCCAATAATTGTGACTTCTATCTCGTTTTAGAGATTTGTGTTGGAGTTTTATCCTTTTGTTTGTCATCCGACAACGAGGATGAGATCTTTGACCCCGGCATCGTGCTTCATGTTGGATTTTATCCTAATATGCCGGTTTTCACCACTTTCCCTATGGATCAATGAATGCGGGGATCGATTCGAGCTCATGACTCGGTTAACAAAAACGAGGTGCCTTGTGGGGGAGTCCCATACATTCTATCTTCTATCTATTTTCTAACACTAATAAGGCTTGATCTTTCAAGCTCGTGCTCGTGTTTTGTTGTGTTGTGAATCTTAGGTATGACCCTAATTTTTTGAAGACTCTCGTGTTCGGTTTTTGCCGGTCCACTTGATCTTCCATTCTTTAATTGCCATAAAGGGGCACACTTTCTATCCCTTGATTTTTATCGACTAACGTTTTATCTTGAGGCATAATTAATAAACGGCTTATAGATTTGCGTGCTCTTTCCATGCTAGGAGTTTGCATTAGACTCTTCGTGTTTTAGCAAGGGGGTGTTACTCTTGAGCTAAGAAACATTGAGGATAATGTTTGGTTTTAGCATGGGGGAGTCAATCGATATAATCGCTTGCAATTGCTTTTGTCGTGTCCAAAACGTATTGTTTTTCTCATTTTTCAATAAAATATTAAATTTTTTGTGTTATTTTTAAGTTTTAATAAAGAAAATAAGTGTTTTTGACACGAATGTAGGCTTTCAATAAAAATAGTTTTTGACTCGACTTGGTTTTTAACCTTAGCTTTTCCTTAACGTATTTGAATTAAGTTTTGCTAGGCTATTATATAGGGAGCTTTAAAACGCGAAGGTCTTAATTCATACGAGTTAAGGACAAGAACTTTTCGCAAGCTCCTATAATTGATCCTAGAAAGTCGTTTATCAAGGGAACTTTAAAACGCAAATTCTAAAACTTGCAAAAGTATAAGAAGATGCAAGATTCTATAGATGACTTGAAAACCAAAAACTTTGATTTAATAGGCTAACTATCCATTGATTTCACATTTTTGGAATTTTACAATATGGAGAACAAGAGATGATAGAGCCAATTATAAGTTTGGTATTCTTTCGGGAATTTATGTGAGTTAATTATGAGCCTATTCTCCCATCACTTGTTAATAATTTAATTGCAATAAATAAGGTTGAACGATTTGAAAAGTTACTTAGCTTCTAGCCCAAGATCGTTTAAAAGTTGCTCGGTATGGATTAGAGTTCATAGCCAAGGCATAACTTATTGAAGAGGGATGCGAAGATTGGCGAGTCCGAAAAGATCCTAACGAGACATGAGGGCTATGTTTTATTGCTAAATATCTCAAGTGATGTGAAGAATCATTTATCGAAAATCAATATGAAGGATCGAGACACACGACGAAAAGCAAATACTCCCAAAAAGTCATGGAGAAGTCTATCCAAAAAGACCAAAATAAGGTATGAGGATAAATGAAGCCAAGTCCAAAAAGGAGGCGGATCGTTGTATATCAAAATCCCAAATAAAGATTGGAGAAAAATGAATAAGTCGTGGTCCAAGTATGAATCTCTCAAAACTTCAAGTGAAGAAATATTATGAAGAGAAGACCATTATTTCATGAACGTCTCTCAAGGTTTGAAGTATAAAGTCGCTGCCAAATATCGGTCCGAGAAAGGTCTCAAATCGCGAAGCAAGTTATGCCAAGATATGAACTTTATGAGGGCCCGAGAAGCAGTTTTAAAAGATTTTGTCCTTTAGCTAACTATTGATTAAATCGTTCACTTTATTTTCGGCCTAATAAATTATCGAAATAAGTCAATAATGCATCCTCGTGATCATTCAAGACAAGAATAAAATATAAGAGATACACCTAGGAAATAAGGGAGTCTAAGTGAATAATTAGCCCACATGAGTTCGTGTTAGTCTACCAACTTATAATAACGATGATCTTATTTTTGCACTTGGCATGGAAAAGTGAAAAGTCGAGGACGATGAATCTATTTGAACTTTTATGATCCTTAAAGTTATTTTATGTCTTTACAAAATAATAAGTCAAAAGTTGAATAATGGTATAATTATAGTTTTATTTTATCATTGCGTGAGGACACGGCAATTGCTTAGTATGGGGGAATTTGATATGAGTGTTTTAACTCATATCATTTGTATCAAATAACAATGAAATTATGCACAAAATGTATCAAATATGCCTTGGATATGCTTGTTTCTTGTTTTCATGTGTGTAGGTATTAAGTTCGCGAAAATCGGCAAAACCGGCACGAGTTTGAAGGAAAAAAATCCAAGAAGCCAAAATCGAGCTTAACTTTAGCGGATTTCATCATTTGTCAAGATAATTGGCTTAGTGGGTCCCACATTGGACTGTTGGGCTCAGAAGCCCATATTCAACTCAAGTTATCTAATAATTTAAGCTAGAGCCCAAGTTACGGCCCATATGAAGAAATAAACATGGAAATGGGGCAATTCATGGCCCAATTGAGAGTTTAAAGAATAAAGGGGCGTTTATTGGGCCTAAGGACCTATTAGGGTTTTGGTCTTCTGAAAACAAAAGTTATTTGGTCAATTAATCCTTCACCTCAAACAAATAAATGAAACGATATCCTCATTCTTTCATTCGTTTCACTTCACCCACTTTTAAACATATTTCACCTACTTTCACCCACTCGTTTTCACACAAAAAAATAAAGTTTCGTTACTCTCTAGGTGCACCCTTCTTTCTCCTTCACCCCCTAAATTTAACCAGAGGAAATAACCACTATTCACCAAAAAAATAACCTAATCACGAAAAGTCAAATAAATTGGGGGTTTTGGTTAATACGTGTGATTCACACGTATTGATATAAATTCCCCAAGTTTTTAGGAAGATGGAGATGGAAGAGATTGGGACGTGGCATCATATGATTGGGAGTAACAGCTCATTTTCCCCAATCATCCAATAGAAAAGAACCACCTCAGCATCAAGGTAGCACAAGAAGCATAAGATTTGCCACCTTGGCAATCCGAGTGAAATAAGAAGGATTATCCACCCTTGGATCAAAACAGAAAGAAGAGAGAGAAGAATGAAGGGTCGAGATGAAAGACTCGTCTTCAACAAACCATCACCAATAGCCTTGGGTTCTCCTATAAAAACCCATTATTTTCATTGTAATCAGCATCCCTTCTTTTCTGTATTTTTAGTTATAATGTTAGATTAGTTATTGTTTTAGGAATTTTTCTTTAATCTTGTAATGATTTATGTATTTCAGTTTTAATTAATAAAAGTTCAGATTATTATCCTGCGTTATATTTTGCTCTCAAATCTATTAATCCTTTTTGATTAACTGATCTTATACTTATTATAACATAAAGTTTAATTTATAAGTTGAGCCAATAGCTTATAAATTTTACTTAAGAAAAGTTTGGGATCCAGTTTATCTAACTGATAAATTGAAGTTTAAATAAGTTTCGAATTGATTAATCGATTTATCGATTAAAAGAATCTGCTAGTTCGAATGATTTTTCATGGTGATCGAATGGTGTTTTATGGTGGTCTCGATCTAATGAGTTAGACGGCTCAGCGCCGCTTCTACGTCTCAAAGGATTTCTCCAAATGGTATGTTTTTTTTACTTAGTTGATGATTCCTGATTGATTTGTTCAGTTATGTTAGTTTGAGTGAGTTTTCAGTTATTGATTTGATCTGCTTAGTTATATGTCTATGATTTGTTGCAGGATTGTTTAGATTGCTTTGGTAAAAGTTTAGTTTCTGAATGAGTTTAATTATGAGTCGTTTTTGTCTTTATGATTTAATCCGCTGAATCGGTTGCTGTGATTTCTGGTTCATCTTTCTTGTGTTATATCTGAGTAGGCTTTTGAGTTGTCCTGCTACTTCTATTGTAGTTGGATGCTAGATGTTAAGGATGCGGATTCTAGATATAAGTAATATAGTTATCTGCTATAGATAAGACTTGTTGAGAGTTTTATTGTTTGTATATTATTGATCCTGCTAGAATCAGTTGGTCACAATAGGTTAGCGATAAGTCAGTCTTAGTAATGCAGTTATCCAGGTTCTCTCATTTTACATTTTCATCAATTTCAGAACTGTGTTGCTAGTAGCTAATTACTTCTAGTACTTTGTGCCATTCAATTCGGTGGTCAGTTTATAGAATATTTTTAGTCAGTTGTATTCGTTGATAATTTGGAATTGGTTTTCAATTTGAATTGATCTATGATTTGAATTGTGACTGCTAGAGTTAATTGTTGTCTCTAAGTTTGCTAGATTGTAAGAGTCCTAATTGTTGTTTGAATTTGCTGTAATCATGGCCAGATTATTTGAATTATGGAGTTATTTTAGTATTGTTTAATTCTAGATAAATGCTGAACGTTCGTTTTATTCAACTGATTTTACTTTGTTACTAAATTTAGTAACTTGTTATCGTTAGCTTAATTCAGTCTGTGTAGTACTAATAGTTTGCTGGTTATTTTTGTATTCATGGTTTGTGAGCCTTGTTTGATTTTATTGCTGATATAATAGTATTGTTCTGTATTTGTAGAGTGTTAATGTTGAGGTTGTATACTGATGGGACTTTATTTTTGATTATATTGTTACTGAATTTCGTACTGTCTAGATATTTGTGTTGATCTGCTAAATGATGCAGTGATATAGGGTTTGATTGTTTCACTGTTTGAATTTGGAGTCTTTTAATTAGGTTATTATTGCAAGCTTTTACCTGTTTGTTCTGTTTGAGCTTTTAACTGATAGATTTATTACGTTTAATAGCAATCTGTTATTGTTGGTATTTGATTTACTATTTAAAAATAAATATTTTACAAAAATATGTCCAGTTTGGGAATCGAACCCGTGACCTCACGGATGTGTGTCAAGTGTGTTAGCCAACTGGGCTAATGGCTATTTTGATTATTATTCCGGTAGTTTAATTAATAAAGTAAATCTGCTTCTGGCAGATTTGGATTTAAGCATTGTTTTAATTTCCGTTTTAAGTAAATGTTTTTATTAAAGTATTTTTGAGTTTCTTTTAATAATCAATAGTTTCAAATAAAATGTAAATGTTTTTATTACTTTTAAAAGTTTAATTAGTTTTTAGTAAAATTAGATTTAATTAAATTTGTAAAAGTAAAATAGTTGACAAAAGATTTTAAAAATAGTTTAATAGTTATTTCAATTAAATAGATTAATTTTCATAGATTTTTAATTAGTCTAATTTTTAAATAGTGTTAATTGTTAAATAATTAATTGCTTTAGATTGTAAATAGGCGGGGTTTACGATTCATGCACTTTAGGTTTATTTTAAATAGCTTAAAATTTGTAGATTTTAATTGTAGTTTAAAAACCAAAAACCAATTCAAATCGATTGTCCAAATCAAAGCAAAACGTCTCAAATTCATAAGATCTTCGTGTACAACGAACTCGACTCACTCACGTGTTTAATTGAATTCGTCATTGGTATTATTAGTCTATTACTTTTTCCTAAAGTTAATTTTCTAATTTACCCTATAACGTATCCAAATTATCACTATACACATCCACTTACATCACCAACCAATTCCCAACTAAACACATCTATATCCAATTGAGATTTTATAGTTTCTCTTAGAAATTTCTTTAATGACTAATTTAAAATATTGGAATAATCTCTGATTTGATTGTCTCGGGAAATAGTATTTCATGCCGACTTTTCAGTTTCCTCATTATTGTTTTTATTTTTAGAGCCTATTTATATGTTAAACTCATTTACCAACCAATTCCCAACTAAACACATCTATATCCAATTGAGATTTTATAGTTTCTCTTAGAAATTCCTTAAATGGCTAATTTCAAAATATTGGAACAATCTTTGATTTGACTTTCTCGGGAAATAATATTTCATGCCGCCTATTCATTTTTTTAATGTTCGACTTTTCAGTTTCCTCATTATTGTTTTTATTTTTAGAGCCTATCTATATGTTAAACTCATTTACCAACCAATTCCCAAGTAAACACATCTATATCCTATTGAGATTTTATAGTTTCTCTTAGAAATTCATTAAATGGCTAATTTCAAAATATTGGAACAATCTCTGATTTGACTGTCCCGGGAAATAGTATTTCATGCCGCCTATTCATTTTTTCAATGTTCGACTTTTCAGTTTCCTCATTATTGTTTTTTATTTTTAGAGCCTATTTATATGTTAAACTCATTTACCAACCAATTCCTAACTAAACACATCTATATCCAATTGAGATTTTATAGTTTCTCTTAAAAATTCCTTAAATGGCTAATTTCAAAATATTGGAACAATCTCTGATTTGACTGTCTCGGGAAATAATATTTCATGCCGCCTATTCAATTTTTCAATGTTCGACTTTTCAGTTTCCTCATTATTGTTTTTTTTAGCCTATTTATATGTTAAACTCATTTACCAACCAATTCCCAACTAAACACATCTATATCCAATTGAGATTTTATAGTTTCTCTTAGAAATTCCTTAAATGGCTAATTTCAAAATATTGGAACAATCTCTGATTTGACTGTCTCGGGAAATAATATTTCATGCCGCCTATTCATTTTTTCAATGTTCGTCTTTTCAGTTTCCTCATTATTGTTTTTATTTTTTGAGCCTATTTATATGTTAAACTCATTTACCAACCAATTCCCAACTAAACACATCTATATCCAATTGAGATTTTATAGTTTCTCTTAGAAATGCCTTAAATGACTAATTTCAAAATATTGGAATAATCTTTGATTTGATTGTCTCTGGAAATAGTATTTCATGCCGCCTATTCATTTTTTCAATGTTCGACTTTTCAGTTTCCTCATTATTATTTTTATTTTTAGAGCCTATTTATATGTTAAACTCAATTTCAACCAATTCTCAACTAAACACATCTATATCCAATTGAGATTTTATAGTTTCTCTTAGAAATTCCTTAAATGGCTAATTTCAAAATATTGGAACATCTTTGATTTGACTGTCTCGGGAAACAATATTTTATGCCGCCTATTCATTTTTTCAATGTTTGACTTTTCAGTTTCCTCATTATTGTTTTTATTTTTAGAGCCTATTTATATGTTAAACTCATTTACCAACCAATTCCCAACTAAACACATCTATATCCAATTGAGATTTTATAGTTTCTCTTAGAAATTCCTTAAATGGCTAATTTCAAAATATTGGAACAGTCTCTGATTTGACTGTCTCGGGAAATAATATTTCATGCCGCCTATTCATTTTTTCAATGTTCGACTTTTCAGTTTCCTCATTATTGTTTTTATTTTTAGAGCCTATTTATATGTTAAACTCATTTACCAACCAATTCCCAACTAAACACATCTATATCCAATTAAGATTTTATAGTTTCTCATAGAAATTCCTTAAATGGCTAATTTCAAAATATTGGAACAATCTCTGATTTCAATGTCTCGGGAAATAATATTTCATGCCGCCTATTCATTTTTTCAATGTTTAACTTTTCAGTTTCCTCATTATTGTTTTTATTTTTTGAGCCTATTTATATGTTAAACTCATTTACCAACCAATTCCCAACTAAACACATCTATATCCAATTGAGATTTTATAGTTTCTATTAGAAATTCCTTAAATGACTAATTTAAAATATTGGAATAATCTCTGATTTGATTGTCTCGGGAAATAGTATTTCATGCCGACTTTTCAGTTTCCTCATTATTGTTTTTATTTTTAGAGCCTATTTATATGTTAAACTCATTTACCAACCAATTCCCAACTAAACACATCTATATCCAATTGAGATTTTATAGTTTCTCTTAGAAATTCCTTAAATGGATAATTTCAAAATATTGGAACAATCTTTGATTTGACTTTCTCGGGAAATAATATTTCATGCCGCCTATTCATTTTTTTAATGTTCGACTTTTCAGTTTCCTCATTATTGTTTTTATTTTTAGAGCCTATTTATATGTTAAACTCATTTACCAACCAATTCCCAAGTAAACACATCTATATCCAATTGAGATTTTATAGTTTCTCTTAGAAATTCATTAAATGGCTAATTTCAAAATATTGGAACAATCTCTGATTTGACTGTCCCGGGAAATAGTATTTCATGCCGCCTATTCATTTTTTCAATGTTCGACTTTTCAGTTTCCTCATTATTGTTTTTTATTTTTAGAGCCTATTTATATGTTAAACTCATTTACCAACCAATTCCTAACTAAACACATCTATATCCAATTGAGATTTTATAGTTTCTCTTAAAAATTCCTTAAATGGCTAATTTCAAAATATTGGAACAATCTCTGATTTGACTGTCTCGGGAAATAATATTTCATGCCGCCTATTCAATTTTTCAATGTTCGACTTTTCAGTTTCCTCATTATTGTTTTTATTTTTTGAGCCTATTTATATGTTAAACTCATTTACCAACCAATTCCCAACTAAACACATCTATATCCAATTGAGATTTTATAGTTTCTCTTAGAAATTCCTTAAATGGCTAATTTCAAAATATTGGAACAATCTCTGATTTGACTGTCTCGGGAAATAATATTTCATGCCGCCTATTCATTTTTTCAATGTTCGACTTTTCAGTTTCCTCATTATTGTTTTTATTTTTTGAGCCTATTTATATGTTAAACTCATTTACCAACCAATTCCCAACTAAACACATCTATATCCAATTGAGATTTTATAGTTTCTCTTAGAAATTCCTTAAATGACCAATTTCAAATTATTGGAATAATCTCTGATTTGATTGTCTCTGGAAATAGTATTTCATGCCGCCTATTCATTTTTTCAATGTTCGACTTTTCAGTTTCCTCATTATTGTTTTTATTTTTAGAGCCTATTTATATGTTAAACTCATTTACCAATCAATTCCTAACTAAACACATCTATATCCAATTGAGATTTTATAGTTTCTCTTAGAAATTCCTTAAATGGCTAATTTCAAAATATTGGAACAATCTCTTATTTGACTGTCTCGGGAAATAATATTTCATGCCGCCTATTCATTTTTTCAATGTTCGACTTTTCAGTTTCCTCATTATTGTTTTTATTTTTTGAGCCTATTTATATGTTAAAGTCATTTACCAACCATTTCCCAACTAAACACATCTATATCCAATTGAGATTTTATAGTTTCTCTTAGAAATTCCTTAAATGACTAATTTCAAAATATTGGAATAATCTCTATTTGATTGTCTCGGGAAATAGTATTTCATGCCGCCTATTCATTTTTTCAATGTTCGACTTTTCAGTTTCCTCATTATTGTTTTTATTTTTAGAGCCTATTTATATGTTAAACTCATTTCCAACCAATTCTCAACTAAACACATCTATATCCAATTGAGATTTTATAGTTTCTCTTAGAAGTTCCTTAAATGGCTAATTTTAAAATATTGGAACAATCTCTGATTTGACTGTCTCAGGAAATAATATTTCATGCCGCCTATTCATTTTTTCAATGTTCGACTTTTTAGTTTCCTCATTACTGTTTTTATTTTTAGAGCCTATTTATATGTTAAACTCATTTACCAACCAATTCCTAACTAAATACATCTATATCCAATTGAGATTTTATAGTTTTTCTTAGAAATTCCTTAAATGGCTAATTTCAAAATACTGGAACAATCTCTGATTTGACTGATTTGACTGTCTCGGGAATAATATTTCATGCCGCCTATTCATTTTTCAATGTTCGAATTTTCAGTTTCCTCATTATTGTTTTTATTTTTAGAGCCTATTTATATGTTAAACTCATTTCCAACCAATTCTCAACTAAGCACATCTATATCCAATTGAGATTTTATAGTTTCTCTTAGAAATTCCTTAAATGGCTAATTTCAAAATATTGGAACAATCTTCGATTTGACTGTCTCATGAAATAATATTTCATGCCTCCTATTCATTTTTTCAATGTTTGACTTTTCAGTTTCCTCATTATTGTTTTTATTTTTAGAGCCTATTTATATGTTAAACTCATTTACCAACCAATTCCCAACTAAACACATCTATATCCAATTGAGATTTTATAGTTTCTCTTAGAAATTCCTTAAATGGCTAATTTCAAAATATCGGAACAGTCTCTGATTTGACTGTCTCGGGAAATAATATTTCATGCCGCCTATTCATTTTTTCAATGTTCGACTTTTCAGTTTCCTCATTATTGTTTTTATTTTTAGAGCCTATTTATATGTTAAACTCATTTACCAACCAATTCCCAACTAAACACATCTATATCCAATTAAGATTTTATAGTTTCTCTTAGAAAATCCTTAAATGGCTAATTTCAAAATATTGGAACAATATCTGATTTCAATGTCTCGGGAAATAATATTTCATGCCGCATATTCATTTTTTCAATGTTTAACTTTTCAGTTTCCTCATTATTGTTTTTATTTTTTGAGCCTATTTATATGTTAAACTCATTTACCAACCAATTCCCAACTAAACACATCTATATCCAATTGAGATTTTATAGTTTCTCTTAGAAATTCCTTAAATGACTAATTTAAAATATTGGAATAATCTCTGATTTGATTGTCTCGGGAAATAGTATTTCATGCCGACTTTTCAGTTTCCTCATTATTGTTTTTATTTTTAGAGCCTATTTATATGTTAAACTCATTTACCAACCAATTCCCAACTAAACACATCTATATCCAATTGAGATTTTATAGTTTCTCTTAGAAATTCTTTAAATGGATAATTTCAAAATATTGGAACAATCTTTGATTTGACTTTCTCGGGAAATAATATTTCATGCCGCCTATTCATTTTTTTAATGTTCGACTTTTCAGTTTCCTCATTATTGTTTTTATTTTTAGAGCCTATTTATATGTTAAACTCATTTACCAACCAATTCCCAAGTAAACACATCTATATCCAATTGAGATTTTATATTTTCTCTTAGAAATTCATTAAATGGCTAATTTCAAAATATTGGAACAATCTCTGATTTGACTGTCCCGGGAAATAGTATTTCATGCCGCCTATTCATTTTTTCAATGTTCGACTTTTCAGTTTCCTCATTATTGTTTTTTATTTTTAGAGCCTATTTATATGTTAAACTCATTTACCAACCAATTCCTAACTAAACACATCTATATCCAATTGAGATTTTATAGTTTCTCTTAAAAATTCCTTAAATGGCTAATTTCAAAATATTGGAACAATCTCTGATTTGACTGTCTCGGGAAATAATATTTCATGGCGCCTATTCAATTTTTCAATGTTCGACTTTTCAGTTTCCTCATTATTGTTTTTATTTTTTAAGCCTATTTATATGTTAAACTCATTTACCAACCAATTCCCAACTAAACACATCTATATCCAATTGAGATTTTATAGTTTCTCTTAGAAATTCCTTAAATGGCTAATTTCAAAATATTGGAACAATCTCTTATTTGACTGTCTCGGGAAATAATATTTCATGCCGCCTATTCATTTTTTCAATGTTCGACTTTTCAGTTTCCTCATTATTGTTTTTATTTTTTGAGCCTATTTATATGTTAAACTCATTTACCAACCAATTCCCAACTAAACACATCTATATCCAATTGAGATTTTATTGTTTCTCTTAGAAATTCCTTAAATGACTAATTTCAAAATATTGGAATAATCTCTGATTTGATTGTCTCTGGAAATAGTATTTCATGCCGCCTATTCATTTTTTCAATGTTCTTCAGTTTCCTCATTATTGTTTTTATTTTTAGAGCCTATTTATATGTTAAACTCATTTACCAACCAATTCCTAACTAAACACATCTATATCCAATTGAGATTTTATAGTTTCTCTTAGAAATTCCTTAAATGGCTAATTTCAAAATATTGGAACAATCTCTGATTTGACTGTCTCGGGAAATAATATTTCATGCCGCCTATTCATTTTTTCAATGTTCGACTTTTCAGTTTCCTCATTATTGTTTTTATTTTTTGAGCCTATTTATATGTTAAAGTCATTTACCAACCATTTCCCAACTAAACACATCTATATCCCATTGAGATTTTATAGTTTCTCTTAGAAATTCCTTAAATGACTAATTTCAAAATATTGGAATAATCTCTATTTGATTGTCTCGGGAAATAGTATTTCATGCCGCCTATTCATTTTTTCATTGTTCGACTTTTCAGTTTCCTCATTATTGTTTTTATTTTTAGAGCCTATTTATATGTTAAACTCATTTCCAACCAATTCTCAACTAAACACATCTATATCCAATTGAGATTTTATAGTTTCTCTTAGAAATTCCTTAATTGGCTAATTTCAAAATATTGGAACAATCTCTGATTTGATTGTCTCAGGAAATAATATTTCATGCCGTCTATTCATTTTTTCAATGTTCGACTTTTTAGTTTCCTCATTATTGTTTTTATTTTTAGAGCCTATTTATATGTTAAACTCATTTACCAACCAATTCCTAACTAAACACATCTATATCCATTTGAGATTTTATAGTTTTTCTTAGAAATTCCTTAAATGGCTAATTTCAAAATATTGGAACAATCTCTGATTTGACTGTCTCGGGAATAATATTTCATGCCGCCTATTCATTTTTCAATGTTCGAATTTTCAGTTTCCTCATTATTGTTTTTATTTTTAGAGCCTATTTATATGTTAAACTCATTTCCAACCAATTCTCAACTAAGCACATCTATATCCAATTGAGATTTTATAGTTTCTCTTAGAAATTCCTTAAATGGCTAATTTCAAAATATTGGAACAATCTTTGATTTGACTGTCTCATGAAATAATATTTCATGCCGCCTATTCATTTTTTCAATGTTCGACTTTTCAGTTTCCCCATTATTGTTTTTATTTTTAGAGCCTATTTATATGTTAAACTCATTTACCAACCAATTCCCAACTAAACACATCTATATCCAATTGAGATTTTATAGTTTCTTTTAGAAATTCCTTAAATGGCTAATTTCAAAATATTGGAACAATCTCTGATTTGACTGTCTCAGGAAATAATATTTCATGCCGCCTATTCAATTTTTCAATGTTCGACTTTTTAGTTTCCTCATTATTGTTTTTATTTTTAGAGCCTATTTATATGTTAAACTCATTTACCAACCAATTCCGAACTAAACACATCTATATCCAATTGAGATTTTATAGTTTCTCTTAGAAATTCCTTAAATGGCTAATTTCAAAATATTGGAACAATCTTTGATTTGACTGTCTCGGGAAATAATATTTCATGTCGCCTATTCATTTTTTCAATGTTTGACTTTTCAGTTTCCTCATTATTTTTTTTATTTTTATAGCCTATTTATATGTTAAACTCATTTACCAACCAATTCCCAACTAAACACATCTCTATCCAATTGAGATTTTATAGTTTCTCTTAGAAATTCCTTAAATGGCTAATTTCAAAATATTGGAACAATCTCTGATTTGACTGTCTCGAGAAATAATATTTCATGCCGCCTATTCATTTTTTCAATGTTCGACTTTTCAGTTTCCTCATTATTGTTTTATTTTTAGAGCCTATTTATATGTTAAACTCATTTACCAACCAATTCCTAACTAAACACATCTATATCCAATTGAGATTTTATATTTTCTCTTAGAAATTCCTTAAATGGCTAATTTCAAAATATTGGAACAATCTCTGATTTGACTGTCTCGGGAAATAATATTTCATGCCGCCTATTCATTTTTTCAATGTTCGACTTTTCAGTTTCCTCATTATTGTTTTTATTTTTTGAGCCTATTTATATGTTAAACTCATTTCCAACCAATTCTCAACTAAGCACATCTATATCCAATTGAGATTTTATAGTTTCTTTTAGAAATTCCTTAAATGGCTAATTTCAAAATATTGGAACAATCTTTGATTTGACTGTCTCATGAAATAATATTTCATGCCGCCTATTAATTTTTTCAATGTTCGACTTTTCAGTTTCCTCATTATTGTTTTTATTTTTAGAGCCTATTTATATGTTAAACTCATTTACCGACCAATTCCTAACTAAACACATCTATATCTAATTGAGATTTTATAGTTTCTCTTAGAAATTCATTAAATGGCTAATTTCAAAATATTGGAACAATCTCTGATTTGACTGTCTCGGGAAATAATATTTCATGCCGCCTATTCATTTTTTCAATGTTCGACTTTTCAGTTTCCTCATTATTGTTTTTATTTTTTGAGCCTATTTATATGTTAAACTCATTTCCAACCAATTCTCAACTAAGCACATCTATATCCAATTGAGATTTTATAGTTTCTTTTAGAAATTCCTTAAATGGCTAATTTCAAAATATTGGAACAATCTTTGATTTGACTGTCTCGGGAAATAATATTTCATGTCGCCTATTCATTTTTTCAATGTTTGACTTTTCAGTTTCCTCATTATTTTTTTTATTTTTATAGCCTATTTATATGTTAAACTCATTTACCAACCAATTCCCAACTAAACACATCTCTATCCAATTGAGATTTTATAGTTTCTCTTAGAAATTCCTTAAATGGCTAATTTCAAAATATTGGAACAATCTCTGATTTGACTGTCTCGGGAAATAATATTTCATGCCGCCTATTCATTTTTTCAATGTTCGACTTTTCAGTTTCCTCATTATTGTTTTATTTTTAGAGCCTATTTATATGTTAAACTCATTTACCAACCAATTCCTAACTAAACACATCTATATCCAATTGAGATTTTATAGTTTCTCTTAGAAATTCCTTAAATGGCTAATTTCAAAATATTGGAACAATCTCTGATTTGATTGTCTCAGGAAATAATATTTCATGCCGCCTATTCATTTTTTCAATGTTCGACTTTTTAGTTTCCTCATTATTGTTTTTATTTTTAGAGCCTATTTATATGTTAAACTCATTTACCAACCAATTCCTAACTAAACACATCTATATCCATTTGAGATTTTATAGTTTTTCTTAGAAATTCCTTAAATGGCTAATTTCAAAATATTGGAACAATCTCTGATTTGACTGTCTCGGGAATAATATTTCATGCCGCCTATTCATTTTTCAATGTTCGAATTTTCAGTTTCCTCATTATTGTTTTTATTTTTAGAGCCTATTTATATGTTAAACTCATTTCCAACCAATTCTCAACTAAGCACATCTATATCCAATTGAGATTTTATAGTTTCTCTTAGAAATTCCTTAAATGGCTAATTTCAAAATATTGGAACAATCTTTGATTTGACTGTCTCATGAAATAATATTTCATGCCGCCTATTCATTTTTTCAATGTTCGACTTTTCAGTTTCCTCATTATTGTTTTTATTTTTAGAGCCTATTTATATGTTAAACTCATTTACCAACCAATTCCCAACTAAACACATCTATATCCAATTGAGATTTTATAGTTTCTTTTAGAAATTCCTTAAATGGCTAATTTCAAAATATTGGAACAATCTCTGATTTGACTGTCTCAGGAAATAATATTTCATGCCGCCTATTCAATTTTTCAATGTTCGACTTTTTAGTTTCCTCATTATTGTTTTTATTTTTAGAGCCAATTTATATGTTAAACTCATTTACCAACCAATTCCGAACTAAACAAATCTATATCCAATTGAGATTTTATAGTTTCTCTTAGAAATTCCTTAAATGGCTAATTTCAAAATATTGGAACAATCTTTGATTTGACTGTCTCGGGAAATAATATTTCATGTCGCCTATTCATTTTTTCAATGTTTGACTTTTCAGTTTCCTCATTATTTTTTTTATTTTTATAGCCTATTTATATGTTAAACTCATTTACCAACCAATTCCCAACTAAACACATCTCTATCCAATTGAGATTTTATAGTTTCTCTTAGAAATTCCTTAAATGGCTAATTTCAAAATATTGGAACAATATCTGATTTGACTGTCTCGGGAAATAATATTTCATGCCGCCTATTCATTTTTTCAATGTTCGACTTTTCAGTTTCCTCATTATTGTTTTATTTTTAGAGCCTATTTATATGTTAAACTCATTTACCAACCAATTCCTAACTAAACACATCTATATCCAATTGAGATTTTATAGTTTCTCTTAGAAATTCCTTAAATGGCTAATTTCAAAATATTGGAACAATCTCTGATTTGACTGTCTCGGGAAATAATATTTCATGCCGCCTATTCATTTTTTCAATGTTCGACTTTTCAGTTTCCTCATTATTGTTTTTATTTTTTGAGCCTATTTATATGTTAAACTCATTTCCAACCAATTCTCAACTAAGCACATCTATATCCAATTGAGATTTTATAGTTTCTTTTAGAAATTCCTTAAATGGCTAATTTCAAAATATTGGAACAATCTTTGATTTGACTGTCTCATGAAATAATATTTCATGCCGCCTATTCATTTTTTCAATGTTCGACTTTTCAGTTTCCTCATTATTGTTTTTATTTTTAGAGCCTATTTATATGTTAAACTCATTTACCGACCAATTCCTAACTAAACACATCTATATCCAATTGAGATTTTATAGTTTCTCTTAGAAATTCCTTAAATGGCTAATTTCAAAATATTGGAACAATCTCTGATTTGACTGTCTCGGGAAATAATATTTCATGCCGCCTATTCATTTTTTCAATGTTTGACTTTTCAGTTTCCTCATTATTGTTTTTATTTTTTGAGCCTATTTATATGTTAAACTCATTTACCAACCAATTCCCAACTAAACACATCTATATCCAATTGAGATTTTATAGTTTCTCTTAGAAATTCCTTAAATGGCTAATTTCAAAATATTGGAACAACCTCTGATTTGACTGTCTCGAGAAATAATATTTCATGCCGCCTATTCATTTTTTCAATGTTCGACTTTTCAGTTTCCTCATTATTGTTTTTATTTTTTGAGCCTATTTATATGTTAAACTCATTTACCAACCAATTCCCAACTAAACACTTCTATATCCAATTGAGATTTTATAGTTTCTCTTAGAAATTCCTTAAATGACTAATTTCAAAATATTGGAATAATCTCTGATTTGATTGTCTCTGGAAATAGTATTTCATGCCGCCTATTCATTTATTCAATGTTCGACTTTTTAGTTTCCTCATTATTGTTTTTATTTTTAGAGCCTATTTATATGTTAAACTCATTTACCAACCAATTCCTAACTAAACACATCTATATCCAATTGAGATTTTATAGTTTCTCTTAGAAATTCCTTAAATGGCTAATTTCAAAATATTGGAACAATCTCTGATTTGACTGTCTCGGGAAATAATATTTCATGCCGCCTATTCATTTTTTCAATGTTCGACTTTTCAGTTTCCTCATTATTGTTTTTATTTTTTGAGCCTATTTATATGTTAAAGTCATTTACCAACCATTTCCCAACTAAACACATCTATATCCAATTGAGATTTTATAGTTTCTCTTAGAAATTCCTTAAATGACTAATTTCAAAATATTGGAATAATCTCTATTTGATTGTCTCGGGAAATAGTATTTCATGCCGCCTATTCATTTTTTCAATGTTCGACTTTTCAGTTTCCTCATTATTGTTTTTATTTTTAGAGCCTATTTATATGTTAAACTCATTTCCAACCAATTCTCAACTAAACACATCTATATCCAATTGAGATTTTATAGTTTCTCTTAGAAATTCCTTAAATGGCTAATTTCAAAATATTGGAACAATCTCTGATTTGATTGTCTCAGGAAATAATATTTCATGCCGCCTATTCATTTTTTCAATGTTCGACTTTTTAGTTTCCTCATTATTGTTTTTATTTTTAGAGCCTATTTATATGTTAAACTCATTTACCAACCAATTCCTAACTAAACACATCTATATCCAATTGAGATTTTATAGTTTTTCTTAGAAATTCCTTAAATGGCTAATTTCAAAATATTGGAACAATCTCTGATTTGACTGTCTCGGGAATAATATTTCATGCCGCCTATTCATTTTTCAATGTTCGAATTTTCAGTTTCCTCATTATTGTTTTTATTTTTGGAGCCTATTTATATGTTAAACTCATTTCCAACCAATTCTCAACTAAGCACATCTATATCCAATTGAGATTTTATAGTTTCTCTTAGAAATTCCTTAAATGGCTAATTTCAAAATATTGGAACAATCTTTGATTTGACTGTCTCATGAAATAATATTTCATGCCGCCTATTCATTTTTTCAATGTTCGACTTTTCAGTTTCCTCATTATTGTTTTTATTTTTAGAGCCTATTTATATGTTAAACTCATTTACCAACCAATTCCCAACTAAACACATCTATATCCAATTGAGATTTTATAGTTTCTCTTAGAAATTCCTTAAGTGGCTAATTTCAAAATATTGGAACAATCTCTGATTTGACTGTCTCGGGAAATAATATTTTATGCCGCCTATTCAATTTTTCAATGTTCGACTTTTCAGTTTCCTCATTATTGTTTTTATTTTTAGATCCTATTTATATGTTAAACTCATTTACCAACCAATTCCGAACTAAACACATCTATATCCAATTGAGATTTTATAGTTTCTCTTAGAATTTCCTTAAATGGCTAATTTCAAAATATTGGAACAATCTCTGATTTTACTGTCTCGGGAAATAATATTTCATGCCGCCTATTCATTTTTTCAATGTTCGACTTTTAGTTTCCTCATTATTGTTTTTATTTTTAGAGCCTATTTATATGTTAAACTCATTTACCAACCAATTCCGAACTAAACACATCTATATCCAATTGAGATTTTATAGTTTCTCTTAGAAATTCCTTAAATGGCTAATTTCAAAATATTGGAACAATCTCTGATTTGATTGTCTCAGGAAATAATATTTCATGCCGCCTATTCATTTTTTCAATGTTTGACTTTTTAGTTTCCTCATTATTGTTTTTATTTTTAGAGCCTATTTATATGTTAAACTCATTTACCAACCAATTCCCAACTAAACACATCTATATCCAATTGAGATTTTATAGTTTCTCTTAGATATTCCTTAAGTGGCTAATTTCAAAATATTGGAACAATCTCTGATTTGACTGTCTCGGGAAATAATATTTTATGCCGCCTATTCAATTTTTCAATGTTCGACTTTTCAGTTTCCTCATTATTGTTTTTATTTTTAGATCCTATTTATATGTTAAACTCATTTACCAACCAATTCCGAACTAAACACATCTATATCCAATTGAGATTTTATAGTTTCTCTTAGAAATTCCTTAAATGGCTAATTTCAAAATATTGGAACAATCTTTGATTTGACTGTCTCGGGAAATAATATTTCATGCCGCCTATTCATTTTTTCAATGTTTGACTTTTCAGTTTCCTCATTATTGTTTTTATTTTTATAGCCTATTTATATGTTAAACTCATTTACCAACCAATTCCCAACTAAACACATCTCTATCCAATTGAGATTTTATAATTTCTCTTAGAAATTCCTTAAATGGCTAATTTCAAAATATTGGAACAATCTTTGATTTGACTGTCTCGGGAAATAATATTTCATGCCGCCTATTCATTTTTTCAATGTTCGACTTTTCAGTTTCCTCATTATTGTTTTTATTTTTAGAGCCTATTTATATGTTAAACTCATTTACCAACCAATTCCCAACTAAACACATCTATATCCAATTGAGATTTTATAGTTTCTCTTAGAAATTCCTTAAGTGGCTAATTTCAAAATATTGGAACAATCTCTGATTTGACTGTCTCGGGAAATAATATTTTATGCCGCCTATTCAATTTTTCAATGTTCGACTTTTCAGTTTCCTCATTATTGTTTTTATTTTTAGATCCTATTTATATGTTAAACTCATTTACCAACCAATTCCGAACTAAACACATCTATATCCAATTGAGATTTTATAGTTTCTCTTAGAAATTCCTTAAATGGATAATTTCAAAATATTGGAACAATCTTTGATTTGACTGTCTCGGGAAATAATATTTCATGCCGCCTATTCATTTTTTCAATGTTTGACTTTTCAGTTTCCTCATTATTGTTTTTATTTTTATAGCCTATTTATATGTTAAACTCATTTACCAACCAATTCCCAACTAAACACATCTCTATCCAATTGAGATTTTATAATTTCTCTTAGAAATTCCTTAAATGGCTAATTTCAAAATATTGGAACAATCTTTGATTTGACTGTCTCGGGAAATAATATTTCATGCCGCCTATTCATTTTTTCAATGTTTGACTTTTCAGTTTCCTCATTATTGTTTTTATTTTTTGAGCCTATTTATATGTTAAACTCATTTACCAACCAATTCCCAACTAAACACATCTATATCCAATTGAGATTTTATAGTTTCTCTTAGAAATTCCTTAAATGACTAATTTCAAAATATTGGAATAATCTCTGATTTGATTGTCTCGGGAAATAGTATTTCATGCCGACTTTTCTGTTTCCTCATTATTGTTTTTATTTTTAGAGCCTATTTATATGTTAATCTCATTTCCAACCAATTCTCAACTAAACACATCTATATCCAATTGAGATTTTATAGTTTCTCTTAGAATTTCCTTAAATGGCTAATTTCAAAATATTGGAACAATCTCTGATTTTACTGTCTCGAGAAATAATATTTCATGCCGCCTATTCATTTTTTCAATGTTTGACTTTTAGTTTCCTCATTATTGTTTTTTTTTAGAGCCTATTTATATGTTAAACTCATTTACCAACCAATTCCGAACTAAACACATCTATATCCAATTGAGATTTTATAGTTTCTCTTAGAAATTCCTTAAATGGCTAATTTCAAAATATTGGAACAATCTCTGATTTGATTGTCTCAGGAAATAATATTTCATGCCGCCTATTCATTTTTTCAATGTTCGACTTTTTAGTTTCCTCATTATTGTTTTTATTTTTAGAGCCTATTTATATGTTAAACTCATTTACCAACCAATTCCTAACTAAACACATCTATATCCAATTGAGATTTTATAGTTTTTCTTAGAAATTCCTTAAATGGCTAATTTCAAAATATTGGAACAATCTCTGATTTGACTGTCTAGGGAATAATATTTCATGCCGCCTATTCATTTTTCAATGTTCGAATTTTCAGTTTCCTCATTATTGTTTTTATTTTTAGAGCCTATTTATATGTTAAACTCATTTCCAACCAATTCTCAACTAAGCACATCTATATCCAATTGAGATTTTATAGTTTTTCTTAGAAATTCCTTAAATGGCTAATTTCAAAATATTGGAACAATCTTTGATTTGACTGTCTCATGAAATAATCTTTCGTGCCGCCTATTCATTTTTTCAATGTTCGACTTTTCAGTTTCCTCATTATTGTTTTTATTTTTAGAGCCTATTTATATGTTAAACTCATTTACCAACCAATTCCCAACTAAACACATCTATATACAATTGAGATTTTATAGTTTCTCTTAGAAATTCCTTAAATGGCTAATTTCAAAATATTGGAACAATCTCTGATTTGACTGTCTCGGGAAATAATATTTTATGCCGCCTATTCAATTTTTCAATGTTCGACTTTTCAGTTTCCTCATTATTGTTTTTTTTTAGAGCCTATTTATATGTTAAACTCATTTACCAACCAATTCCGAACTAAACACATCTATATCCAATTGAGATTTTATAGTTTCTCTTAGAAATTCCTTAAATGGCTAATTTTAAAATATTGGAACAATCTTTGATTTGACTGTCTCGGGAAATAATATTTCATGCCGCCTATTCATTTTTTCAATGTTTGACTTTTCAGTTTCCTCATTATTGTTTTTATTTTTATAGCCTATTTATATGTTAAACTCATTTACCAACCAATTCCCAACTAAACACATTTCTATCCAATTGAGATTTTATAGTTTCTCTTAGAAATTCCTTAAATGGCTAATTTCAAAATATTGGAACAATCTCTGATTTGACTGTCTCGGGGAATAATATTTCATGCCGCCTATTCATTTTTTCAATGTTCGACTTTTCAGTTTCCTCATTATTGTTTTTATTTTTAGAGCCTATTTATATGTTAAACTCATTTACCAACCAATTCCCAACTAAACACATCTATATCCAATTGAGATTTTATAGTTTCTCTTAGAAATTCCTTAAATGGCTAATTTCAAAATATTGGAACAATCTCTGATTTCAATGTCTCGGGAAATAATATTTCATGCCGCCTATTCATTTTTTCAATGTTTGACTTTTCAGTTTCCTCATTATTGTTTTTATTTTTTGAGCCTATTTATATGTTAAACTCATTTACCAACCAATTCCCAACTAAACACATCTATATCCAATTGAGATTTTATAGTTTCTCTTAGAAATTCCTTAAATGACTAATTTCAAAATATTGGAATAATCTCTGATTTGATTGTCTCGGGAAATAGTATTTCATGCCGACTTTTCTGTTTCCTCATTATTGTTTTTATTTTTAGAGCCTATTTATATGTTAAACTCATTTCCAACCAATTCTCAACTAAACACATCTATATCCAATTGAGATTTTATAGTTTCTCTTAGAATTTCCTTAAATGGCTAATTTCAAAATATTGGAACAATCTCTGATTTTACTGTCTCGGGAAATAATATTTCATGCCGCCTATTCATTTCTTCAATGTTCGACTTTTAGTTTCCTCATTATTGTTTTTATTTTTAGAGCCTATTTATATGTTAAACTCATTTACCAACCAATTCCCAACTAAACACATCTATATCCAATTGAGATTTTATAGTTTCTCTTAGAAATTCATTAAATGGCTAATTTCAAAATATTGGAACAATCTCTGATTTGACTGTCCCGGGAAATAGTATTTCATGTCGCCTATTCAATTTTTCAATGTTCGACTTTTCAGTTTCCTTATTATTGTTTTTATTTTTAGAGCCTATTTATATGTTAAACTCATTTACCAACCAATTCCCAACTAAACACATCTATATCCAATTGAGATTTTATAGTTTCTCTTAGAAATTCCTTAAATGGCTAATTTCAAAATATTGGAACAATCTCTTATTTCAATGTCTCGGGAATAATATTTCATGCCGCCTATTCATTTTTTCAATGTTCGACTTTTTAGTTTCCTTATTATTGTTTTTATTTTTAGAGCCTATTTATATGTTAAACTCATTTCCAACCAATTCCCAACTAAACACATCTATATCCAATTGAGATTTTATAGTTTCTCTTAGAAATTCCTTAAATGGCTAATTTCAAAATATTGGAACAATCTCTGATTTGACTGTCTCGGGAAATAATATTTCATGCCGCCTATTCATTTTTCAATGTTCGACTTTTTAGTTTCGTCATTATTGTTTTTATTTTTAGAGCCTATTTATATGTTAAACTCATTTCCAACCAATTCTCAACTAAACACATCTATATCCATTTGAGATTTTATAGTTTCTCTTAGAAGTTCTTTAAATGGCTAATTTCAAAATATTGGAACAATATCTTATTTGACTTTCTCATGAAATAATATTTCATGCCGCTTGTTCATTTTTCCAACGTTCGACTTTTCAGTTTCCTCATTATTATTTTTATTTTTAGAGCTTATTTATATGTTAAACTCATTTACCAACCAATTCCCAACTAAACACATTTATATCTAATTGAGATTTTATAGTTTCTCTTAGAAATTCCTTAAATGGCTAATTTCAAAATATTGGAACAATCTCTGATTTGACTGTCTCGGGAAATAATATTTCATGCCGCCTATTCAATTTTTCAATGTTCGACTTTTCAGTTTCCTCATTATTGTTTTTATTTTTAGAGCCTATTTATATGCTAAACTCATTTACCAACCAATTCCCAACTAAACACATCTATATCCAATTGAGATTTTATAGTTTCTCTTAGAAATTCCTTAAATGGCTAATTTCAAAATATTGGAACAATCTCTGATTTGACTGTCTCGGGAATAATATTTCATGCCGCCTATTCATTTTTCAATGTTCGAATTTTCAGTTTCCTCATTATTGTTTTTATTTTTGGAGCCTATTTATATGTTAAACTCATTTCCAACCAATTCTCAACTAAGCACATCTATATCCAATTGAGATTTTATAGTTTCTCTTAGAAATTCCTTAAATGGCTAATTTCAAAATATTGGAACAATCTTTGATTTGACTGTCTCATGAAATAATATTTCATGCCGCCTATTCATTTTTTCAATGTTCGACTTTTCAGTTTCCTCATTATTGTTTTTATTTTTAGAGCCTATTTATATGTTAAACTCATTTACCAACCAATTCCCAACTAAACACATCTATATCCAATTGAGATTTTATAGTTTCTCTTAGAAATTCCTTAAGTGGCTAATTTCAAAATATTGGAACAATCTCTGATTTGACTGTCTCGGGAAATAATATTTTATGCCGCCTATTCAATTTTTCAATGTTCGACTTTTCAGTTTCCTCATTATTGTTTTTATTTTTAGATCCTATTTATATGTTAAACTCATTTACCAACCAATTCCGAACTAAACACATCTATATCCAATTGAGATTTTATAGTTTCTCTTAGAATTTCCTTAAATGGCTAATTTCAAAATATTGGAACAATCTCTGATTTTACTGTCTCGGGAAATAATATTTCATGCCGCCTATTCATTTTTTCAATGTTCGACTTTTAGTTTCCTCATTATTGTTTTTATTTTTAGAGCCTATTTATATGTTAAACTCATTTACCAACCAATTCCGAACTAAACACATCTATATCCAATTGAGATTTTATAGTTTCTCTTAGAAATTCCTTAAATGGCTAATTTCAAAATATTGGAACAATCTCTGATTTGATTGTCTCAGGAAATAATATTTCATGCCGCCTATTCATTTTTTCAATGTTTGACTTTTTAGTTTCCTCATTATTGTTTTTATTTTTAGAGCCTATTTATATGTTAAACTCATTTACCAACCAATTCCCAACTAAACACATCTATATCCAATTGAGATTTTATAGTTTCTCTTAGATATTCCTTAAGTGGCTAATTTCAAAATATTGGAACAATCTCTGATTTGACTGTCTCGGGAAATAATATTTTATGCCGCCTATTCAATTTTTCAATGTTCGACTTTTCAGTTTCCTCATTATTGTTTTTATTTTTAGATCCTATTTATATGTTAAACTCATTTACCAACCAATTCCGAACTAAACACATCTATATCCAATTGAGATTTTATAGTTTCTCTTAGAAATTCCTTAAATGGCTAATTTCAAAATATTGGAACAATCTTTGATTTGACTGTCTCGGGAAATAATATTTCATGCCGCCTATTCATTTTTTCAATGTTTGACTTTTCAGTTTCCTCATTATTGTTTTTATTTTTATAGCCTATTTATATGTTAAACTCATTTACCAACCAATTCCCAACTAAACACATCTCTATCCAATTGAGATTTTATAATTTCTCTTAGAAATTCCTTAAATGGCTAATTTCAAAATATTGGAACAATCTTTGATTTGACTGTCTCGGGAAATAATATTTCATGCCGCCTATTCATTTTTTCAATGTTCGACTTTTCAGTTTCCTCATTATTGTTTTTATTTTTAGAGCCTATTTATATGTTAAACTCATTTACCAACCAATTCCCAACTAAACACATCTATATCCAATTGAGATTTTATAGTTTCTCTTAGAAATTCCTTAAGTGGCTAATTTCAAAATATTGGAACAATCTCTGATTTGACTGTCTCGGGAAATAATATTTTATGCCGCCTATTCAATTTTTCAATGTTCGACTTTTCAGTTTCCTCATTATTGTTTTTATTTTTAGATCCTATTTATATGTTAAACTCATTTACCAACCAATTCCGAACTAAACACATCTATATCCAATTGAGATTTTATAGTTTCTCTTAGAAATTCCTTAAATGGATAATTTCAAAATATTGGAACAATCTTTGATTTGACTGTCTCGGGAAATAATATTTCATGCCGCCTATTCATTTTTTCAATGTTTGACTTTTCAGTTTCCTCATTATTGTTTTTATTTTTATAGCCTATTTATATGTTAAACTCATTTACCAACCAATTCCCAACTAAACACATCTCTATCCAATTGAGATTTTATAATTTCTCTTAGAAATTCCTTAAATGGCTAATTTCAAAATATTGGAACAATCTTTGATTTGACTGTCTCGGGAAATAATATTTCATGCCGCCTATTCATTTTTTCAATGTTTGACTTTTCAGTTTCCTCATTATTGTTTTTATTTTTTGAGCCTATTTATATGTTAAACTCATTTACCAACCAATTCCCAACTAAACACATCTATATCCAATTGAGATTTTATAGTTTCTCTTAGAAATTCCTTAAATGACTAATTTCAAAATATTGGAATAATCTCTGATTTGATTGTCTCGGGAAATAGTATTTCATGCCGACTTTTCTGTTTCCTCATTATTGTTTTTATTTTTAGAGCCTATTTATATGTTAATCTCATTTCCAACCAATTCTCAACTAAACACATCTATATCCAATTGAGATTTTATAGTTTCTCTTAGAATTTCCTTAAATGGCTAATTTCAAAATATTGGAACAATCTCTGATTTTACTGTCTCGAGAAATAATATTTCATGCCGCCTATTCATTTTTTCAATGTTTGACTTTTAGTTTCCTCATTATTGTTTTTTTTTAGAGCCTATTTATATGTTAAACTCATTTACCAACCAATTCCGAACTAAACACATCTATATCCAATTGAGATTTTATAGTTTCTCTTAGAAATTCCTTAAATGGCTAATTTCAAAATATTGGAACAATCTCTGATTTGATTGTCTCAGGAAATAATATTTCATGCCGCCTATTCATTTTTTCAATGTTCGACTTTTTAGTTTCCTCATTATTGTTTTTATTTTTAGAGCCTATTTATATGTTAAACTCATTTACCAACCAATTCCTAACTAAACACATCTATATCCAATTGAGATTTTATAGTTTTTCTTAGAAATTCCTTAAATGGCTAATTTCAAAATATTGGAACAATCTCTGATTTGACTGTCTAGGGAATAATATTTCATGCCGCCTATTCATTTTTCAATGTTCGAATTTTCAGTTTCCTCATTATTGTTTTTATTTTTAGAGCCTATTTATATGTTAAACTCATTTCCAACCAATTCTCAACTAAGCACATCTATATCCAATTGAGATTTTATAGTTTTTCTTAGAAATTCCTTAAATGGCTAATTTCAAAATATTGGAACAATCTTTGATTTGACTGTCTCATGAAATAATCTTTCGTGCCGCCTATTCATTTTTTCAATGTTCGACTTTTCAGTTTCCTCATTATTGTTTTTATTTTTAGAGCCTATTTATATGTTAAACTCATTTACCAACCAATTCCCAACTAAACACATCTATATACAATTGAGATTTTATAGTTTCTCTTAGAAATTCCTTAAATGGCTAATTTCAAAATATTGGAACAATCTCTGATTTGACTGTCTCGGGAAATAATATTTTATGCCGCCTATTCAATTTTTCAATGTTCGACTTTTCAGTTTCCTCATTATTGTTTTTTTTTTAGAGCCTATTTATATGTTAAACTCATTTACCAACCAATTCCGAACTAAACACATCTATATCCAATTGAGATTTTATAGTTTCTCTTAGAAATTCCTTAAATGGCTAATTTTAAAATATTGGAACAATCTTTGATTTGACTGTCTCGGGAAATAATATTTCATGCCGCCTATTCATTTTTTCAATGTTTGACTTTTCAGTTTCCTCATTATTGTTTTTATTTTTATAGCCTATTTATATGTTAAACTCATTTACCAACCAATTCCCAACTAAACACATTTCTATCCAATTGAGATTTTATAGTTTCTCTTAGAAATTCCTTAAATGGCTAATTTCAAAATATTGGAACAATCTCTGATTTGACTGTCTCGGGGAATAATATTTCATGCCGCCTATTCATTTTTTCAATGTTCGACTTTTCAGTTTCCTCATTATTGTTTTTATTTTTAGAGCCTATTTATATGTTAAACTCATTTACCAACCAATTCCCAACTAAACACATCTATATCCAATTGAGATTTTATAGTTTCTCTTAGAAATTCCTTAAATGGCTAATTTCAAAATATTGGAACAATCTCTGATTTCAATGTCTCGGGAAATAATATTTCATGCCGCCTATTCATTTTTTCAATGTTTGACTTTTCAGTTTCCTCATTATTGTTTTTATTTTTTGAGCCTATTTATATGTTAAACTCATTTACCAACCAATTCCCAACTAAACACATCTATATCCAATTGAGATTTTATAGTTTCTCTTAGAAATTCCTTAAATGACTAATTTCAAAATATTGGAATAATCTCTGATTTGATTGTCTCGGGAAATAGTATTTCATGCCGACTTTTCTGTTTCCTCATTATTGTTTTTATTTTTAGAGCCTATTTATATGTTAAACTCATTTCCAACCAATTCTCAACTAAACACATCTATATCCAATTGAGATTTTATAGTTTCTCTTAGAATTTCCTTAAATGGCTAATTTCAAAATATTGGAACAATCTCCGATTTTACTGTCTCGGGAAATAATATTTCATGCCGCCTATTCATTTTTTCAATGTTCGACTTTTAGTTTCCTCATTATTGTTTTTATTTTTAGAGCCTATTTATATGTTAAACTCATTTACCAACCAATTCCCAACTAAACACATCTATATCCAATTGAGATTTTATAGTTTCTCTTAGAAATTCATTAAATGGCTAATTTCAAAATATTGGAACAATCTCTGATTTGACTGTCCCGGGAAATAGTATTTCATGTCGCCTATTCAATTTTTCAATGTTCGACTTTTCAGTTTCCTTATTATTGTTTTTATTTTTAGAGCCTATTTATATGTTAAACTCATTTACCAACCAATTCCCAACTAAACACATCTATATCCAATTGAGATTTTATAGTTTCTCTTAGAAATTCCTTAAATGGCTAATTTCAAAATATTGGAACAATCTCTTATTTCAATGTCTCGGGAATAATATTTCATGCCGCCTATTCATTTTTTCAATGTTCGACTTTTCAGTTTCCTCATTATTATTTTTATTTTTAGAGCCTATTTATATGTTAAACTCATTTACCAACCAATTCCCAACTAAACACATTTATATCCAATTGAGATTTTATAGTTTCTCTTAGAAATTCCTTAAATGGCTAATTTCAAAATATTGGAACAATCTCTGATTTGACTGTCTCGGGAAATAATATTTCATGCCGCCTATTCATTTTTCAATGTTCGACTTTTTAGTTTCGTCATTATTGTTTTTATTTTTAGAGCCTATTTATATGTTAAACTCATTTCCAACCAATTCTCAACTAAACACATCTATATCCATTTGAGATTTTATAGTTTCTCTTAGAAGTTCTTTAAATGGCTAATTTCAAAATATTGGAACAATATCTTATTTGACTGTCTCATGAAATAATATTTCATGCCGCTTGTTCATTTTTCCAACGTTCGACTTTTCAGTTTCCTCATTATTATTTTTATTTTTAGAGCTTATTTATATGTTAAACTCATTTACCAACCAATTCCCAACTAAACACATTTATATCTAATTGAGATTTTATAGTTTCTCTTAGAAATTCCTTAAATGGCTAATTTCAAAATATTGGAACAATCTCTGATTTGACTGTCTCGGGAAATAATATTTCATGCCGCCTATTCAATTTTTCAATGTTCGACTTTTCAGTTTCCTCATTATTGTTTTTATTTTTAGAGCCTATTTATATGCTAAACTCATTTACCAACCAATTCCCAACTAAACACATCTATATCCAATTGAGATTTTATAGTTTCTCTTAGAAATTCCTTAAATGGCTAATTTCAAAATATTGGAACAATCTTTGATTTGACTGTCTCGGGAAATAATATTTCATGCCGCCTATTCATTTTTTTAATGTTCGACTTTTCAGTTTCCTCATTATTGTTTTTATTTTTAGAACCTATTTATATGTTAAACTCATTTACCAACCAATTCCCAACTAAACACATCTATATCCAATTGAGATTTTATAGTTTCTCTTAGAAATTCCTTAAATGGCTAATTTCAAAATATTGGAACAATCTCTGATTTGACTGTCTCGGGAAATAATATTTCATGTCGCCTATTCATTTTTTCAATGTTCGACTTTTCAGTTTTCTCATTATTGTTTTTATTTTTAGAGCCTATTTATATGTTAAACTCATTTACCAACCAATTCCCAACTAAACACATCTATATCCAATCGAGATTTTATAGTTTCTCTTAGAAATTCCTTAAATGGCTAATTTCAAAATATTGGAACAATCTCTGATTTCAATGTCTCGGGAAATAATATTTCATGCCGCCTATTCATTTTTTCAATTTTCAACTTTTCAGTTTCCTCATTATTGTTTTTATTTTTTGAGCCTATTTATATGTTAAACTCATTTACCAACCAATTCCCAACTAAACACATCTATATCCAATTGAGATTTTATAGTTTCTCTTAGAAATTCCTTAAATGACTAATTTCAAAATATTGGAATAATCTCTGATTTGATTATCTCGGGAAATAGTATTTGATGCCGCCTATTCATTTTTGCAATGTTCGACTTTCCAGTTTCCTCATTATTGTTTTTATTTTTAGAGCCTATTTATATGTTAAAATCATTTACCAACCAATTCTGAACTAAACACATCTATATCCAATTGAGATTTTATAGTTTCTCTTAGAAATTCCTTAAATGGCTAGTTTCAAAATATTGGAACAAGCTTTGATTTGACTGTCTCGGGAAATAATATTTCATGCCGCCTATTCATTTTTTCAATGTTTGACTTTTCAGTTTCCTCATTATTGTTTTTATTTTTAGAGCCTATTTATATGTTAAACTCATTTACCAACCAATTCCCAACTAAACACATCACTATCCATTTGTGATTTTATAGTTACTCTTAGAAATTCCTTAAATGGCTAATTTCAAAATATTGGAACAATCTCTGATTTGACTGTCTCGGGAAATAATATTTCCTACCGCCTATTCATTTTTTCAATGTTCGACTTTTCAGTTTCCTCATTATTGTTTTTATTTTTAGAGCCTATTTATATGTTAAACTCATTTACCAACCAATTCCCAACTAAACACATCTATATCCAATTGAGATTTTATAGTTTCTCTTAGAAATTTTCTTAAATGGTTAATTTCAAAATATTGGAACAATCTCTGATTTGACTGTCTCGGGAAATAATATTTCATGCCGCCTATTCAATTTTTTAATGTTCGACTTTTCAGTTTCCTCATTATTGTTTTTATTTTTAGAGCCTATTTATATGTTAAACTCATTTACCAACCAATTCCCAACTAAACACATCTATATCCAATTGAGATTTTATAGTTTCTCTTAGAAATTCCTTAAATGGCTAATTTCAAAATATTGGAACAATCTTTGATTTGACTTTCTCGGGAAATAATATTTCATGCCGCCTATTCATTTTTTTAATGTTCGACTTTTCAGTTTCCTCATTATTGTTTTTATTTTTAGAGTCTATTTATATGTTAAACTCATTTACCAACCAATTCCCAACTAAACACATCTATATCCAATTGAGATTTTATAGTTTCTCTTAGAAATTCATTAAATGGCTAATTTCAAAATATTGGAACAATCTCTGATTTGACTGTCTCGGGAAATACTATTTCATGTCGCCTATTCATTTTTCCAATGTTCGAGTTTTCAGTTTCCTCATTATTGTTTTTATTTTTAGAGCCTGTTTATATGTTAAACTCATTTACCAACCAACTCCCAACTAAACACATCTATATCCAATTGAGATTTTATAGTTTCTCTTAGAAATTCCTTAAATGGCTAATTTCAAAATATTGGAACAATCTCTGATTTCAATGTCTCGGGAAATAATATTTCATGCCGCCTATTCATTTTTTCAGTGTTCGACTTTTCAGTTTCCTCATTATTGTTTTTATTTTTTGAGCCTATTTATATGTTAAACTCATTTACCAACCAATTCCCAACAAACACATCTATATCCAATTGAGATTTTATAGTTTCTCTTAGAAATTCCTTAAATGGCTAATTTCAAAATATTGAAACAATCTCTGATTTGACTGTCTCGGGAAATAATATTTCATGCCGCCTATTCATTTTTCAATGTTCGAATTTTTAGTTTCCTCATTATTGTTTTTATTTTTAGAGCCTATTTATATGTTAAACTCATTTCCAACAAATTCTCAACTAAGCACATCTATATCCAATTGAGATTTAATAGTTTCTCTTAGAAATTCCTTAAATGGCTAATTTCAAAATATTGGAACAATCTTTGATTTAACTGTCTCAGGAAATTATATTTCATGCCGCCTATTCATTTTTTCAATGTTCGAGTTTTCAGTTTCCTCATTATTGTTTTTATTTTTAGAGCCTATTTATATGTTAAACTCATTTACCAACCAATTCCCAACTAAACACATCTATATCCAATTGAGATTTTATAGTTTCTCTTAGAAATTGCTTAAATGGCTAATTTCAAAATATTGGAACAATCTCTGATTTGACTGTCTCGGGAAATAATATTTCATGCCGCCTATTCAATTTTTCAATGTTCGACTTTTCAGTTTCCTCATTATTGTTTTTATTTTTAGAGCCTATTTATATGCTAAACTCATTTACCAACCAATTCCCAACTAAACACATCTATATCCAATTGAGATTTTATAGTTTCTCTTAGAAATTCCTTAAATGGCTAATTTCAAAATATTGGAACAATCTTTGATTTGACTGTCTCGGGAAATAATATTTCATGCCGCCTATTCATTTTTTTAATGTTCGACTTTTCAGTTTCCTCATTATTGTTTTTATTTTTAGAACCTATTTATATGTTAAACTCATTTACCAACCAATTCCCAACTAAACACATCTATATCCAATTGAGATTTTATAGTTTCTCTTAGAAATTCCTTAAATGGCTAATTTCAAAATATTGGAACAATCTCTGATTTGACTGTCTCGGGAAATAATATTTCATGTCGCCTATTCATTTTTTCAATGTTGGACTTTTCAGTTTTCTCATTATTGTTTTTATTTTTAGAGCCTATTTATATGTTAAACTCATTTACCAACCAATTCCCAACTAAACACATCTATATCCAATCGAGATTTTATAGTTTCTCTTAGAAATTCCTTAAATGGCTAATTTCAAAATATTGGAACAATCTCTGATTTCAATGTCTCGGGAAATAATATTTCATGCCGCCTATTCATTTTTTCAATTTTCAACTTTTCAGTTTCCTCATTATTGTTTTTATTTTTTGAGCCTATTTATATGTTAAACTCATTTACCAACCAATTCCCAACTAAACACATTTATATCCAATTGAGATTTTATAGTTTCTCTTAGAAATTCCTTAAATGACTAATTTCAAAATATTGGAATAATCTCTGATTTGATTATCTCGGGAAATAGTATTTGATGCCGCCTATTCATTTTTGCAATGTTCGACTTTCCAGTTTCCTCATTATTGTTTTTATTTTTAGAGCCTATTTATATGTTAAAATCATTTACCAACCAATTCTGAACTAAACACATCTATATCCAATTGAGATTTTATAGTTTCTCTTAGAAATTCCTTAAATGGCTAGTTTCAAAATATTGGAACAAGCTTTGATTTGACTGTCTCGGGAAATAATATTTCATGCCGCCTATTCATTTTTTCAATGTTTGACTTTTCAGTTTCCTCATTATTGTTTTTATTTTTAGAGCCTATTTATATGTTAAACTCATTTACCAACCAATTCCCAACTAAACACATCACTATCCATTTGTGATTTTATAGTTACTCTTAGAAATTCCTTAAATGGCTAATTTCAAAATATTGGAACAATCTCTGATTTGACTGTCTCGGGAAATAATATTTCCTACCGCCTATTCATTTTTTCAATGTTCGACTTTTCAGTTTCCTCATTATTGTTTTTATTTTTAGAGCCTATTTATATGTTAAACTCATTTACCAACCAATTCCCAACTAAACACATCTATATCCAATTGAGATTTTATAGTTTCTCTTAGAAATTCCTTAAATGGTTAATTTCAAAATATTGGAACAATCTCTGATTTGACTGTCTCGGGAAATAATATTTCATGCCGCCTATTCAATTTTTTAATGTTCGACTTTTCAGTTTCCTCATTATTGTTTTTATTTTTAGAGCCTATTTATATGTTAAACTCATTTACCAACCAATTCCCAACTAAACACATCTATATCCAATTGAGATTTTATAGTTTCTCTTAGAAATTCCTTAAATGGCTAATTTCAAAATATTGGAACAATCTTTGATTTGACTTTCTCGGGAAATAATATTTCATGCCGCCTATTCATTTTTTTAATGTTCGACTTTTCAGTTTCCTCATTATTGTTTTTATTTTTAGAGTCTATTTATATGTTAAACTCATTTACCAACCAATTCCCAACTAAACACATCTATATCCAATTGAGATTTTATAGTTTCTCTTAGAAATTCATTAAATGGCTAATTTCAAAATATTGGAACAATCTCTGATTTGACTGTCTCGGGAAATAATATTTCATGTCGCCTATTCATTTTTCCAATGTTCGAGTTTTCAGTTTCCTCATTATTGTTTTTATTTTTAGAGCCTGTTTATATGTTAAACTCATTTACCAACCAACTCCCAACTAAACACATCTATATCCAATTGAGATTTTATAGTTTCTCTTAGAAATTTCTTAAATGGCTAATTTCAAAATATTGGAACAATCTCTGATTTCAATGTCTCGGGAAATAATATTTCATGCCGCCTATTCATTTTTTCAGTGTTCGACTTTTCAGTTTCCTCATTATTGTTTTTATTTTTTGAGCCTATTTATATGTTAAACTCATTTACCAACCAATTCCCAACAAACACATCTATATCCAATTGAGATTTTATAGTTTCTCTTAGAAATTCCTTAAATGGCTAATTTCAAAATATTGAAACAATCTCTGATTTGACTGTCTCGGGAAATAATATTTCATGCCGCCTATTCATTTTTCAATGTTCGAATTTTCAGTTTCCTCATTATTGTTTTTATTTTTAGAGCCTATTTATATGTTAAACTCATTTCCAACAAATTCTCAACTAAGCACATCTATATCCAATTGAGATTTAATAGTTTCTCTTAGAAATTCCTTAAATGGCTAATTTCAAAATATTGGAACAATCTTTGATTTAACTGTCTCAGGAAATTATATTTCATGCCGCCTATTCATTTTTTCAATGTTCGAGTTTTCAGTTTCCTCATTATTGTTTTTATTTTTAGAGCCTATTTATATGTTAAACTCATTTACCAACCAATTCCCAACTAAACACATCTATATCCAATTGAGATTTTATAGTTTCTCTTAGAAATTCCTTAAATGGCTAATTTCAAAATATTGGAACAATCTCTGATTTGACTGTCTCGGGAAATAATATTTCATGCCGCCTATTCAATTTTTCAATGTTCGACTTTTCAGTTTCCTCATTATTGTTTTTATTTTTAGAGCCTATTTATATGTTAAACTCATTTACCAACCAATTCCCAACTAAACACATCTATATCCAATTGAAATTTTATAGTTTCTCTTAGAAATTCCTTAAATGGCTAATTTTAAAATATTGGAACAATCTTTGATTTGACTGTCTCGGGAAATAATATTTCATGCCGCCTATTCATTTTTTCAATGTTTGACTTTTCAGTTTCCTCATTATTGTTTTTATTTTTAGAGCCTATTTATATGTTAAACTCATTTACCAACCAATTCCCAACTAAACACATCTATATCCAATTGCGATTTTATAGTTTCTCTTAGAAATTCCTTAAATGGCTAATTTCAAAATATTGGAACAATCTCTGATTGGACTGTCTCGGGAAATAATATTTCATGCCGCCTATTCATTTTTTCAATGTTCGACTTTTCAGTTTCCTCATTATTGTTTTTATTTTTAGAGCCTATTTATATGTTAAACTCATTTACCAACCAATTCCGAACTAAACACATCTATATCCAATTGAGATTTTATAGTTTCTCTTAGAAATTCCTTAAATGGCTAATTTCAAAATATTGGAAAAATCTTTGATTTGACTCTCTCGGGAAATAATATTTCATGCCGCCTATTCATTTTTTCAATGTTTGACTTTTCAGTTTCCTCATTATTGTTTTTATTTTTAGAGCCTATTTATATGTTAAACTCATTTACCAACCAATTCCCAACTAAACACATCTATATCCAATTGAGATTTTATAGTTTCTCTTAGAAATTCCTTAAATGGCTAATTTCAAAATATTAGAACAATCTCTGATTTCAATGTCTCAGGAAATATTATTTCATGCCGCCTATTCATTTTTTCAATGTTCGACTTTCCAGTTTCCTCATTATTGTTTTTATTTTTTGAGCCTATTTATATGTTAAACTCATTTACCAACCAATTCCCAACTAAACACATCTATATCCAATTGAGATTTTATAGTTTCTCTTAGAAATTCTGATAGGTGTGTAAACACCCATCCTTTTCACCACTTAATTACAATAATAACCGAGCCAAAACGTGTATTTTATGTCTTTTATGTCGGAATTATGCGTGGTTTGTGTTTTTGTTGTGATTTAGGATGAAAAGGTGAAAAGTGAAGAAAACACGGGCATTTACGGACTTTTATCGAAGAAAAAGACGAAAGACGAAGTCAAGAAGTCAAGAGTGCAAAAAGAACGGAAGTCCAAGACCAATTCTGAAGATTTATCGAAGAAAAAGTCAAAAGACGGAAGTTTACTTAAAGCCGAAGAACTCAAGTCTAATTTATTGAAGAATTAAAAGACGAGTTCAAAGAAATCCCGAGCCAAAAGTCATTAAAGTCCAAGATTAAAGAATATTTAAAGGCTTAAGGACTAATGGTGTAATTAACAAAGAGATTGAGAAGGGAGGACCTAATGATGCAATTAAGGAGAAAGGAAAGAGGGGAGGAAGCTTCCTAAGCATTCCTTAATCCTCCAATATATATAGATTAGTTCTTAATCATTTTCATTTTGTTAGCTAATAGTGACAATTAGTTCTTCCACTTTTAATTACCTTGTCATTTAATTACTTGTCAAATTTAATTACCTTGTCTTGTACCTTAAATTCCTTTAATTTCAAGTAAGTTTCCATTTAATTCTTGTCAATCTTTACTTTATCTTGTTAATCTCCTATCTACCTTTCTTAATCTTTGATTTTTATGTTTATGTTTATGTTCATGTTCTTATGTTCTTATTTTGATCAAAGTGGGTTTTGATAATTGTGGGTAGTTTTGTTAGTTTTATTGATTTGGATAGTTTGTTTATGATTATTGGATGTTTTGTTATTAGTTTGGTTTAATCTTGTGTTTAATTTTGGTTAAATTGTGATTAGATTTGTGTGTTACTGTATTTCCTTGTTCTTCGGTTTGTTTCTGTTACTGTGATTCCCAGGTAAGTTCCGAATCAAGTTTCCTCATTCGGAACATTGGAAGTTCCGAACCAGAAACTTCCGAACCAAGAAGTTCCGAACCAACTTCTGAACCAAGTCTTCCGAACCAGAAAGTTCCGAACCAGAGAGTTGTTCATTCGGAAGTATTCCGATCCGATTGAAGTTCCGAACCAATTGATCACTCTTTCATTCGGAACATTCAGTTCCGAACCAAGAAGTTCCGAACTAGGAGTTGTTCATCCGGAAGTATTCCGAACCAGACTTTTGGAAAGGTTCCAAATCAAGAACTTCCGAACCAAAGTTCCGAACCAAGGCTTGTTTGAGAAGTTCCGAACCAATTGAGTTCCGAATCATTAAAGTTCCGAACGAAGGATTATTCCGAATGAGCTGTTTTCAGGTTCTTTCTAGTTTTAGTTTTTGATTTTTAATTTTCAAGCTTTATTTTTCCCGCCTGTTTCCGTAGTCGCACTTTAAGATTACTTGCCTTAGATTTATTTTAGCCTTGCCTTAGTTTAAGTTTTAGTTGAGTTTTAAGTTTTCCTTAGATAGATTTAAGTTTGCGTCATTTACTTTAATTGCCCTTTTAAATTTCTCGTCACGTTTTTAAATACTTGCCCTTTATTTTAAATTAGAGTTTGATTTACTTTAAGTGTCCATTACTTTAATAGTTTTGCACTCTATTTTTAATACTACAACGACACAACTATTTGTTCCACCAAAGAACGACAGAGTCGCATAGTTAAACCAGATCAATTCGATTAGACCACTAGAACGATAATTTTCTTACTAGGTAAAACCTAGTTATCAAATGGCGCCGCTGCCGGCTCTTTTCGTAAAGATTAACGGTTTTCTGTGAAAGACGCGTTGCTTTTTGGGATCCGTTCACGTGTGAGCGTTATTTTCTTGCACACAAATTTTCAAAAAAAAAAAACCATAAAAATTAAAAATTGTTAAAAATCCTTAAAAATAAAAAATTTCCAAAATCCAAAAAGATTTTATCTTTATTGTGTATATATATTTTCTTTGCGTTTGGTATTGTTTTCTTTTTCCTTTGTAGGTGTATACATACTAGATCTTCTAATTATCAAGAGCCCGAGACTCGAGAAGATTTAAGTATGTTAGGTGTTAACATCAACAATAATCCACCGCACCTCAACAATAACAACAATGTTCTTCCACAGCCCGATCTTCGGACAATGGGGGAGCTTTGTCAACCTACCATGTTTGGACGAGGAGGACCGATTGCGCCGATGCAAATCAACGCTCCTGAGTTTTCGTTGAAGCACCACATGATTCAGCAAGTGCAAACTAACCCATTCCGTGGATTGCCTGATGATGATGCCAACAAACACCTCGACAAGTTCATTACAATCACCCAAAGCATGAAGTTGCCTGGTGCCATAATGGATGTTCTTCGCCTACAACTCTTTCCACATACTTTATCACATCACGCCGAGAAATGGTTTGATCGTCTCCCGAAGAATTCTATTCACACTTGGGATGACATGACTCAACGCTTTTTGTCGCGCTACTTTCCACCATCCATGGTCACGAGCCTTCGCAATCAAATCAGCGGTTTCATGCAAGAACCCGGTGAATCTCTTTTTGATGCTTGGGAAAGATATAATGTCTTGATTGATCGTTGTCCAAACCACAACATGCTTCCAGTCACATTGATTGATACTTTCTACAACGGTTTGACTTTTCGAGATCGTGATACGATTAATGCAGCCGCCGGTGGCACATTCATGAAAAGGAGACCCGAGGAGTGTAGAGAGCTTATTGAGAACATGACTACTCACCACAAAAACTGGGATTCCTCCGCTTCTTCTAGGAACAACCCGAGAGTCAATGTTTCTTCTACTTCAGCAAACCCTGATATGACCGAACTCACCCGCATGATGACTGAAATGAGCAAAAGTATCACGCTTCTCGCTTCAAACCAACAACAACAACAAGTTAAAGCGGTTGCCAATCCTTGTGAAACATGCGGCGGTCCACACTCATACACCGATTGTCCTTCTACACAAGGAAATCCGGAAAATGTGTATGCAGCTTATGGTAATTATTCATCGGAAAATTACCAAGCTCGACCTCAAGGGGATAGAAATTTGCTGAGTTACCGGTCAAACAACTACCTTTCACCCGGTTTTTCTCCTCAAAACCAAAACCCCGCCAACAACTACAATAGAAGTAACCAAATCCCACCAAGAGCTTCTAATCCTTATCACCCATCCGCTCAACAAGCCCCACCCATTAATCTCGATGTTGAAGCCATCATGAGAACCCAAGGTGAGCAAATCAAGAATCTACAGAGCCAAATTATCAATCTGAAAGGAGATATCACAAAGCAAGGAAACGAGATTAGATCCGAGCTTCGAGATAATATTCAATCCTCCTTCAGCAATCAAACGACTGATTTGAAGAATATGCTGGCTAGTTTCTTACCCGCAACTCAACCTTCTTCTTCGAGTTCTCTACCTTCAAACACCGTCACCAATCCGCGAGCAAATGTGAGTGCTATTACTACTCGTAGTGGAATTACCATTGTCGATCCACCAATCCCACCCCCATCATCTACACCTCCTCCACCACCATTTATCCCTACTCCTCCTACACCTAGTATTAGTGCACCATTATCGTCTCCGCCTCGTCATGACGATACACCTAGGAAGGACCCTTCAACATCTCAACCTTTACCTACACATGCACCTTCACCACCCAAACCCAATATCCCTTATCCCTCTCGTTTAGGCAAGACCAAAATGCTAACCAAGGATGACTCTGAAGTGTCACGCTATGTGAAGATGATCTCTCAAATGAACTTCAACATTAGCTTTCTCGAAGCACTTGCCCACATGCCGAAATTTGTCAAAGCATTTAAGGAATTGCTTAACAAGAAGGAGAAGCTGATTGAGCTCGCCAACACACGCTTAAATGAAAACTGCTCTGCAGTTATTCTTAAAGAACTTTTGGAAAAGCTTGGAGATCCCGGTCGTTTTGTGTTGCCTTGCGTTTTCAACAAAACTGAAGAATTTACTGCCCTTGCTGATCTCGGGGCTAGTATTAATCTTATGCCTTTAAGTGTTTGGATAACACTATCATTACCCGACCTCACTCCAACGAAGATGACTCTTGAACTTGCAAATCGCACTCTCGTTTACCCCGTTGGTATAGCCGAAGATGTGTTCATCAAAGTTGGCACATTTACTTTCCCGGTCGATTTTGTCGTTGTTGATTATGAAATGGACCCTCGTATTCCTTTAATACTTGGTCGGCCATTCTTGAGAACCGGACGAGCTCTTGTCGATGTTGCCGAAGGTGAGTTAATCTTAAGAGTCGGGAATGATTCACAAGTTTTCAAAATGGGGAAGCTTACAGGCAAATCCTTTGGCCGAGAATCAGTGAATATGATTAATGTGCTTGATGAATTTGTTGTCTACAACAATCCTCTATTCGAGTCTTGTAATGATAATCCACTTTTTCAAGATGATGTGGATGATTCTCTCTCCAATCTGCAACCTTCTCCCATTTATGATTCTCCACCGGTGTTCGATGCTTATGATGTTAATTCTAGCTCAGATTCGGATGATTATGATGACCTTACTTCTGAGTATCCCGATCTGCCCACATATGATGATTTTGATGAGGCTGATACTCTTTCGAGTGATTCTTCACATGATGAAGATCCTCCGCCATCACTCGATCCTACTTTGGACGATTACTCTTTTGAGGAAGATTTCTCTGCTTTTCTTAATACTTACTTCCCTCATTAGAGTGATGCACCTCCTTTGGACTTTGAAAATTATCGTCTTGATCCTACTTTGGATCTGAAGCACATTCTTTCAAAGGAGAAGAAACCGGTCGACACCAATATCCGCAGCACATATGATTTAACACCTCTTTGTCCCCCTTCTGAGGACGAGGTTGTGCTTCTTCGCGGATCTTCTTCACATTCTGCTGAGCCTGAGTGCTATTTTCCCTTAAAGGAAAAGGTGTTCGACCCCGGTATCGATATTCTGCAGCCATCTCAGTATCCAGCTGATGAAATAAAAGGAAATATCTTTAGAACTTATGGAAATCTGCTTGCACCACTTCACCCTTGCTTCCACCGTGCTCCATCGCTGCTTAAGGGAACCTTGCCTATTCTTCTTTGGCTCGCCTTGTTCGCCTTAAGCCTGTGCTATTTGATGGACGAAAACTATGTCTTTGATCTTTGTGGATATATTTCATGCTTCTTCCGTTGATAATCAAGGTCGAGTCAGGCTCACGACTCGGTAATCAAAAATCAAGCGCTTCTTGGGAGGCAACCCATGCATCTATCTTTAGCTTTCTTTATCCTAAGTGTAGGGGAGACCCGTTGGTTTGCTAGTTCCTCTCCTCTTCTCTCTTAATCAGGGATTCGAGCGTTCAATGATCCACTCTTGACGATTCTTGACGACCCGTGATTCCGTGCTCACTTCTTCCCGGTTCTATCCTGAACTCTTTTCGATTCACTATTTTTTATATTTTCCAATATTAAAATAGGAATCTCTTTAGTTGTCTTTTTCATAGCAAGATTTAAACAAAGTGCACAATGTCCTAAGTGTAGGGGAGTTTACTCCCACATGCTTAAACATTGAGGACAATGTTTATATTAAGTGTAGGGGGACTTCTATCGAAGTTAAGTGGCTCTTTTCCTTGTATTTGTCCTCATTTTAACCGGAAAATCAATTTTTCGACATTTTTCAAAATTTTTGATCTATTTTGGCCTATTCGTTTTTCCCTTGTATAGTTATTTTCTTTCTCTTCTTAGAATAAATGTTTAATAAAGTGGTTTTATTTTTCAAACGTTGTGAATCTTTTGACTCAACCCGAGTTTACTTATCTAAGTTACTCTAGCTAGTATCCTTAACGTGTTTAAGTCAAGTTTTGTTAGGCTTTTATATAGGGAGCTATAAAACGCGAAAGTCTTAACTCTCACGGGTTAAGAACAAGAACTTTTCGCAAGTTCCTATAATTGATCCTAGAGAGTCGTTTATCAAGGGAACTTTAAAATGCGATTTCTAAAACTTGAAAGAGTCTAAGAGTTTGCAAGATCCTATAGGCGACTCGAAAACCCAAAACTTTGATTTAATAAGCTAAGCATCCACGAGTCTCATTCCTTGAGATTTTAAACTGTGGAGAACGAGAGATGATAGAGCCAATTATAAGTTCAATATTCTTTCGTGAATTTATGTGAGTTAATTATAAGCCTATTCTCCTATCGCCTGCTAATAAATTTATCTGCAATAAATAAGGTTGTACGATTTGAAAAGTTACTTAGCTTCTAGCTCAAGATCGTTTAAAAGTTGCTCGGTATGGATTAGAGTTCATAGCCAAGGCATAACTTATTGAAGCGGGATGCAAAGATTGGCGAGTCCAAAAAGGTCCTAACAAGACATGAGGGCTACATTTTGTTGCTAAAGATCCAAAGTGATGTGAAGAATCATTTATCGAAAATCAATATGAAGGATCGAGACACACGACGAAAAGAAAATACTCCCCAAAAGTCATGGAGAAGTGCATCCGAAAAGACCCTAGCAAGGTATGAGGATAAATAGATCCAAGTCAAAAAGGAGGCGGATCGTGGTATATCAAAGTCCAAAATAAAGATTGGAGAAAAATGAAGTAGTCGTGGTCCAAGTATGAATCTCTCAAAACTTCAAGTGAAGAATTCCATTATGAAGAGAAGACCATAATTTCATGAACGTCTCTCAAGGTTTGAAGTATGAAGTCGCTGCCAAATATCGGTCCGAGAAAGGTCTCAAATCGCGAAGCGAGTTATGCCAAGATATGAACTTTATGAGGTCCCGAGAAGCAGTTTTAAAAGATTTTGTCCTTTAGCTAACTATTGATTAAATCGTTCACCTTATTTTGGCCTAAATAACTATCGAAATAAGTCAACAATGCATCCTCGTGATCATTCAAGACAATAATAAAATATAAGAGATACACCTAGGAATAAGGGAGTCTAAGTGAGTAATTGGCTCACATGAGTTCGTGTTAGTTTGCTAACTTATAATAACAATGATCTCGTTTTTAAGCTTGGTTTGGAGAAAGTGAAAACTTGAGGATGATGATTATTCATGACATTTTCAAAACCCAAGGTATGCTTTTGATTTCTTTACTTTGAATGTTTATAGTTTTCTATCTCTTTAATAAAGGCCAATGTGGATTGATTATGATGAAAAATGTAAACGTGCTTTGTAACTAATGCATTGCATGAGGAAATTGCAATGGTCAAGTGTAGGGGATTTGATAGGTGTGTAAACACCCATCCTTTTTACCACTTAATTACAATAATAACCGAGCCAAAACGTGTATTTTATGTCTTTTATGTCGGAATTATGCGTGGTTTGTGTTTTTGTTGTGATTTAGGATGAAAAGGTGAAAAGTGAAGAAAACACGGGCATTTACGGACTTTTATCAAAGAAAAAGACGAAAGACGAAGTCAAGAAGTCAAGAGTGCAAAAAGAACGGAAGTCCAAGACCAATTCTGAAGATTTATCGAAGAAAAAGTCAAAAGACGGAAGTTTACTTAAAGCCGAAGAACTCAAGTCTAATTTATTGAAGAATTAAAAGACGAGTTCAAAGAAATCCCGAGCCAAAAGTCATTAAAGTCCAAGATTAAAGAAGATTTAAAGGCTTAAGGACTAATGGTGCAATTAACAAAGAGATTAAGAAGGGAGGACCTAATGATGCAATTAAGGAGAAAGGAAAGAGGGGAGGAAGCTTCCTAAGCATTCCTTAATCCTCCCCTATATATAGATTAGTTCTTAATCATTTTCATTTTGTTGTCTAATAGTGACAATTAGTTCTTCCACTTTTAATTACCTTGTCATTTAATTACTTGTCAAATTTAATTACCTTGTCTTGCACCTTAAATTCCTTTAATTTCAAGTAAGTTTCCATTTAATTCTTGTCAATCTTTACTTTATCTTGTTAATCTCCTATCTACCTTTCTTAATCCTTGATTTTTATGTTTATGTTTATCTTCATGTTCTTATGTTCTTATTTTTATCAAAGTGGGTTTTGATTATTGTGGTTAGTTTTGTTAGTTTTATTGATTTGGATAGTTTGTTTATGATTATTGGATGTTTTATTATTAGTTTGGTTTAATCTTGTGTTTAATTTTGGTTAAATTGTGATTAGATTCGTGTGTTACTGTATTTCCTTGTTCTTCGGTTTGTTTCTGTTACTGTGATTCCCAGGTAAGTTCCGAATCAAGCTTCCTCATTCGGAACATTGGAAGTTCCGAACCAGAAACTTCCGAACCAAGAAGTTCCGAACCAACTTCTGAACCAAGTCTTCCGAACCAGAAAGTTCCGAACCAGAAAGTTCCGAACCAGAGAGTTGTTCATTCGGAAGTATTCCGATCCGATTGAAGTTCCGAACCAATTGATCACTCTTTCATTCGGAACATTCAGTTCCGAACCAAGAAGTTCCGAACCAGGAGTTGTTCATCCGGAAGTATTCCGAACCAGACTTTTGGAAAGGTTCCAAATCAAGAACTTCCGAACCAAAGTTCCGAACCAAGGCTTGTTTGAGAAGTTCCGATCCAATTGAGTTCCGAATCAGTAAAGTTTCGAACGAAGGATTATTCCGAATGAGCTGTTTTCAGGTTCTTTCTAGTTTTAGTTTTTGATTTTTAATTTTCAAGCTTTATTTTTCTCGCCTTTTTCCGTAGTCGCACTTTAAGATTACTTGCCTTAGATTTATTTTAGCCTTGCCTTAGTTTAAGTTTTAGTTGCGTTTTAAGTTTGCCTTAGATAGATTTAAGTTTGCATAATTTACTTTAATTTCCCTTTTAATTTCTCGTCACGTTTTTAAATACTTGCCCTTTATTTAAATTAGAGTTAGATTTACTTTAAGTGCCCATTACTTTAATAGTTTTGCACTCTATTTTTAATACTACAACGACACAACTATTTGTTCCACCAAAGAACGACAGAGTCGCATAGTTAAACCAGATCAATTCGATTAGACCACTAGAACGATAATTTTCTTACTAGGTAAAACCTAGTTATCAAATTCCTTAAATGACTAATTTCAAAATATTGGAATAATCTCTGATTTGATTGTCTCGGGAAATAGTATTTCATGCCGACTTTTCAGTTTCCTTATTATTATTTTTATTTTAGAGCCTATTTATATGTTAAACTCATTTACCAACCAATTCCCAACTAAACACATCTATATCCAATTGAGATTTTATAGTTTCTCTTAGAAATTCCTTAAATGGCTAATTTCAAAATATTGGAACAATCTCTGATTTCAATGTCTCGGGAAATAATATTTCATGCCGCCTATTCATTTTTTCAATGTTCGACTTTTCAGTTTCCTCATTATTATTTTTACTTTTAGAGCCTATTTATATGTTAAACTCATTTACCAACCAATTCCACATCTATATCCAATTGAGATTTTATAGTTTCTCTTAGAAATTCCTTAAATGGCTAATTTCAAAATATTGGAACAATCTCTGATTTGACTGTCTCGGGAAATAATATTTCATGCCGCCTATTCATTTTTTGAATGTTCGACTTTTCAGTTTCCTCATTATTGTTTTTATTTTTAGAGCCTATTTATATGTTAAACTCGTTTACCAGCCAATTCCCAACTAAACACATCTATATCCAATTGAGATTTTATAGTTTCTCTTAGAAATTCCTTAAATGGCTAATTTCAAAATATTGGAACAATCTCTGATTTCAATGTCTCGGGAAATAATATTTCATGCCGCCTATTCATTTTTTCAATGTTCGACTTTTTAGTTTCCTCATTATTGTTTTTATTTTTTGAGCCTATTTATATGTTATACTCATTTACCAACCAATTCCCAACTAAACACATCTATATCCAATTGAGATTTTATAGTTTCTCTTAGAAATTCCTTAAATGACTAATTTCAAAATATTTGAATAATCTCTGATTTGATTGTCTCGGGAAATAGTATTTCATGTCGCCTATTCATTTTTTCAATGTTCGACTTTTCAGTTTCCTCGTTATTGTTTTTATTTTTAGAGCCTATTTATATGTTAAACTCATTTACCAACCAATTTCCAACTAAACACATCTATATCCAATTGAGATTTTATAGTTTCTCTTAGAAATTCCTTAAATGGCTAATTTCAAAATATTGGAACATTCTCTGATTTCAATGTCTCAGGAAATAATATTTCATGCCGCCTATTCATTTTTTCAATGTTCGACTTTTCAGTTTCCTCATTATTGTTTTTATTTTTTGAGCCTATTTATATGTTATACTCATTTACCAACCAATTCCCAACTAAACACATCTATATCCAATTGAGATTTTATAGTTTCTCTTAAAAATTCCTTAAATGACTAATTTCAAAACATTGGAATAATCTCTGATTTGATTGTCTCAGGAAATAGTATTTCATGCCGCCTATTCATTTTTTCAATGTTCGACTTTTCAGTTTCCTCATTATTGTTTTTATTTTTAGAGCCTATTTATATGTTAAACTCATTTACCAACCAATTCCCAACTAAACACATCTATATCCCATTGAGATTTTATAGTTTCTCTTAGAAATTCTTTAAATGGCTAATTTCAAAATATTGGAACAATCTCTGATTTGATTGTCTCGGGAAATAATATTTCATGCCGCCTATTCATTTTTCAATGTTCGACTTTTCAGTTTCCTCATTATTGTTTTTATTTTTCGAGCCTATTTATATGTTAAACTCATTTCCAACCAATTCTCAACTAAACACATATATATCCAATTGAGATTTTATAGTTTCTCTTAGAAATTCCTTAAATGGCTAATTTCAAAATATTGGAACAATCTCTGATTTTACTATCTCAGGAAATAATATTTCATGCCGCCTATTCATTTTCTCAATGTTCGACTTTTAGTTTTCTCATTATTGTTTTTATTTTTAGAGCCTATTTGTATGTTAAACTCATTTACCAACCAATTCTCAACTAAACACATCTATATCCAATTGAGGTTTTATAGTTTCTCTTAGATATTCCTTAAATGGCTAATTTCAAAATATTAGAACAATCTCTGATTTGACTGTCTCGGGAAATAATATTTCATGTCGCCTATTCAATTTTTCAATGTTCGACTTTTCAGTTTCCTTATTATTGTTTTTATTTTTAGAGCCTATTTATATGTTAAACTCATTTACCAACCAATTCCCAACTAAACACATCTATATCCAATTGAGATTTTATAGTTTCTCTTAGAAATCCCTTAAATGGCTAATTTCAAAATATTGGAACAATCTCTTATTTCAATGTCTCGGGAAATAATATTTCATGCCGCCTATTCATTTTTTCAATGTTCGACTTTTCAGTTTCCTCATTATTGTTTTTATTTTTTGAGCCTATTTATATGTTAAACTCATTTACCAACCAATTCCCAACTAAACACATCTATATCCAATTGAGATTTTATAGTTTCTCTTAGAAATTCCTTAAATGACTAATTTCAAAATATTGGAATAATCTCTGATTTGATTGTCTCGGCAAATAGTATTTCATGCCGCCTATTCATTTTTTCAATGTTCGACTTTTCAGTTTCCTCATTATTGTTTTTATTTTTAGAGCCTATTTATATGCTAAACTCATTTACCAACCAATTCCCAACTAAACACATCTATGTTCAATTGAGATTTCATAGTTTCTCTTAGAAATTCCTTAAATGGCTAATTTCAAAATATTGGAACAATCTTTGATTTGACTGTCTCGGGAAATAATATTTCATGCCGCCTATTCATTTTTCAATGTTCGACTTTTTAGTTTCTTCATTATTGTTTTTTATTTTAGAGCCTATTTATATGTTAAACTCATTTCCAACCAATTCTCAACTAAACACATCTATATCCAATTGAGATTTTATAGTTTCTCTTAGAAATTCCTTAAATGGCTAATTTCAAAATATTGGAACAATATCTGATTTGACTGTCTCAGGAAATAATATTTCATGCCGCCTGTTCATTTTTTCAACGTTCGACTTTTCAGTTTCCTCATTATTATTTTTATTTTTAGAGCCTATTTATATGTTAAACTCATTTACCAACCAATTCCCAACTAAACACATTTATATCCAATTGAGATTTTATAGTTTCTCTTAGAAATTCCTTAAATGGCTAATTTCAAAATATTGGAACAATCTCTGATTTGACTGTCTCGGGAAATAATATTTCATGCCGCCTATTCAATTTTTCAATGTTCAACTTTTCAGTTTCCTCATTATCGTTTTTATTTTTAGAGCCTATTTATATGTTAAACTCATTTACCAACCAATTCCCAACTAAACACATCTATATCCAATTAAGATTTTATAGTTTCTCTTAGAAATTCCTTAAATATCTAATTTCAAAATATTGGAACAATCTTTGATTTGACTGTCTCGGGAAATAATATTTCATGCCGCCTATTCATTTTTTCAATGTTTGACTTTTCAGTTTCCTCATTATTGTTTTTATTTTTAGAGCCTATTTATATGTTAAACTCATTTACCAACCAATTCTCAACTAAACACATCTATATCCAATTGAGATTTTATAGTTTCTCTTAGAAATTTCTTAAATGGCTAATTTCAAAATATTGGAACAATCTTTGATTTGACTGCCTCGGGAAATAATATTTCATGCCGCCTATTCATTTTTTCAGTGTTCCACTTTTCAGTTTCCTCATTATTGTTTTTATTTTTAGAGGGGTGAAAGCTAAAGATACGCAATATAGTTTTTCAGAAAAACCGAAATACGTAACCAACTTTATTTTGTACTAGTAGTCCCAGTATACTTTCAAATATTGTTCAATATACGTAATATGACCGGCTAGATGACTTGTTCGACATGTTTCACCTTCAAATTTTGTAATTATGATCCCTTGACTTTCGGGAGACTTCCACTTTTAGTCCCTTTACTTTTTCAGCATATATTTCGGATAATTGTGTGTGTAAACTTATACACGTAGAAGTAAAAATACTTTTTAAAAAAAAATTCATAATATTTATTTTCTCGAAATTTTGAGAAAAAAAAAGTTTTTTGAAAAAGAATATAATATTTATTATTTTAGATTTACAAATTATTTTTTTTTGAAAAAAACCGAATTTTTATTTTTTCGAAATTTTATGAAAAAAAAATTAGAAATTTTTTTTTTGAAAAAAAAATTAGAAATTTTTTTTTTTGAAAAAAAAATTAGAATTTTTTTTTTGAAAAAAAGCAGATTTCTATTATATAATTTAAAAATATAAATTTTTTTGAGAAAAAAAAATATTTTCGAAATATTTATTTTTTAATGAAAAAAAATTCTAAAACAGTATTAATTTTTTAAAAGACTTTTTTTTAAAAAAAATTTTAATAATTTTTCCGAAAAAAACTACATTTCTAAAAAAGTCTTTTCAAAATAAAAACCTTTTCTTAGAACTTTTGCTTTTCTTTAAAAAAAATACCGGAAATCTTTTTTTTTTAAATTTATGTTTTTTGTTTTTTTATAGAAATCTGCCTTATTTTAAAAAAAATAATTAATTTTTTCAAAAAAAAGTTTCATAAAATTTTTAAAAAAGTTAAATTTTGAAAGTGAAAGTCCCAAATTTTTTAGGGACTAAAAGTGGAAGTCCCCAAAGGTCAAAGGAGCATAATTATAAAATTTGAAAGCGAAATCTGTTAAACAAGTCATCTAACCGGTAATATTACGTATATTGAACAAAATTTGGAAGTATACTGGGACTATTAATACAAAATAAAGTTAGTTACGTATTTCGGTTTTTCTGAAAAATAATATTGCGTATCTTTAGCTTTCACCTTTTTTAGAGCCTATTTATATGTTAAACTCACTTACCAACCAATTCCCAACCAATTCCCAACTAAACACATCTATATCCAATTGAGATTTTATAGTTTCTCTTAGAAATTCCTTAAATGGCTAATTTCAAAATATTGGAACAATCTTTGATTTGACTGTCTCGGGAAATAATATTTCATCCCGCCTATTCAATTTTTCAATGTTCGACTTTTCAGTTTCCTCATTATTGTTTTTATTTTTAGAGCCTATTTATATGTTAAACTTATTTACCAACCAATTCCCAACTAAACACATTTATATCCAATTGAGATTTTATAGTTTCTCTTAGAAATTTCTTAAATCGCTAATTTCAAAATATTGGGACAATTAACAGCAACTAGACAACTAGTATATCATATCGTTGAGATAATTCAAGCTTATTCACAATGGATCACCTAAGTTAAAAACAATTACCAACTAGACAACTAGTATATACAAAGTTGATTATTTTACTGCTACTAGCTAAATTTGGATGTTTGTTTTATTAATCTCTGTCTACGACTTATCTTTGAAACCTGAAACCTATAACCATTGCTAATCATATTTACAAACCAAACACGACCTTAATAACAAACCTAATAACAAACAAGTAATAGTGTAATACACGTGCATTTTTATTTATTTTTCTTTACTTCCACAGAGAAAACATGTATCTGCACACTTCAAGTCAACAATCAGTAAGTGTTATGTAAGCAAAAACATAAAAGCAAACAAAAGAAGCCAACAAGCCACGTATAATAGATGCATATGACTCCTTTGGCTGATCGTCAGCATTGGTGTTAGATTCAACAGCCAACTGTTGTAATGAATCATGCACTTCATCAACCACCTTAGAAAAAGGGGCCTCCTCTTGTACATGGGTTACTTCCTCAACATGCACAACCTCTTTCACTTGAGATTCCTCTGTCGATACAGCAGCATCTTCGGGGATATTTTTCTCCACAACAGGAGCAATCTCATGCGCTGAAGATTAATTGATTTCAGTACAAATATATTAGGAAACAAAAGCGTATGATTTCAAGTTTTGTGACAAACAGCAATCATAGCTAAATATGTATTATTAGACGCCTTGTGCAGGAGTAACACGAGCCACAACCTCGGAGTAATAGGAACCACCACCTCTGGAGTAAAAGGAGCCACCACATCTTGATAACAGGAGCCACCACATCCTGAGTGGGAGTGTAACACCCCCAAATTTATACAACTCAATACAACGGAAGACTAGTTGGTGTTACGGGATAGCACATTACTCACATCATAGACAACGCTTAAAACTCGCGTCGTTTAATAATAAAACACTTCCATTCATAAATATCAATTTTACATAGGTCCCAAGTCATTATATTTCATACAAAGTTTTACAAAGTATTTGAATGGAAAATATTGTTTAAGTGCGGGCCATGAATTCTTGTCGTCTTCCCGAGAATTACCTTCAAGTACCTGAGATAAAACATGTTAAAAGAAAAGGTCAGCGATAACGCCGAGTGAATTCATAGAGTTTAATAAAATCCATCAATATAATATCAGTATAAAATTATTACTGAAAATCATTTTGTACAAATCATTTTAATAGCCCATAAAATAGCCAAAGTCATTTTATACAAATCTTCATCAAAATCATAATATAGGCATTTGCCTTAAAAATCATTATACGAGCCAATGTCGTAAAAACATCATACAATACGTCTTATGACGTTGTATGAAAATAAAAACCGTTATATGAATATGGTTATGAAAACCAAAACACGAACATAATATCAATAGTATGACCCTGTATTGCTAGTCAGGCAATACATCGTAATTCGGTGCGTCTAGTAGTATTTCGTTAGTTGGATTATTATAAGCCGCATGACATTGTTACCTTACTAAACCAACAACGGGTAGCTAACCCGATACTCAATTTGCCCATCTAAAGTAGCGTGTCGTCACAAAGGTCACGCTATGGAAATCTTCTCATACATAAATTCGCTTACCAATCAATGTGGCACGACGGGGATCAACCGTCAAGGCGCGAACTGGGGTGATCGTCCCCAAGTAGTACTATTATATGCACAAGCGTCTACCAAATCCCGGTAGTTCACAATTCATGCTAATGGGACTTTTAGTGACATAACCTAACTTTAATAATCCATTTTATTTCATCTATCGGGTCCTTTAATCATTTATCGGGTCATACAATCATTCGGGTTCAAATCAATAAACAAACAATCGGGACAAATGGTGTCCTATTTTATAAAAACTAACATGTTATCTCCCTCGCGGGTTTATAAAACATTTCCTAAAAACATTTAAAAGAGTGTGAGGCTATGAACTCACGTTGATGTGGGAAGGCGGGTTATCGGCAATTCGGACGTACGGTACGTGCTTCAATCACGGAAACCTAGACAAATAATACTCGTCTTAGACTCATGTCCAATTACTTTTATCAAAATAACAATATACATATGATGATTTTTGTACATATGATGATGATCAAGTGGGTTTATTCATTCTTGTTTACTCATTTTAGTGTTTATGTATTTGTAACTTTTTACTAGTTTACTAGTTTTACCTATTTACCTATTTTAAGTCCAATAAGTTTAGTATAAGTTCTTTAACTTGTTTTGATCCATTTTATACTTATATTATCAGTATATATACTTTCCATGTTGGGCCCAAATGGGTTAAGCCCAATAAGTTCTTTTTATAAGTGTTTAACTTATTTAGTCCAATTATTAGTCCAATATGCTTAGTTAGCTCGTTAATGTCCGTATGTCCTATAGTTCGGGTTTTATCGGTTTTTACTTTTTATATATGTTTATATATCAGTATATGTGTTTTATAAAGTTCACATTAGACGGGTCCAACCGTCTAAGTTTTATTTAACAAAAACGTTAATTTTTTGGTAATAGCCGAAAAAGTCGTAAAAATCAAGTTTATAGTTTTTATTACTTATAAGTATTATTCCACTACCATTTTTATAATTTATCCATTTATTTAACCTTTTACAAATTTATATAAATAAAATTCATAAGTTAGTGGGTTTTAATTTTACATTTTATACAATATAATTTTGAGTGCTTATATAATAGTAATAAACATTAATTCTTCAAAATCTGATTTTTATTTTCATCTTCACCATTTTTATCATATCTAGAATTCTATAATGAATTAGAAGCTCATTTTTGGATGGCATGATCTTCATATTATGTGCTACATTTAACTTATTTATAGCTACTGCTCATTTTAAGTTTATCTATGCTTAACAGTCCTTACAAAACAGCTTATTCAGATTAGCACACTTATCTTGTTTTGATCATATCTCACTCATTATAATGATTCCATTGCATGGCCAACTCTCACATGTGTATAACATCTTGTACTTACTTTAAATGGATTCTACCATGCAAGTTTATCAGTTCAAGTTTTAGTTACGTACTGTTTTTATACAGCCAACTAAATAAGCATGATTTTAGCCTTATTTCTTATAGTTATTAACCTTTTTAAGCATATTTATCAACACTTGATCCCCACACAACATTTTTATCATCATATATTCATCATATACATATACAATAAGAAAGAAAATACATTTGTTCTTTAAAAAAATAACAAGAGAAAATGGAGAGGATGATCTTCTTTACCAACCAAGAGTATTTCTTGTTTTTGGAAGACAAGAACTTGATGAACACCAAAAGTAACTCCAAGATCATCAAACACCAAGAAAATAAGTTGAGAAATCAGCCCTAGGACACAAGCAAATCACCTCCTTTGTTGTTAAAATAGCCACCAAATGATCAAGGCTTCAAGGTAACTCCATGATAGAGCTAGATAACAAGTATTTCATGGCTAGAAAAGATCAAGGAGGGGTGTTTGTTCGTCAAAAGTGGAAGGCAAGGGTGGTTTGGTTGAGAGGATTTTGAGCTTGTTTGCATGTGTAGAATGATGGTATGTGAAGTGTTTGATGGTTTTAGCTAGTGGAAAGCTTAAGTTGTAAGCTTTAGTTACACTTATAACTACTTAGTTAACATGATGCCACATATGGATGTGGTGTCATGTTTTGCCGTCCCATATGAGCTAGTGGGATGGGATAATGTATTTTGTCCCACCTCACTAATTTACGGGTATTCCTCGATTCTAGTTTTCTCGATTTGCGTGCCCTCGGGTCGTTTTACGAAAAACGTTTTTATAAATTATGAATCAACGTCACAAAACGAATCCAATAAAAATTGTCTCATAAAAAATGGAGTTCAAAAACGTAAATACGTAATCCTAAGGTTTCCGGTTTAGTCGTAAAGGACGTTAAAATAAAATCGTAAGTCCTAATCTCTTCTCGTAAATTTGTGAGTTTATGAACTAACACAAATTTAAAACTCCAAAATAATATTCACGGATAAATTTATTTTCTGAAATGTCGGACTGTCACCAAAGACGGTGTATGTAAACGTAAGCACGTAACGTTGAATCCTCCGGTTTAGACGTAGTCGACGCTACTTCAAGACGTAAATCCAAATTACTTCCCAAAAATAAGTGAGTTCATATTATAATATTAAAATAATGTTTTTAAATAAATATTGAGAATAAAATATCAACCATAAATTGACGGATTGTCACATCATTTACCCCTAAACAGGATCTTTGTCCTCAAAGATCATCTTACTACTCGCTTCTTATAGAGTTAAAGCCATGTGGGTATTTCCTCCACATTCGGTCTTTTCTCACAAGTGCAATTCATTACAATACGCGAGTTTCATCAAACATAACTACGGGAATAAGATCAGGCTTATTGTTGACTTACTTTCTCTATCCATGATGTTCACGGGTTTCTGATGAATGCAACTTTTCGCCGATCTAAACTTTACTAAGAAGAATTCAGATTTTCACTTGATAGATATTTTATCAAGTTCGATATACGAAACATAATTCAAGCATCTCTTGAAGTCCTTGGGTAGATCCAGCTTATATGCCTTTCAAACCAATTCTTTTACATCATCTCAATGGTCCCATACAACGGGGACTTATATCTCATGATTTGTCAGATCATTAATTCATTTCTCCAAGGTTAAAATTTTTGGCATAACTTCGCTACCCATCTGGCACTTCAAGATCTACATTTCATATTCACATAACCTATTACCCACTACCGGCAGTCAATAATCAGATCCTAATTTCAACAATCATTTCAGATCTCGCGGGTCGGGTATTTTGTAAGGTTAGGTTCGCCATCATAGGAAACCTTAAACCTAAAAGACATGTCCAACTCACAATGGGTGTATATCGGGTGTCTTTATCTCAACTCTTGATTACAGATGCTCTAATATTTAGATCCTATCAAGATTCGATCTCAATCCTAATACGATGATTATCAATGATAATCCTTCCAAAGGAAAACGATTATACGGTTTATTACTAAAGGTCATTCATTCAAACATAAAACAGCACTTATATTACTTTGTATCGTTACTTTACCTCGTCCCTTCGATTGGGGTGGTACATAGTACTCTCATCAAGGTTCGTTCTCAATGATTTCTGAGCAGATCTCTAGAAATTCGATGCGAAGCGAGGATCTTGATAAAGATGTTCGATACAGGCACACTATGTTTACATAACTCTTTTGCATTTATCATTATCGGGAATGATATTAGCAGATTTGGTCAGTCTGTCGACGATGACCCAAATCGAATCAAATTCAGATGATGACCTTTGCAATAGCTAGACGTTTACTAATGTATGAGGCGATGTCTGCCTTCATAATTGCCATCAGTACAACTTCTTCAGACAAAGATACTTTTAGTCATAAATGACATAAATAGAATACTTATACTTACAAATTCCCACATAACTATATCTCACAATCTCCATATTTAGGCAACCACAAGTGGCTTTTCATACATTTAATGCCATCGGCTTTTCAATTCTAATGGTTCACACTAGCCGCGAACCCCTTTTTATTATCTATATTATCTTTTTACAATCATTGTTTATTTTTATATTGTTCGGCAAATTATTTTGCACCTTCATTATTAAGGAACACATTCTAATTGGTTCTTTATTCTTTTTACATAATGCGTCGGTATCTAAATTCACCTCTCCTGATGATATAAATATCATGTCCGTATTCATTCAAAGTTTCTTTCTTCATATTTTCTATGTTTTAGTTTCGTCTCAACTATCATTTTTATCAGTTTTGCTCAATTCGACGTTTTTAAAGCGTCGGTAATTATTACACGTAATTAAATAATAAATATTTAATTTTTATGAAACGTAAAAGCAAAAAGTTTTTAATTTTTCTCAGTTTGTCCAATTATATAAAAATGTTCAAAATAAATTTGAATTTAATTAACACAATTTTTGTTGATTTATCAAAAATAATTAATAGGATTCGTAATTGTTCGAAAATCTTTGTTTATATTTTGGTCAAAATTTTCTTAGTTGAAAATTAAAAATTGTCATTTCAAATTTTAAGTCATGGTTTAAAAGGTTTCCTCAATCCCTCTTAGGTTGTCTTGAGGTATACACGAACATTTACCCCTAAACAAGAGTGTAGTTAAATGTTCTGGGTATAAGGGAATAATCCCTTAAAAATCCTTTGTTAAAACATTTGTCAAAACATATTTGCACTTTCTTTTTGTTATAACCCTAAGCCTTAATGGCTCTAATCTTTGAAAAGTCAATATAGATTTCATTATCTATTAATCACATAGTCAAATAATGTAAAGGTTTAAGTCTTAAATCACATGTTAATTATTCAAGGTACAGGTTTTTATTGTTTGGTCAATTCAGGGCAATCTATAAATAATTATTAACTCATTCTTATTCTTATAAACAAACAAATGGTCCTTAATGATCGCAAGCATGAATTTATCAAATTACATCCTACACACGTGATTCACCAAATTTATGAATGCTACATGTGTATTAGTTAATCCAAACGTCACCACATGAAACTCATAATGTTCATTATAAGTACCGGATGTAGTGATTGGAATACATAATCTCTTTCGCGACGCGAAGTTGATGATAACCATGCCGTGGATCAAATTGCTAGAACCTTGTAAATGATCGAACAAATCTTCCATTTCGAGTTATGGATATCGTTTTCGATTGTCAATTTACTCAGTTCACAGTAATCTATAAATATAAGGAATGATAACACCATAGCTCTTCATGATGACGAGCTTGGTAGAACCAAAATCTTTTTCGACAACTCTCTCAGTGGTACGGTAATTCCTTTAATTCAGATGGTGCTGACGTACAGTGCACGAGCCACAGGTGCAGCACCGAGAATATAATCAAATACCAAATTCTTTTTGCCTTAATGGAGAAAGTCTAGGTAATTCATCAACAAATACTTCCTAAAGTTTCAGATAACAGAAACATCTTTTAATAAATTCACTTTAAGTTATTTCTAGATTATAATATCTATAACTAGTTCACAACCATTCACGGTATAATTTTAACTCTAAATGCAGGATATGGTCATCCATCAAGAATTATTTAAATAACTTTTGATAATCAACATCTTATCAATTAGGATAATTCTACTCGAGTTCCCATCAATTAAGACAATGTCGTCATGTCATAATCAATCAATCCATTCTACTAGCACTATCAACTTTTCAGTTTTATTGCCGTCGATAAGATGTGAACTTCTCAAAAGACTAATAATAACTCATAATCCTTCACAATTCAAGGATATCAGGAGACACAACTACCATTAAAAGAGTAAGGTCAACACATAATCTACACGAGAGAATTTCAATTTAGATACAGACGAAAACATTTAAAGAATATGAATATATCCCATGTTTTCATAATTTGAGTACGCATTCGAAAGCTCCTCGGATCGTTACCCAGGTCATTCAAATGAAATCAAATCATAAGAAATGATAAGAACGTCAATACATCCAGTCGGGTATCAACACTCGGTAATCAGATACTTTTCCTAAGAATCTCACTACGGGAGAATTGGACAAGAAAGAATTGTCAATTGTCAAATAAGACAATTTCCACAGATGAGTCAATTCGACTTAGAAGAATAGATGCTACAGGCACATATGTAGGTGTCCCTAACACTATGTCCCTATTTTCACTTCTTGCAGATCTCATAAAATCTAATCTTTCACAATCTTCAAAGAAAATGTAGTGTTTATTCATTATTTTTATGAGGACTACTAATCAGCCTTGCATGGTCCATTCCAAATTGTATGTAGGCGCGCAACTATATACAATTTCAAGATTAACGATGCAATACTCAGTTCCTCAAAATTTTATCATCATGTTTATAATAAAAACATTTTCATGCTTAATTCTTAAATAAGAATCAAGAATAAATTTACAAAGATTTTCTTTGTTATGAAAACAATTAAGTTTTCCAAGGTGTTTCATAAACAACTTCATTTCAATAACAATCACTTGTAAATCTCACTATGAATAATCCTTATAGTGATGAAAATTCAATTTTTCTCAAGGCATACGGTTTTATCTTATAAAATGAATGAGTTATCTGCAAAAGAGTGATGAAGAGTTGTTCACCAAGAACTAACTACAATATGATAGGAAATGAGCTTTAGCCAAATAATCATGAGGTTCATGACCTCGATGGCACTCAAGAAGAATGATTCACAACGTAACTCAAATCAAGATGAGTACTTGCTCAATGGTTGCATCACTAATGCGAACATTAGGATATAGCAATAAAAGATAGATAACATCGATACATGTAGAATTTAGCAATCAAAGGTAGTCTTTTCATTCATCACAAACAAGTCAAAATTGTACCGCAACACATTATGTGTCACTATGTCATATAATTTCATGAACTCATCCTACCAACTGATGTCTCAGTAAAGTTAGGGATTATTTTTAAAAGATACCACAATGAATACTAATCTACAAGAGTCATTAGGTGTCCCACCTGTCCCGGAAGATCCATCGGTCCCAATTTAGAAGAAGATTTCTTCAATTTATTTCTTGGACACTGGGCATCCTCGTTAGTGGACAATGGTCTAGGAACAACCCTTAACACAAACTAACAATCATTTAAAACCTTATAATTCAATCACAGGACTTAATGACTTCCTCTTAACAATCTCATATTCCATACAGGTTAAATTTTTACTTTATTCAAGTTTCAATCAACTTATACTCAATTCGATATCCGACTTCATTCTCCAATACTTTCATCCTTATTCATAAACCTTAATAGGGCAATAAAAGCTCGATATGAACAACACTTAATTTCCAATCATATAGCTCTTTCATCAATAGTTATCAAATGAGTCACTAGTATGAGATGACTCATACATTCAATTAGACTTCTCGGAAAGGTATTAGTGGCATAAGGCTTTTGGGTAATGGTTCCAATTACAGCCTCAAGTGTAACATTCACCCTTTCGATTTCAAATTTAAGAATTGGATGACAATGAATCATATGACATCTTTCTAGGTGGTAATGTTTTGTCAAACTCCACTCTATAAGGAAAGATCGTCATGACATCGATATCAGATTTAATCTCGCCAATTCTTCTTCAGTATCACAATCAACTAATATCTACATTTCTACGAATATCAACCATTTGTTGGGATCATAAATATCCACAACTTGGTTTAGATCTAGGATAGCTAGAATTCCTACGAGAATAGCTTCGATTAATTTGCTAGGAGAGTAAGGGTTTCTTGTGACAATCTACGTCGTATAAATACCTCGTATAAATATAGAAATAATCATCAAACAATCATGTAATCAATTTACAACATATGTATATATATAATCCAAGTTATATATGTATTAAAATAACACTTCTCAGTCTGGCCTTGTCGGTAACTCGGGAATTCTTCGGCACCGTTATAGTCAAAAGATTTTTAGACATTTTTAAGAAAATGTTTATAGTTAAAAGATTATGAAATGTTTTATTCAAAACCTTGGTTTTAAAAATCTTTCGTTCTCTATAACGAGAGCTCTGATACCAAACTGTAACACCCCCAAATTTATACAGCGGAAGACTAGTTGGTCTTACGGGATAGCACATTACTCACATCATAGACAACGCTTAAAAATCGCGTCGTTTAATAATAAAACATTTCCATTCATAAATATCAATTTTACATAGGTCCCAAGTCATTATATTTCATACAAAGTTTTACAAAGTATTTGAATGGAAAATATTGTTTAAGTGCGGGCCATGAATTCTTGTCGTCTTCCCGAGAATTACCTTCAAGTACCTAAGATAAAACATGTTAAAAGAAAAGGTCAGCGATAACGCCGAGTGAATTCATAGAGTTTAATAAAATCCATCAATATAATATCAGTATAAAATTATTACTGAAAATCATTTTGTACAAATCATTTTAATAGGCCATAAAATAGCCAAAGTCATTTTATACAAATCTTCATCAAAATCATAATATAGGCGTTTGCCTTAAAAATCATTATACGAGCCAATGTCGTAAAAACATCATACAATACGTCTTATGACGTTGTATGAAAATAAAAACCGTTATATGAATATGGTTATGAAAACCAAAACACGAACATAATATCAATAGTATGACCCTGTATTGCTAGTCAGGCAATACATCGTAATTCGGTGCGTCTAGTAGTATTTCGTTAGTTGGATTATTATAAGCCGCATGACATTGTTACCTTACTAAACCAACAACGGGTAGCTAACCCGATACTCAATTTGCCCATCTAAAGTAGCGTGTCTTCACAAAGGTCACGCTATGGAAATCTTCTCATACATAAATTCGCTTACCAATCAATGTGGCACGACGGGGATCAACCGTCAAGGCGCGAACTGGGGTGATCGTCCCCAAATAGTACTATTATATACACAAGCGTCTACCAAATCCCGGTAGTTCACAATTCATGCTAATGGGACTTTTAGTGACATAACCTAACTTTAATAATCAATTTTATTTCATCTATCGGGTCCTTTAATCATTTATCGGGTCATACAATCGGGTCATACAATCATTCTGGTCCAAATCAATAAACAAACAATCGGGACAAATGGTGTCCTATTTTACAAAAACTAACATGTTATCTCCCTCACGGGTTTATAAAACATTTCCTATAAACATTTAAAAGTGTGCGAGGCTATGAACTCACGTTGATGTGGGAAGGCGGGTTATCGGCAATTCGGACGTACGGTACGTGCTTCAATCACGGAAACCTAGACAAATAATACTCGTCTTAGACTCATGTCCAATGAATTTTATCAAAATAACAATATACATATGATGATTTTTGTACATATGATGATGATCAAGTGGGTTTATTCATTCTTGTTTACTCATTTTAGTGTTTATGTATTTGTAACTTTTTACTAGTTTACTAGTTTTACCTATTTACCTATTTTAAGTCCAATAAGCTTAGTATAAGTTCTTTAACTTGTTTTGATCCATTTTATACTTATATTATCAGTATATATACTTTTCATGTTGGGCCCAAATGGGTTAAGCCCAATAAGTTCTTTTTATAAGTGTTTAACTTATTTAGTCCAATTATTAGTCCAATATGCTTAGTTAGCTCGTTAATGTCCGTATGTCCTATAGTTCGGGTTTTATCGGTTTTTACTTGTTATATATGTTTATATATCAGTATATGTGTTTTATAAAGTTCACATTAGACGGGTCCAACCGTCTAAGTTTTATTTAACAAAAACGTTAATTTTTCGGTAATAGCCGAAAAAGTCGTAAAAATCAAGTTTATAGTTTTTATTACTTATAAGTATTATTCCACTACCATTTTTATAATTTATCCAATTATTTAACCTTTTACATATTTATATAAATAAAATTCATAAGTTAGTGGGTTTTAATTTTACATTTTATACAATATAATTTTGAGTGCTTATATAATAGTAATAAACATTAATTCTTCAAAATCTGATTTTTATTTTCATCTTCACCATTTTTATCATATCTAGAGTTCTATAATGAATTAGAAGCTCATTTTTGGATGGAATGATCTTCATATTATGTGCTTAACAGTCCGTACAAAACAGCTTATTCAGATTAGCACACTTATCTTGTTTTGATCATATCTCACTCATTATAATGATTCCATTGCATGGACAACTCTCACATGTGTATAACATCTTGTACTTACTGTAAATGGATTCTACCATGCAAGTTTATCAGTTCAAGTTTTAGTTACATACTATTTTTATACAGACACCTAAATAAGCATGATTTTAGCCTTGTTTCTTATAGTTATTAACCTTTTTAAGCATATTTATCAACACTTGATCCCCACACAACATTTTTATCATCATATACATATATAATAAGAAAGAAAATACATTTGTTCTTTACAAAAATAACAAGAGAAAATGGAGAGGATGATCTTCTTTACCAACCAAGAGTATTTCTTGTTTTTGGAAGACAAGAACTTGATGAACACCAAAAGTAACTCCAAGATCATCAAACACCAAGAACATAAGTTGAGAAATCAGCCCTAGGACACAAGCAAATCACCTCCTTTGTTGTTAAAATGGCCACCAAATGATCAAGGCTTCAAGGTAACTCCATGATAGAGCTAGATAACAAGTATTTCATGGCTAGAAAAGATCAAGGAGGGTTGTTTGTTCTTCAAAAGTGGACGGCAAGGGTGGTTTGGTTGAGAGGATTTTGAGCTTGTTTGCATGTGTAGAATGATGGTATGTGAAGTGTTTGATGGTTTTAGCTAGTGGAAAGCTTAAGTTGTAAGCTTTAGTTACACTTGTAACTACTTAGTTAACATGATGCCACATATGGATGTGGTGTCATGTTGTGCCGTCCCATATGAGCTAGTCGGGTGGGATAATGTATTTTGTCCCACCTCACTAATTTACGGGTATTCCTCGATTCTAGTTTTCTCGATTTGCGTGCCCTCGGGTCGTTTCACGAAAAACGTTTTTATAAATTATGAATCAACGTCACAAAACGAATCCAATAAAAATTGTCTCATCAAAAACGGAGTTCAAAAACGTAAATACGTAATCCTAAGGTTTCCGGTTTAGTCGTAAAGGACGTTAAAATAAAATCGTAAGTCCTAATCTCTTCTCGTAAATTTGTGAGTTTATGAACTAACACAAATTTAAAACTCCAAAATAATATTCACGGATAAATTTATTTTCTGAAATGTCGGACTGTCACCAAAGACGGTGTATGTAAACGTAAGCACGTAACGTTGAATCCTCCGGTTTAGACGTAGTCGACGCTACTTCAAGACGTAAATCCAAATTACTTCCCAAAAATAAGTGAGTTCATATTATAACATTAAAATAATATTTTTAAATAAATATTGAGAATAAAATATCAACCATAAATTGACGGATTGTCACAGGGAGCAGGTTCTTCTTCATGATGATTAACATTCTCCGGGTGACTACCATTCTCCGAGGGACTAGCAGTCTCCGTGTAACGGAATATGTCATTCAACACAAAGTAGCCTTTGTCTTGAGATGTGAGGATGAAGGATTGTGAAAAACTCGTCGGAGTTTCATCCTTTCCAGTCATGAACCCAGTCTCTAGTACGTGGACTCCGCCACACAATGATTCTAGTGAATCAACATGTTTGATCTCAACCCTTGACTCGTCATACATAAGCGAAACTATACTATCATGGATTCCCTGCATGACAATATCAAGTACTAACATTTAAGACCAGACATGAAAAATTTCCAGATCACTTTCGCATATTTTTTATTTGCTGATGTTCCGAAGTAATCACGTTTAAAATACCAACAATTTATCTAATTTGATGGAAGTTTAATCAATATATAGCTAAAAAAAAGTAATAAGCAAACAAAGAAAGTTAACACTTTAAACGTCTAAGTTGCTCAAGGTAGATTGCAAAAAGTTCAATGATAGCTATCATTTATTTATAATATTTCGTAGGTAAATATGAAACGCTATACCAAGTTAATAAACAAACAGAAATTATACCTCCATAGTAGTAGTAATGCTCTACCATCTTCTTCAGGTCGACCGAATCTATTGATATCCTGATAAAACCAATGAACCAGCCCAGGTGGCGTGTGTAGTATATGATAATACTGCGAAACAAACGCGTTCCCAACCTGTATACATAACTCTAAGTCATTTAAAGCTGCAATTTAATCTCTAAAATCACACACTGAAGTCATTAGTTATGTACTAGAATGTGGAGAAAATTACTAATAATAAGGGCGTGTTTGTTTTGGCTTCTATAGGCAGCTTATTGTGTTTTGGGCTTGTGTTTCATAATCTCATTTTTTGTGGCTTATTTTAGCGAACTTATGACATAAACCCTTATTAAGTGATATATCCAAACACCCTGGCTGTACATACAGTAATGTCCTCAAAGTTGCATATCTTATCAGTAATACATTTGGCGATGTTAGTTTTGAGCACATTTGGTTGTGGCTATAAAGTCACAAAGCTAAAATATATCTGCAAAATACATACTGACCTGAGCACTCTCCCTAATACAGTTAGCCAAATTTCATCAACTTTTGGAAGTGTAATAAGCATGTTCACAAAAGATATATAGCTATGCGGGGTGTCCGGCTTATTTCACTTTTGGTAAGATGTTCCATCCAAACTGTTTATTTGTTAATATTACAGATCCACTTTTCTAGAGATAAATTGGACATAAGAAAAGCCACTAATCAGATTTGAACACGTTTTTTAATTATTTTAGTTTTCTACATCTAAACGCATCTTCAACTCTTTCAGATGGTCCACTCACATAAAAAGAGACAAGTTCTTAACATTATTCAACAGTTTATCAGATTTTCAAATTTCATTAATTTTGAAAGTATCGGGGGTGTTTGTTTTAGCTTGTATAGCTGAAACAAAATGGTTTGTTTAAGTTTATTTATGGCCTTATGAGCTTATCTGTTTTCGGCTTAAATTTCAAAAGCTCAATGTTTTCGGCTTATTTGAAATTTGTGGGCTTATGTAAGTTTGTTAGGACATAATAAACTTATATAATTCCCAAAATTAAGCTAACCTATAACTGTGAAAATGGGTCATTTTGAGTTATACCGGTTTGCTAACGGGTATAACATGCAGGTGGTATGAGATATTTGACCCTAATCAAAACGACTCACAATGAAGGTGCTGTTAGATATTCGACCCTAATCAAAATGACAAAATCCATCTAGCATAAAAACCAATCAAAGAACAATCTTGAGAGGGTAATGCATAAGGTCAATGGGTAAACAGATGATAAGGTTATCCACGATGGTGAATCTAGACCTCTGGCTAAATAAATGCATAAGCAAATGACACAAATATAATAAAAAATACACAATGTAAGGATATAATTAAGTGTAAAGAAATGAGTCACCGGGAGAACGGTCGCCAGGAAAAAGATATATGCAGAAGAACAACACTAGGATCAATAGGAAGATAAACACGGTCCCATTCAGAAAAGAATCTAAGGTTGGGTTAGTGTGACGACACCTTTTCATCCTTTGAGTAGATGAAATACATGACATGGTCACAAACGTTGTCAATAATAATATCATCCAACAACTTGAATAATGATGCATATAAATTGATGACAACTATTGAATCTGTGGCATTAATGATTTCGTTTTTCGTTCCAAGTCATTTTCTCAAGGGTGGCTAAACTAGACTTAATATAGTTATGAATTATGAGCAACGGGAATTAAACAAAAACACGAGGCTTGAAATCATGTATATCCATGGCATATCAGGGTGTTGGGTGACGGGTCAAAACACGTAAAAATTTTATCCGAGTCAATATCGAACAATTCTAATCCAAAATTTTGAAATACATATTCAATTGCATATTCGCATACCTTCCATTTCATTGTTAGCAAAACAAAAACCTTAAATTTTACATTTAAACCAATTTGACCTGTACTATTCTGAATCGACCCATTAATAAGCAAATGAGTATAACGAAAGCTCAGTAATAATATCATGTAAAAAATGAGACTTGAATCAGCACAGTACCTGATCTTTTGATATATCTTCTCTCCACTTACTATGAAATTTCTGGAGAAGAAGTGTCAATAATCTTTGTATCTCAGGTGAGACTTCAGCTGGTATCAGCTTCCATAGATCATCCTTATTCACATCTCACACACACATTTATGAATCAACATCCGAAGACATACTAAAATCTGTATACATGAATGTTTAACGTCACTAGTATCTATTACTCCGTAACAATCAAACAAAACATCTAACACTATTCCGCTTAATAACTGGTACGCGCTACTATGACAAGTAAGCACATTGAATGCACCGATCAGTCATGCCTTGGAGTTTGTTCAGGGCAAGGTTGTACTTGTGAATTCAATAAAAAATTTATAACAGTAAACGTTCTACAAGAAAGTACAACTGGCGATATGAAGTAGTTAGACACCGAACTTAGAGGGTGTTTGGTATTGCATTTTGAAAGATATGAAGTAAATCATGAATTATCGCTTTTGCACAGATATAGTGTTGGCAACCCATTTGATAAAAAAAAAAAACAGGTTTAGACTTAAGACTGATGCGATCCCAAACACCCCTTAGTGATATTGTTCCATTTCCGTCACTTTAATTGTCATAAAATTGATGCCCTCACATTAGACACACTATACACATTTCATCAAAAATGACAGAAAACATACGACTTTTCATAAAAACTATGTGTTTAGTACCATAAATTACTGTTTAATATGAAACGCCTAAATAGGTTGTTGATGGGCATATGGCTCAAAGTGGGCAAAACCCTTTTTACTCGGTCCAAGCAAAGATGGCGCTTGATTTCTCGTCTAATTCCTTTTGGGATATTTTTAACCATTTACATATCATCTTGACCTCACATAGCCTACCATATTTGGTTCTCAAAATGACGAATTTTTTAACCAAATCAGAAGGCAATTGTCAGCGTTTCATTCACCATTCCATGTCCCTAGATCAAACCTGCATTTTTGTAGTCCTTCCTGTGAGTGCAATCAAGAATACCTAGTTCCATCCATTAACAAGACTCAATTATTATGAGCAACTACCTCACCATAACAAATACAATGTCTGCCTCACATATGTAATTATCAACATCAGGTTTTTGCCACGATGCTTCACAGCCTCATCCAGGCCTGGTTCATAGATGGGGAGCTGGTCTCCGATCCATGCTGTAATACAAGGTACAGAGATATCAACAATCGGGCACTTAAGTGCTATGACAGCCATAGTTGGGCCACCAATATACCCAGCTTCGATACAGCAGATCTTCACCATCTTATCGTTTTTCTAAAGACCAAGATTCTAAATAAGCACTACTTCACCTAATCGATAAATGATCAGAAACTTACAAAAAGATTCATGGATGTATAAAAAAAGATCGATGATCACATTTTGCTAAGTAGATGAAATGTAGCTTTCAACTCGAATTAAACATGCCATCTGTCCGCATCTCATCACCATTAAATAACTTATAACAATATTAGTCCAAAACATCGATGGTCAATCATGATTAATATTTTATAAACTTTAACTGTAGAGTTCAAAAAAAGGTAAGACAAAAGGTGTTGTGGGTCAACCCAAACCATTCCAGTTTTTGAGTAATTTGAGACCCACCCAATCAGCCGGTTTCACCACCACAACAAACAAAGACATAAATAAACAACAAAGAAAAACCCGAGGAAGAGTATGAAATAAAAGTATAAAGCCAAACCTCAAGAAGTTCACCATCTTCCGTGTGAATGTTTCTTAATCTGGTCTCTATTTTGTAGTTCTTTCTCTTAGTTAGATACTGCTCTTAAGCTTCTTCCATCAACTCCTCCATCTTTTTATCATACCTGAAAAACGCAGTACCTAGTTATAACTTGGAGCAGGCATAAGTCTAGTCAAAATGGTAAAGCCCGACTGAGACCGAATGAGAACTAATATGCTCGGTTTAGTTATCAGTTTGTATTATAGCAAGAAATCGGTTCTAAGTTCCAATCTTTTTCCTGAATGGTCGGTTCTAAGTTCCTATGTTCCTATCTGTTATGTTTAAGACTATAATATAATAGAACGTGACTAAGACCAAAGTATCAATCCTTTGACCTAAGTTCCTGAATTGAACGATGTATTCCAGAAGCGATGCACAAACTCCATGTGTTCTCCGTGCCTTCTGCAAGAATCTCAACAACAGTCGAACTATATTTATCATTCATGTTCATAACTAACTTCAATAACGGATATACGCAAAACATTACGAGACTTGGTTATCAAAAACCAAAGCAGCAGTGACAACAACATGTGATGGCATTGCCTCTTGACTTGTTCCCCATACACAAGATATCCAGTCTTGATTTTAAATGATTCTAACCATGCCACAATTTAAGATTTATCTTTGTTGAATCTAATGAGATATTTTCTGGTATAAATATTGCACCGCCATTTGAATTCTAAGGAAATCCCAATCAACTTGCAATAACCGCAAAAAGAGCCTCATAATTACTTCTCGGTTATAGGTCAGCTATAGCCTATAAGACATACTCATAGTTAAGATCTTTGCTCCAACGGGTAATTAATCGAGATGATTATATTATCAAACATCCTTTATCTATATATTGTTTAGGCGTAACTGCAGTTGGTACTTTCAAAATATCATCCTTAAAGCACATTTACGACTCTTAATGCTAATTTCAACAAACAAATGTAAAGTATGTCAATGTGTTCCTAAACTTTGGGATATCAAAGCTAGCCATTATTTGCAAATGTTTATTCATCTTGGTTGTCTCGTTCCCAAAACAAATCTTCTACCTCCATGGTCTGCAATATTTTTATCCAACTCAACCCCTTCAAACCTTGTCACTTGTGACTCATTTACTCATTTCCTAAACAAACCTTTTACTTGTTTTACGCTTTAACTCTCAGACATAAACATAAACCAGTCTATAAGCAAATTGGTCGATCTGCAACCTCTCGTCCAATACTACATATAGTAAACAAGTGACACGGTGAAAAGGAAATATGTCCCATATTTTCACGCGAAGATGATTTTACTAAACTTTAACGGGCGAAGAGAAAATATCTCAAATACTTTCGCTCGCGCAGAGAAGATATCTCAAATATTTTCACGCGCGCAGAGAAAATATCTCAAATATTTTCGCGCGTGCAGAGAAAATATCTCAACTATTTTCACGCGTGCAAGATACTCATTATAAACCTAATCTCTTGTATATCCTACTTTACGCAAACTACTTAGTCGCTTATAACAATCAAGACCTAATCTCAACAATCAAATAAAAAAAGAAAGGGTGGATGGAGGGCTGGGATGACATCTCACCATTTCACAAAAAACACCCTTCTCACATGAACGCCCATATATATATATATATATATATATATATATATACTAGCCTTTAGACCCGTCCGGTGACGAGCTAGTTAAAATATATATTTTTTAATAAAAATTAAAGTTATGTGTGTTTTTAATAGAAGTTTACTATATGTAGTGTTAGTTATAACATTAATATTTTAATAATGTAACATAGAATGGACAAAAATAACATAATTTAAGATATTTTATTTATTTAAGAATATTATGAGTTAATTGAATTTGCATACGTAACGTTATGAATAAGCTTGTTGCATTAAAAAAATTTAGAATTTTAAAATTATTGTATAAATATTTTATGTATTTTTGAATTTTATGAGTTAATAATTTTTGTATATGTAAATGTTATGAACAACTTTTTTACATTAATTTTTTTGAACTAATATTATTGTTAAGTTTTTTAACCCTTTAATGAGTTACATGTGTCATTTTTATAGAACTTTGTATTTAAGGCATCATTTGTAATTTCCAATTTTCTTTTTAAAGCATTTTATGGAAACCCTTTAATGAATTACATGTGTCATTTTTATATATTTTTTTATTTAAGTCATTGTTTCACCATCATTCCATATATATTTTTAGAGAATTTTGTATTTAAGGCATCATTTGTAATTCCTATTTAAACAAAAGACTTTTTATAGAATTTTGTATTTAAGTCATTGTTTCACCATCCTTCCTTATATATTTTTATAGCATTTTGTATTTAAGGGATCATTTGTAATTCCTATTTTTTTTGAAGCATTTTATAGAAACCTTTTAATGAATTACATGTGTCATTTTTGTAGAATTTTGTATTTAAGGCATTGTTTCACCATCATTCATTATATATTTTTATAAAAAATTTTTATATAAGACATCATTTGTAATTCCTATTTAAACAAAAGACTTTTTATAGAATTTTGTATTTAAGGCATTGTTTCACCATCCTTCCTTATATATTTTTATAGAATTTTGTATTTAAGGCATCATTTATAATTCTTATTTTCTTTTTGAAGCATTTTATGGAAACCTTTTAACGAATTACATGTGTCATTTTTGTAGAATTTTGTATTTAAGGCATTGTTTCACCATCGTTCCTTATATATTTTTATAGAATTTGTGTTTAAGGCATCATTTGTAATTCCTATTTAAACAAAAGACTTTTTATATAATTTTGTATTTAAGGCATTGTTTCACCATCTTTCCTTATATAATAGAATTTTATATTTAAGGCATCATTTGTAATTCTTATTTTCTTTTTGAAGCATTTTATGGAAACCTTTTAATGAATTACATGTGTCATTTTTGTAGAATTTTTTATTTAAGGCATTGTTTCACCATCATTCCTTATATATTTTTATAGAATTATCTATTTAAGTCATCATTTGTAATTCTATTTAAACAAATGACTTTTTATAGAATTTTGTATTTAAGGCACTGTTTCACCATCCTTCCTTATATATTTTTATTGAATTTTTTATTTAAGGCTCATTTGTAATTCCTATTTTCTTTTTGAAGCATTTTATGGAAATATTTTAACGAATTACATGTGTCATTTTTGTAGAATTTTGTATTTAAGGCATTGTTTCAACATCATTCCTTATATATTTTAACAGAATTTTTATATAAGGCATCATTTGTAATTCCTATTTAAACAAAATACTTTTTATAGAATTTTGTATTTAAGGCATTGTTTCACCATCATTCCTTATATATTTTTATAGAATTTAGTATTTAAGGCATCATTTGTAATTCTTATTTTCTTTTTGAAGCATTTTATGGAAACCTTTTAATGAAATACATGTGTCATTTTTGTAGAATTTTGTATTTAAGGCATTGTTTCACCATCATTCCTTATATATTTTTATAGAATTTTCTATTTAAGGCATCATTTGTAATTCCTATTTAAACAAAAGACCTTTTATAGAATTTTGTATTTAAGGCATTGTTTCACCATCCTTCCTTATATATTTTTATAGAATTTTGTATTTAAGGCATCATTTGTAATTCCTATTTTCTTTTTGAAACATTTTATGGAAACCTTTTAATGAATTATTGTGTCATTTTTGTATAATTTTGTATTTAAGGCATTGTTTTACCATCCTTCCTATATATGGTTTTTTGATTTGATTTGATATGTATATTACATTACATTATTACATTATATATAAGAGGAGGAATATGCCACATAAGCATCCTACTAATCCACGTCATCATTTTTTCCACATTTTTTAGAAGTTTATTTTAACAATACTGTTTTTTAATAAATTCAAAATTTATTTTTTCCACATTTTTTGGAATTTTATTTTTTAAAATTATTTTAACAATACTGTTTTTTAATAAATTCGAAATTTTAAAAAAAATTTCCTTTGCCGGATTTGAACTCGGGTCTGATAGTCAAAACACAAAGTCCTTATTTCCTTAACCAGTAGGGCATGCCAATGGTTGTGATTGATAACTGAAAACAAAATATATATTTTCAAATCTCCTAAATAGATAAGTATATACCTAATATTAATTTAATATTTTTTCTCAAAACCCTAATACTATTCATTACACGTCGTGTGTTTCTGAAGGTACTTTTTTCTCCACAAACCTAATACAGTATCATTCATTCATTATCCATACTATTGTCTGCAGGTATCCCCAAAATAGAACCATCATAATGTGTTTGTGAAGCTCAGTCGTAAATCATGTTTATATATATTTATATACGAACTTAGAAGTAACGGATCCATTGTGAATTCATCGATGTTGCAGGTATGTTAGGTGATTTTCAAATATAAAACTATTGTATTACGTTGCAATAACCTTTTAAAAGAATTAAGGTATGATATCTTTTTATTTAATAGCAAAACCTTACTAACTCTCACTTATTACGTTTTGATACAGATTGCATAGGTGATCATATTAACTTGCGTATGCTGATAGTAGAGGCCACCTCGCAATAACCACTACAAGTAAGTTTAGGCTGTTATATGCTAACCTTCCCTGATGGGGTGTTTTTTCTAATATCATAAGGTTATGATAACCTCTGAACTGTTAATCTTACATGTAAGTAACTTCAATTGTTTTCATCAACTATTATAATATTTATTGATCACCATAACCCGAATATAAGTTTATTAGGATGGAGCTAAAGAAACGATCATGTTACATCCTCCTGAGTTGTATCAAGATGGTGTCGTCAACCCTCCAACCAATGCCGATGCTGATTTGACGTATCTAGAATACATAAGAATCACGTCTCTGTAAGTCTTTTGCTTTTCTTTGTTTAGCATACTGTATTTCAGTTTATCAGTAAGCCTTTTATTTTTTAGTTAGGATGAAGAATATGGTGACGAATATAATTATTTGCAAGCAGCCGATGACTTTGTGCGCAACTTGATTGCCTGTTAGAATATTTGTTCAAGTTGAAAAGTCACACTTATGTTTGATTATATATATATATTTTTAGCTGATAAAACTTGATTAATTACCTGGCTCGAGCGTTTAACCAAAACATTCATTAGTCTAACAAACAATTCATTAGTTAATGAATATGTATATAACCATAAATTTACTAAATATTTCTATGTAGTAAATGTGGATCGGAGTAAAAATGTATTCTCCCATAAATTTTTAGCCAAGACGCTCCATCTAATATATACTAAATATTTTAGTACGAGTGTTACCTTGTGTTGATATTTATGCGGTTGTTTTTTATTAAGTATAGATGATGAGGTTTTTTTTCGAGCGGTGCAGTTTTCTTATATATTAGTTGTTTGGTTCACATTGTAAGTCCATTGCGTTTAATTAGTCATATAATTAATCAGGTTCGTGTGTTTCGTTAGTACACAGGAGGTCTTAGAGCTTGTGAGCAGCTATGATGCTGAGATGTCTCAGCTGGATGCAGGATGCATGATATATTCTCAGGTATGTGATTCAGGACTATGGAGTCCTATGTTTACAAACTTAAGCATATAATTTTTTCTTGATAATAGCTTTTTCAAAATGATTGCAGGGATCGTTACCCAAACCAAGTCAGTTTTTTAAGGCACTTGCAGTGTTTAGTATGAGACAAATCAATCTTACGAAGGCAGGTTTCTAATTTTTAGTTTCTTATATTTCGAGTAAACCTTAATGTCTTAAAATATTTGTCTCGAGGGATAAACATGTCAGTTTTACACAATATGGGTGTTAAAGTTAATACGTTGAGTCTTTAATATTGTTTCAGACTTCCTATGATCTTAATAGCAAGAGCTTCATGGACCTGGTTCAAAATGACAGTTTTAAGGCGTGTTTGGGTTGATTTAGTAGCATTTTGGGGCTCATGTAATACTGTCTTTTAAAAAGTGTAGTGTTAAAGGTTTTAAGGGGTATTTGGGCTGGCTGCAAAACTTCCATTTTAATTTGTATCCCTATTGTTTTTTCTATGTTTTAAGGGGTGTCTGGTCATCGCAAATGTTAAAGTATGTCTGCTTCAGTGTTTATGGCTGCACAGGAACACCTTTCGCAAAATGTCATATACTGCGAATCAGGTACATATACATTTTGTGATACGTATGTCTTATCCTTTGACAATGCTAAATGTTCTTCTTGATATTTTTATAGGTGGTGTGCAAGAGAGTGAGGTTCAAGGATCTAATTATCCACCCTAATAAGTGTGAAAACACTTATCCTTTTACCACTTAATTATAATAATAGCGAAGCCAAAACGTGTATTTAATGTCGTAGATGTCGGAATTATGCGTGGTTTGTGTTTTTGTTGTGATTTAGGACAAAAATATGAAAAGGGAAGAAAACACGGGCTTTCACAGGCTTTTATCGAAGAAAAAGACAAAAGACGAAGTCAAAAGATCAAGAGTGCAAAAAGAACGGAAGTCCAAGGCCTATTCTGAAGATTTATCAAAGAAAAAATCTAAAGACGGAAATTTAACGAAGTCGAAGAACCAAGTCTAACTAATGAAGAAATTAGAAGACGAGTTCATTTTATTTATCGACAAATCCCGAAACAAAGTCAAGAATGACGAGTTTATTGTCATAGACGAAAGACGAGAAAGAAAGAAAGAAGGAAGCTTCCGACCAACCATACACTCCACTCCTATAAATACCCTCCTAATGACACATTAGGAGGTGTTAGCTAATTTGACACATTAGTCTTTCCAATTTATTTTCTTGCACTTTCATATTGTCATTTACTTAATTGTTCTTAATTTGAAGATTATTTCAAGTAAGTTTGTTGAATCTTTATCTTTAATTTCAAGCTTTTCAATATATCTTATTCTACCTTTCTTATTTTTGATTTGATCTTGATTTGGATTAAGTAAGCCTCTTGTTTAATCTTAATGCTTATTTGATTAAAGTTTTCATCTTTTTGTTCTTGTCAAGTTTTTATATGATTTAAGCTTTTAGCTTATTATGCTTTTTAGCTTATTTGTGTTTTGCTTATTTTAATTTAAGTGTTTTCAAAAGTTTAATCTTTTTCTTTTAGTTTAATTTATGAATCTTACTTATTTAGTGTTTTGAAAGTTTCTTATTGGTGCTTATTTAGTTCTTTTCATAATTGATTTGGTTAAGTTTCGGTCAGTGCTTATTAAAAAGAGCTTATTCGATTTTGCTTATTAGCATATTTCAATCCATCGGAAAAGGGTTTACCTTTTCCGACGGATTTTCCGATCATTTTCATCGGATTAGGGTTTTGCTTTCCGACCATTATTCCGATAGCTTCTATCGGAAAGGGGTTTAGTATTTCGATCGGTTTTCCGATCGGTATTCCGATAGTAGTGGTATCATACATTCCGATCGTGTTCCGACGGGAAATTCCGACGAATTTTCCGACCAACTCCGATAGTTTTACTGTATATTATTCCGATACTATAATAGTTATTCCGACAAGTTTTTCCGATAACATTTCGATCGTTTTTCCGAAGGTATTCCGACAGTAGGTATTCCGACAGGTTTGAGTTTTTGTTGATTTTATTTTCTATTTTTATTTTATTTTAATTTCAAATTTAACTTTTCCCTCCATTTTTACTTAGTGTTATTATAAATTTGTTTTGTCTTAGTTTTATTTTTAAGTTTGCAAATTTTACTTTTTGTCGAGTTTCAAGTTTTCGGCATTTATCTTTAAAGCTTTAATTTTTTGCCACTTACTTTTTAATCATTTTTAGCTTTATTTACCTTGTCATTTATATTAAAGTTTTCAATTCCACTTTACTCAACGATCACAACCATATTATCTTTACCCACCAAAAGACGACCGAGTCGCACTTTAATCCGTAATCAATTCGATTAGACATACTTCAAAGAACGATTTTTCATACTTGGTAAAACTTTGTATTAAAATGGAGCCGCTCTCGGCTCTTTTCGTGAAGATTAACGGTTTTCTGTGAGAGACGCGTTGGATTTTGGGATCCGTTCACTCGTGAATGTTATTTTGCTAGCTCAAAAAGTTTCAAAAATCACCCATGAAAATTTAAAATTTCAAAAAATCAAAAACATTTAAAAATCATAAAAAGTAATTATTTTTCAAAAGTTTTGCACCAAAAAGATTTTATTTTTACAGTAAATATATTTCCTCTATTTCTTTGATATCTTTTTCTTTTGTAGGTGTATGCGTACTAGATCTTCGTCTTATTCTGAGCCCGAGATTCTTGAAGACTTAGACATGGCCGGTGTACACAACAATAATAATCCACCTCACTCCAACATGAATAATAACAACCATGGCCCTCAACCAGACCTTCGAACGATGGAGGAGCTTTGTCAACCAAAAATGAATGGACGTAGAGGACCGATTGCACCGATGCAAATCACGGATCCAGAGTTTTCGTTGAAGCATCACATGATCCAACAAGTTCAAAATACTTGTCCATTTCGCGGATTACGGATGATGATGCCAACAAACATCTCGGCAAATTCATTACTGTCACTCAAAGCATGAAATTACCCGGTGTTACCATGGATTTTCTTCGCCTTCATCTATTTGCACACACTTTATCCCACCATGCCGAGAAATGGTTTGATCGTCTTCCGAAGAATTCAATTCATACATGGGACGAAATGACTCAACGATTTTTGTCGCGCTACTTTCCACCATCCATGGTAACGAGCCTTCGGAATCAAATCAGTGGTTTCACACAAGAACCTGATGAGTCACTTTTCGATGCTTGGGAACTGATAAAAGGATTTTACCTAGTATAAAAATTATCGTTGTTCCAGTATCTTCGAATTGAAAAATGGTTTAAGTGTGCGACTCAGCTGTCTTTGGTGGAAACAAATGTTGTGTCGTTGTAGTAAAATTAAAAGTGCACAAACTTAAAAATAAAAGCAGGTAATTTAAATCTAACTCTAATTTAAAATAAATGACAAGAATTTAAAGCCTGACGAGAAATAAAAAGGCAATTAAAGTAAATAACGCAAACTTAAAACTATCCTAAAGGCAAACTTAAAATGCAACTAAAACTTAAACTAAGGCAAGGCTTAAACTAAATTTAAGGCAAGTAAACTTAAAATGCGACTAAGTAAAAAGGCGTAAAAAGTAAAGCTTGAAAATAAAAAAATTAAACTTAAAAGAAACTAAAAATACTCATTCGGAAAATACCCTCATTCGGAATAATCACTCATCCGGAATGTCACCTTCGTTCGGAATAATTCTCCTTCACTCGGAATATTTCTTCATGCGGAATAAAAGCTTTATCCGGAATAACACTCCTTCATCCGGAACAAATCCTTTATTCGGAATATAAGTTATTCCGAATGAAGACCCTTGATCCGGAATACAAGCTTGGTTCGGAATATCCATTGATCCGGAATACTAGTAGAGATTCCTTGGTTCGGAATGTTTTCTTCACTCGGAATAATCTGCTGATCCGGAATGTGGCCTTGATCCGGAATAAAGTCTTGATCCGGAATAAACTAGAACAAACCCTTTATTCGGAATATTTGGCTTATCCGGAATAATACACTGGTTCGGAATAATCTCAACTAAACCTTGATCCGGAATACAATCTTGGTTCGGAATAACCCTTTATTCGGAATATTTCTTTGATTCGGAATGTGGCACTGATCCGGAATATCAAATTGGTTCGGAATATTGCTCTGATCCGGAATATGTCACTTATCCGGAATAAACAAGAACAAACCTTTAGTTCGGAATAAAGTGTTGATCCGGAATAACCTGGAAAAACAGAAACAACGAAGAACACGGGGAAACAAAAAGCTACAAATCTAAACAAAATCAAGCAAAATAAACCAAAAGATTAAGCAAGACTAATCAAATAACATCTATTAATCATAAACAAATAATTTAAATCAATAAAACTAACAAACAAACACCAAAAAAATCAAAACCCACTTGATTAAATCAATAAAACTTCAAGAACATAAGCATAAACATAAAGATTAAGATCAAACAGGAAAGGTAGATAGGAGATGAACAATAAAAGTAAAGATTAACAACAATTAAAAGGAAACTTACTTGAAATTAAATGAATTTAAGGTGCAAAACAATTAAATAAATGACATGTATTTAAATGTGCAAGTAATTAAAATGGAAGAGCTAATTGTCACACTTAGCCAACAAGAAAAAATGAAAGCCTAAGGATCCTATTTATAGTGGATTAGGGAGGTGCTTAGTGGATGCTTCCTCCCCTCTTTCTTCTTTCTTTAATTATCATTAAGTCATTGTCTTCTTAATTCTTCGACTTTTGTCTCGGGATTAATAACTCGTCTTGTAATTTCTTCAATAAATTAGACTTGAGTTCTTCGGCTTTTAGTAAACTTCCGTCTTTTGACTTTTTCTTCGATAAATCTTCAGAATTGGTCTTGGACTTCCGTTCTTTTTGCACTCTTGATTTCTTAACTTCGTCTTTTGTCTTTTTCTTCGATAAAAGCCCGTGAATGCCCGTGTTTTCTCTCCTTTTCACATTTTCGTCCTAAATCACAACAAAAACACAAACCACGCATAATTCCGACATTTACGACAAAAAATACACGTTATGAATTGGTTATTATTGTAGTTAAGTGGTAAAAAGGATGGGTGTTTACACACCTATCAAATCCCCTACACTTGACCATTGCAATGTCCTCATGCAATGCATTAGTTACAAAGCACATTTTACATTTTCCATCATAATCAATCCATATTGGCCTTTATTAAAGAGATAGAAAATTATAAACATTCAAAGGAAAAAAGTAAGTAAAGAAATAAAAAACATACCTTAGGGTTTTGAAAATGTCATGAATGATCATCATCCTCAAGTTTTCACATTCTCCAAACCAAGCTTAAAAACGAGATCATTGTTATTATAAGTTAGCAAACTAACACGAACTCATGTGGGCCAATTATTTACTTAGACTCCCTTATTCCTAGGTGTATCTCTTATATTTTAATATTGTCTTAAATGATCATGAGGATGCATTGTTTGACTTATTTCGAAAGTTATTTAGGCTGAAAATAAAGTGGGACGATTTAATCAATAGTTAGCTAAAGGACAAAATCTTTTAAAACTGCTTCTCGGGACCTCATAAAGTTCATATCTTGGCATAACTCGCTTCGCGATTTGAGACCTTTCTCGGACCGATATTTGGCAGCGACTTCATACTTCAAATCTTGAGAGACGTTCATGAAATAATGATCTTCTCTTCATAATAGGAATTTCTTCACTTGAAATTTTGAGAGATTCTTCATATTTGGACCACGACTTCTTCATTTTTCTCCAATCTTTATTTGGGATTGTGATATACAACGAGCCGCCTCCTTTTTGGACTTGGATCTATTTATCCTCATACATTGTTAGGGCCTTTTTGGATAGACTTCTCCATGATCTTTACGGGAGTATTTGCTTTTCGTCGTGTGTCTCGATCCTTCATATTGATCTTTGATAAATGATTCTTCACATCACTTTGGATCTTTAGCAACAAAATGTAGCCCTCATGCCTTGTTAGGACCTTTTTGGACTCGCCAATCTTCGCATCCCGCTTCAATAAGTTATGCCTTGGCTATGAACTCTAATCATTACCGAGCAACTTTTAAACGATCTTGGGCTAGAAGCTAAGTAACTTTTAAAATCGTACAACCTTATTTATTGCAGATAAATTTATTAACAAGTGATGGGAGAATAGGCTTATAATTAACTCACATAAATTCACGAAAGAATACCAAACTTATAATTGACTCTATCATCTCTCGTTCTCCACAGTTTAAAATCTCAAGGAATGAGACTCGTGGATGCTTAGCCTATTCAATCAAAGTTTTAGGTTTTCGAGTCATCTATAGGATCTTGCAAATTCTTAGACTTTTTCAAGTTTAGAAATCGCATTTTAAAGTTCCATTGATAAAAAAACTCTCTAGGATCAATTATAGGATCTTGCGAAAAGTTCTTGTTCTTAACCCGTGAGAGTTAAGACTTTCGCGTTTTAAAGCTCCCTATATAAAAGCTTAGCAAAAATTGACTTAAACACGTTAAGGATACTAGCTAGAGTAAACTTAGATAAGTAAACTCGGGTTGAGTCAAAAGATTCACAACGTTTGAAATTAAAACCACTTTATTAAAAGTTTATTCTAGCAAGGAAATAAAATAACTATACAAAGGTAACACTACTAGGCCAAAATAGATCAAAAATTTTGAAAAATGTCGAAAAATTGATTTTTCGGTTAAAATGAGGACAAATACAAGGAAAAGACCACTTAACTTCGATAGAAGTTCCCCTACACTTGATATAAACATTGTCCTCAATGTTTAAGCATGTGGGAGTAAATTCCCCTACACTTAGGACATTGTGCACTTTGTTTAAATCTTGATAAGGAAAAGGCAACTAACGAGATTCCTATTTTAATATTGGAAAATATAAAATACTAAATCGAAAAGAGTTTAGGATAGAACCGGGAAGACGGAAACACGGAATCACGGGTCGTCAAAAATCATCAAGAGTGGATCATTGAGCGCTCGAATCCCTGAAGATGAGAAGAGAGGAAATAGCAAACACCAACGGGTCTCCCCTACACTTAGGATAAAGATAGCTAAAAGATAGATAATTGGGTTGCCTCCCAAGAAGCGCTTGATTTTTGTTCACCGAGTCGTGAGCCTGACTCGACCTTGATTAGCATGGAAAGAAGCTTGAAAAACATCCACCGGGATCAAAGACATAGTTTTCGTCCATCAAATAGCACAAGCTTAAGGCGAACAAGGCAAGCCAAAGAAGAATAGGCAAGGTTCCCTTAAGAAAAGATGGAGCACCGTGGAAGCAAGGGTGATGAGGTGCAAGCATATCTTCATAAGTTACAAAGATTTTTCCTTTTATTTCATCAAATGGATACTGAGATGGCTTAAAAAGTTCGATACCGGGGTCGAACACCTTTTCCTTTAGGGGTAAATAGCAATCAGGCTCAGCAGAATGTGAAGAAGATCCGCTAAGAAAATGCACAACCGCGTCCTCAGAAGGTGGACAAAGAGGTGTCAAAACATACGTGTTGCGGATGTTGGTGTCGTCCGGTTTCTTCTCCTTTGAAAGAATTTTCTTCAAATCCGAAGTAGGATCAAGACCATAATCATCAAAGTCTAAAGGAGGAGCATCACTCTCATGAGGGAAGTACGTATTAAGAAAAGTAGAAAAGTCTTCCTCAAATGAGTAATCATCCAAAGTAGGATTAAGCATGGATGGCGGAGGATCTTCATCATGTGAAGAATCACTCGAAAGAGTATCAGCCTCATCAAAATCATCATAAGTGGGCATGTCGGGATACTCAGAAGTAAAATCATCATAATCATCTCCATCGTTGCTAGAATCATCATCAGAAGCATCAAAGATCGGTGGAGAATCATATATGGGTGAAGGTTCCAAATTGGAGAGAGAATCATCCACATCATCTTGAAACAGTGGATTATCAATGCAAGAATCGAATAGAGGATTGTTGTAGACGACAAAATCATCAAGCACATTAATCATATTCGCTGATTCTCTTCCATAGGATTTGCTTGTAAGCTTCCCCATTTCAAAAACTTGTGCATCATCCCCGACTCTTAAGATGAGCTCACATTTATCCACATCTATTAAAGCTCTATCGGTTCTAAAAAATGGGCGTCCAAGTATTAACGGAATACGAGGGTCCATTTCATAATCAACAACGACGAAGTCGACCGGAAAAGTGAATGTGCCAACCTTAATGAACACATCTTCGGCAATACCAACGGGGTAAGCGAGAGTGCGATTGGCTAGCTCAAGAGTCATTTTGGTGGGTGTAAGGTCGGGCAATGATAACTTTTTCCAAACACTTAAAGGCATCAAATTAATACTTACCCCGAGATCGGCTAAGGTAGTAAATTTGTCGGTTTGGTTAAAAGTACAAGGTATCACAAAACGACCGGGATCTCCAAGTTTTTCCGGAAGTTCTTTAAGAAGGACGGCACAACAATTTTCATTCAATCGAGTATTAACAAACTCGGCCATCTTCTCCTTCTTGCTAAGCAATTCCTTAAACATCTTAACAAATTTAGGCATTTGTGCTAGAGCTTCAACAAGGCTAAAAGTGATGGTCATTTCCGAAACTTTCTTCAAATAGTTTGACACTTGAATGTCATCCTTGGTATGCATTTTGTCCTTGTCTAAGCGAGATGGATAAGGAATATTGGGTTTGGGTGATGGAGGTGTAGAAGGTGAAGGTTGAGATGTTGAAGGGTTAAAGGTGGAAGTTGGGGTTGGTGGAGGATTCGTCTTGGGTACTTCTTCACGACGAGGCGGAGACGGTAATGGTGTACTAATACTAGGTGTGGGAGTAGTAGGGATAAATGGTGGTGGAGGAGGTGTAGATGATGGAACTGGGGGTGGGATAGATGGTCCTACTAAAGTTGCTCCACTACGGGTAGTAATAGCACTCACATTCGCTCTCGGATTGGTGACGGTGTTTGAAGGTAGAGAACTCGAAGTAGAGGGTTGAGTGGTGGGTAAGAAACTAGCCAGCATATTCTTCAAATCATTCGTTTGATTGCTGAAGAAGGATTGTATATCATTTCGAAGCTTGGATCTAATGTCATTCCCTTGCTTGGTGATATCCCCTTTCAAATTGATAATTTGGCTCTGCAGATTCTTAATTTGCTCTCCTTGGGTTCTCATTAAGGCTTCAACATCTTGATTAATGGGTGGGGCTTGTTGAGCGGGTGGGTGATAAGGATTAGAAGCTCGAGGTGGGATTTGGTTGCTTCTATTGTAATTGTTGTTGGAGTTGTGGTTTTGAGGAGAAAAACCGGGTGAAAGGTAGTTGTTTGACCGGTAACTTAGCAAATTTCTATCCCCTTGAGGTCGGGCTTGGTAATTTTCCGGTGAATAATTACCATAAGCCGCATACACATTTTCCGGATTTCCTTGAGTAGAAGGACAATCAGTGTATGAGTGAGGACCGCCGCATGTCTCACAAGGATTGGATACCGCTTTAACTTGTTGTTGTTGGTTTGAAGCGATGAGCAAGATATTTTTGTTCATTTCAGCCATCATGCAGGTGAATTCGGTCATGTCGGGGTTTGTTGAAGTAGAAGAAACATTGACTCTCGGGTTGTTCCTTGAAGAAGCGGAGGAATCCCAATTTTTGTGATGAGTAGTCATGTTCTCAATAAGCTCTCTACACTCCTCGGGTCTTTTTTTCATAAATGTGCCACCGGCGGCTGCATTAATCGTATCACGATCACGAAAAGTCAAACCGTTGTAGGAAGTATCAATTAATGTCACAGGGAGCATGTTGTGGTTTGGACAACGATCGATCAAAACATTATGTCTTTCCCAAGCATCAAAGAGAGATTCATCGGGTTCTTGCATGAAACCGCTGATTTGATTTCGAAGGCTCGTGACCATGGATGGTGGAAAGTAGCGTGACAAAAAGCGTTGAGTCATGTCATCCCAAGTAGGAATAGAATTCTTCGGGAGACGATCAAACCATTTCTTGGCGTGGTGTGATAAAGTATGTGGGAAGAGTTGAAGGCGAAGAACATCCATAGTAGCACTGGGCAACTTCATGCTTTGGGTAATAGTAATGAATTTGTCGAGGTGTTTGTTGGCATCATCATCAGGCAATCCGCGGAATGGATTAGTCTGCACTTGCTGGATCATGTGATGCTTCAACGAAAACTTCGGAGCCGTGATTTGCATCGGCGCAATCGGTCCTCCTCGTCCAAACATTGTGGGTTGACAAAGCTCTTCCATTGTCCGAAGATCGGGCTGTGGAAGAACATTGTTGTTGTTATTGTTGAGGTACGGTGGATTATTGTTGTTGTTTACACATGCCATAGCTAAATCTTCAAGAGTCTCGGGCTCTGGATAAGTTGAAGATCTAGTACGCATACACCTGTGAAAGCAAAAGAAAACAATACCAAAGAAATAGACAATATATATACACTATAAAAATCTTTTTGGATTTTTGAAAAATTTTAATTTTTATGGATTTTTAACAATTTTCAATTTTTATGGATTTTTTGAAAATTTTTAAGCAAGAAAATAACGCTCACGAATGAACGGATCCCAAAAAGCAACGCGTCTCTCACAGAAAACCGTTAATCTTTACGAAAAGAGCCGGCAACGGCGCCATTTGATAAAAGGCTTTTACCTAGTATGAAAATTATCGTTGTTCCAGTCTCTTCGAATTGAAAAATGGTTTAAGTGTGCGACTCAGCTGTCTTTGGTGGAAACAAATGTTGTGTCGTTGTAGTAAAATTAAAAGTGCACAAACTTAAAAATAAAAGCATGTAATTTAAATCTAACTCTAATTTAAAATAAATGACAAGAATTTAAAGCGTGACGAGAAATAAAAAGGCAATTAAAGTAAATAACGCAAACTTAAAACTATCCTAAAGGCAAACTTAAAACGCAACTAAAACTTAAACTAAGGCAAGGCTTAAACTAAATCTAAGGCAATTAAACTTAAAATGCGACTAAGTAAAAAGGCGGAAAAAGTAAAGCTTGAAAATTAAAAATTTAAACTTAAAAGAAACTAAAAATACTCATTCGGAAAATACCCTCATTCGGAATAATCACTCATCCGGAATGTCACCTTCGTTCGGAATAATTCTCCTTCACTCGGAATATTTCTTCATGCGGAATAAAAGCTTTATCCGGAATAACACTCCTTCATCCGGAATAAACTACTCATCCGGAACAAATCCTTTATTCGGAATATAAGTTATTCCGAATGAAGACCCTTGATCCGGAATACAAGCTTGGTTCGGAATATCCACTGAACCGGATTACTAGTAGAGATTCCTTGGTTCGGAATGTTTTCTTCACTCGGAATAATATGCTGATCCGAAATGTGGCCTTGATCCGGAATAAAGTCTTGATCCGGAATAAACTAGAACAAACCCTTTATTCGGAATATTTGGCTTATCCGGAATAATACACTGGTTCGGAATAATCTCAATGAAACCTTGATCCGGAATACAAGCTTAGTTCGGAATAACCCTTTATTCGGAATATTTCTTTGATTCGGAATGTGGCACTGATCCGGAATATCAAGTTGGTTCGGAATATTGCTCTGATCCAGAATATGTCACTTATCCAATTGTCACACTTAGCCAACAAGAAAAAATGAAAGCCTAAGGATCCTATTTATAGTGGATTAGGGAGGTGCTTAGTGGAAGCTTCCTCCCCTCTTTCTTCTTTCTTTAATTATCATTAAGTCCTTGTCTTCTTAATTCTTCGACTTTTGTCTCGGGATTAATAACTCGTCTTGTAATTTCTTCAATAAATTAGACGTGAGTTATTCGGCTTTTAGTAAACTTCCGTCTTCTGACTTTTTCTTCGATAAATCTTTAGAATTGGTCTTGGACTTCCGTTCTTTTTGCACTCTTGATTTCTTGACTTCGTCTTTTGTCTTTTTCTTCGATAAAAGCCCGTGAATGCCCATGTTTTCTCCCCTTTTCACATTTTCGTCCTAAATCACAACAAAAACACAAACCACGCATAATTCTGACATTTACGACATAAAATACACGTTTTGGCTTGGTTATTATTGTAGTTAATGGTAAAAAGGATGGGTGTTTACACACCTATCAGGAACGTTATAATGTTTTGATCGATCGATGTCCTAATCATAATATGCTCCACGTCACTTTGATTGATACTTTCTACAACGGTTTAACTTTTCATGATCGTGATACGATTAATGCAGCCGCCGGTGGCACATTTATGAAAAGAAGACCCGAGGAGTGTAGAGAGCTTATAGAGAACATGACCACTCATCACAAAAATTGGGATTCATCCGCATCTTCAAGTAATAACCCGAGAGTCAATGTTTCTTCTACTTCATCAAACCCCGAGATGACCGAAATCACCCGCATGATGGCCGAAATGAACAAAAATATCCAACTCATGGCTACGAATCAACTACAACAAGTTAAAGCTGTAGCACTTTCTTGTGAGACTTGCGGCGGTCCTCATTCATACACTGATTGTCCTTCTACTCATGACAATCTGGAAAACGTATATGCGGCTAACGGTAACTATTACACGGAAGGCTATCAAGCCCGACCGCAAGGTGATCGTAACTTGCTAAGTTATCGTTCTAACAACTTTCTTTCACCCGGTTTTTCTCCTCAAAACCACAACCCCAACAACTTTAATAGAAGTAATCCAAACCCACTTCGAGCTTCTACTCCATATCACCCACCCGTTCCCCAAGCTCCACCCATCACTCCACCCACAACTTATAATCATGATGTTGAAACTTTCATAAGGACCCAAGGAGAGGTAGTTAAGAATCTTCAAAGCCAAATCATCAACTTGAAAGGAGATATCACTAAACAAGGGAATGATATTCGAACCGAGCTTAGACATGATATGCAAACCTCTTTAAGCAATCAAACGAATGATTTGAGGAATATGATGGCTAGTTTCTTTCAAAGTAATCAACCCTCTACTTCGGGCTCTCTTCCTTCAAATACCGTCACCAACCCAAGAGCTAATGTGAGTGCTATTACTACACGTAGTGGAGCAACTCTCGTAGGACCTTCTACTCCTTTCCTAGTTACTCCATCTACACCTCCTCCACCACCATTTATCCCGCCTACTTCCACGCCTAGTACTAGTTCTCCATTACCGTCTCTACCTATTACAGAAGAAGTAACCAAGAAAAACCCTTCACAATCCAAACCTTCTACTTCTCAATATTCAACATCTCAACCTTCACCTTCTACACCTACACCACCTAAACCCCACATCCCTTATCCTTCTCGGTTAGACAAGTGCAAAGTGCTCACTAAAGAGGATGCTCAAGTCACTTCTTTTATGAAGATGATCTCCCAAATGAACTTTAACATTAGCCTCGTTGAAGCACTTGTACAAATGCCGAAATTTGTGAAAGCATTCAAGGAATTGCTTAATAAGAAGGAGAAGATGGCCGAGTTTGTTAATACTCAATTGAATGAGAATTGTTCTGCAGTCCTTCTTAAAGAACTTCCGGAAAAACTTGGAGATCCCAGTCGTTTTGTGTTACCATGTACTTTTAACCAAACCGAAGAATTTACTGCCTTAGCCGATCTCGGGGCAAGTATTATTTGATGCCATTAAGTGTTTGGAAAAAGTTATCATTACCCGATCTTACACAAACAAAGATGACTCTTGAGCTAGCAAATCGAACTCTCGCTTACCCCGTTGGTATTGCAGAAGATTTTTTCGTTAAAGTTGGTACCTTCACTTTTCCGGTCGATTTTGTTGTTTTTGATTATGAAATAGACCCTCGTATTCCGTTAATACTTAAACGGCCATTCTTGAGAACCGAAAAAGCTTTAGTCGATGTTGCCGAAGGTGAACTCATTCTAAGAGTCGGGAATGATGCACAAGTTTTTAAGATGGGGAAGATCACAAACAAATCAAATAGAAGAGAATCGACGAATATGATTTGATGTGCTTCAAGACGAGCTTGATACAACTCCTTTGAAAAGTACAAAGCTTGATGATTTTGTCGTCTACAACAACCCTCTTTTCGAGCCTATCTATGATAACCCACTTTTTCAAGAAAATGTGGAAGATTCTAAAGATCCTCAAACCAACTTGGATCCCTCACCAAAATATGATGCTCCACCAATCTATGATGATGATTCTAGTTTCGATATGGACGATTATGATGATTTTACTTCAGAGTATAAAGACATGCCAACATATGATGATTTTGATGATGTTGATACTCTTTCGAGTGATTCTTCACATGATGACCTTGCTCCTACTTTTGATGAGGATCCTCCACTAACAATGCTTGATCCTACTTTGGATGATTACTCATTTAAGGAAGATTTTGCTACTTTTCTCAATACATACTTCCCCAATGAGAATGATTCTCCTCCTTTGGACTTTGATTTTGGTCTTTATCCTCCTTCGGATATGAAGAAACCTGTTTCAAAGGAGAAGAAACCGGAAGACACCAACATCCGCAGTACTTATGTTTTAACACCTCTCTATCCACCTTCTGAGGATGAGATTGTGCGATTTATGAGCGGATCTTCTTCAAGGTCTACTGAGCCCGAGTCTTATTTTCCCCTAAAGGAAAAGGTGTTCGATCCCAGTATTGTAATTTTTAAGCCATCTCAGTATCCATCTGACGAAATAAAAGGAAAGATTTTTGGGAACAATGGAGCTATGCTTACACTTCATCCTACTTTCTACCACCGTGCTCCACAAATGCTTAAGGGAACCTTGCCTACTCTTCTTTGTCTTGCCTTGTTCACCTTAAGTTTATGTTAATTAATGGACGAAAACCATGTATTTGATCCCGGTGGATGTTCTTCAAGCTTCTTACCATTGTAATCAAGGTCGAGTCAGGCTCACGACTCGGTGAACAAAAACAAGGGAGGCAACCCGAGTATCTATCCTTTTTATCCGTTTTTATAATAAGCGTAGGGGGAGACCCTAGTATGTGTTTGTTGTTTTCTTTTTTATGATGTGCAAGGATTCGAGCTTTCAAAGATCCATTCTTGATAACTTTTGACGACTCGTTATTCCATGTACCCGCCTTCCCGGTTCTATCCTAAACTCTTTTGATTCACTATTTTATATTCTTTAATATTAAAATAGGAATCACTTTAGTTGTCTCTTCCTTAGCAAGAGTTAAACAAACGTGCACAATGTCCTAAGTGTAGGGGAGTTTACTCCCACATGCTTAAACATTGAGGACAATGTTTATATCAAGTGTAGGGGGACTTCTATCAAAGTTAAGTGGGCTTTTCCATGCATTTGTCCTCATTTTAACCGGAAAATTGATTTTTCGACATTTTTCAAAATTTTTGATCTATTTTGGCCTATTAGTATTTTCCTTTGTTATCGTTAATTTTCGTTGTTAGAATAAATTTTAATAAATGGTTTTAATAAGTTTAGATGTGGTTGATATATTAGGCCCGTCATGAATCTTTTGACTCAACCCGAGTTTACTTATTTAATTTTACTCTAGCTAGTATCCTTAACGTGTTTAAGTCAAGTTTTGCTAGGCTTTTATATAAGGAACTTTAAAACGCGAAAGTCTTAACTCTTACGGGTTAAGAACGAAAACTTTTCGCAAGTTCCTATAATTGATCCTAGAAAGTCGTTTATCAAGGGAACTTTAAAACGCGAATTCTAAAACTTGAAAAAGTCTAAGAAGATGCAAGATCCTATAGATGACTTGAAACCCGAAACATTGATTTAATAGGCTAAGCATCCACGAGTCTCCATCTTTGAGATTTTAAATTGTGGAGAACGAGAGATGATAGAGTCAATTATAAGTTTGGTATTCTTTCATGAATTTATGTGAGTTAATTATGAGCTTTTTCTCCCATCGCTTATTAATAAATTTAATTGCAATAAGTAAGGTCGTACGATTTGAAAAGTTACTTAGCTTCTAGCACAAGATCGTTTAAAAGTTTCTCCGTATTAATTAGAGTTCATAGCCAAGGCATAACTTATTGAAGCGGGATGCGAAGATTGGCGAGTCCAAAAAGGCCCTAACAAGGAATGAGGGCTACATTTTGTTGCTAAATATCCAAAGAGATGTGAAGAATCATTTATCAAAAATCAATATGAAGGATCAAGACACACGATGAAAAGCAAATACTCCCCTAAAGATCATGGAGAAGTCTACCCAAAAAGCCCCTAGCAAGGTATGAGGATAAATAGATCCAAGTCATAAAAGGAGGCGGATCGTTGTATATCAAAATCCCAAATAATGATTGGAGAAAAATGAAGAAGTCGTGGTCCAAGTATGAAGAATCTCTCAAAAACGTCAAGTGAAGAAATTCTTATTATGAAGAGAAGACCATTATTTCAAGAACGTCTCTCAAGATTCGAAGTATGAAGTCAATGCCAAATATCGGTCCGAGAAAGGTCTCAAATCGTGAAGCGAGTTATGCCAAGATATGAACTTTATGAGGTCCCGAGAAGTAGTTTTAAAAGATTTTGTCCTTTAGCTAACTATTGATTAAATCGTCCTACTTTATTTTCGGCCTAATAACTATCGAAATAAGTCAACAATGTATCCTCGTGATCATTCAAGACAACAATAAAATATAAGAGATACACTTAGGAATAAGGGAGTCTAAGTGAATAATTGGGCCACATGAGTGAGTGTTAGTTTACTAACTTATAATAACAATGATCTTGTTTTTAAGCTTGGTTAGGGGAACGTGAAACTTGAGGGTGATAAACATTCATGACAACCAAAGCCCTAATGTATATCTTCGATCTCTTTACTTGTTTTCTTCCTTCAGATATTTTGTAATTATTTCTCTCTTTAAGTTTCCTTATCATCTTTTGTTTAATAGAGACCAAGGTAGGTTAATTATGATGGAAAATGTAAATCTTGCTTTGTAACTAATGCATTGCATGAGGGCATTGCAATGGTCAAGTGTACGGGATTTAATAAGTGTGAAAACACTTATCCTTTTACCACTTAATTATAATAATAACCAAGCCAAAACGTGTATTTAATGTCGTAAATGTCGGAATTATGCGTGGTTTGTGTTTTTGTTGTGATTTAGGACCAAAATATGAAAAGGGAAGAAAACACGGGCTTTCACAGGCTTTTATCGAAGAAAAAGACAAAAGACGAAGTCAAAAGATCAAGAGTGCAAAAAGGACGGAAGTCCAAGGCCTATTCTGAAGATTTATCGAAGAAAAAGTCTAAAGACGGAAGTTTAACGATGTCGAATAACCAAGTCTAATTAATGAAGAAATTAGAAGACAAGTTCATTTTATTTATCGACAAATCCCGAGACAAAGTCAAGAATGACGAGTTTATTGTCAACCATACACTCCACTCCTATAAATACCCTCCTAATGACACATTAGGAGGTGTTAGCTAATTTGACACATTAGTCTTTCCAATTTATTTTCTTGCACTTTCATATTGTCATTTACTTAATTGTTCTTAATTTGAAGATTATTTCAAGTAAGTTTGTTGAATCTTTATCTTTAATTTCAAGCTTTTCAATCTATCTTATTCTACCTTTCTTGTTTTTGATTTGATCTTGATTTGGATTAAGTAAGCCTCTTGTTTAATCTTAATGCTTATTTGATTAAAGTTTTCATCTTTTTATTCTTGTCAAGTTTTTATACGATTTAAGCTTTTAGCTTATTATGCTTTTTAGCTTATTTGTGTTTTGCTTATTTTAATTTAAGTGTTTTCAAAAGTTTAATCTTTTTCTTTTAGTTTAATTTATAAATCTTACTTATTTAGTGTTTTGAAACTTTCTTATTGGTGCTTATTTAGTTCTTTTCATAATTGATTTGGTTAAGTTTCGGTCAGCGCTTATTAAAAAGAGCTTATTCGATTTTGCTTATTAGCGTATTTCAATCCATTGGAAAAGGGTTTACCTTTTCTGACGGATTTTCCGATCATTTTCATCGGATTAGGGTTTTGCTTTCCAACCATTATTCCGATAGCTTCTATCGGAAAGGGGTTTAGTATTCCGATCGGTTTTCCGATCGGTATTCCGATAGTAGTGGTATCATACATTCCGATCGTGTTCCGACGGGACATTCCGACGAATTTTCCGACCAAGATTCTGATAGTTTTACTGTATATTATTCCGATACTATAATAGTTATTCCGACAAGTTTTTCCGATAACATTCCGATGGTTTTTCCGAAGTTATTCCGACAGTAGGTATTCCGACAGGTTTGAGTTTTTGTTGATTTTATTTTCTATTTTTATTTTATTTTAATTTCAAATTTAACTTTCCCCGCCATTTTTACTTAGTTTTATTATAAATTTGTTTTGTCTTAATTTTATTTTTAAGTTTGCAAATTTTACTTTTTGTCGAGTTTCAAGTTTTCGTCATTTATCTTTAAAGCTTTAATTTTTTGCCACTTACTTTTTAATCATTTTTAGCTTTATTTACCTTGTCATTTACATTAAAGTTTGCAATTCCACTTTACTCAACGACCACAACCATATTATCTTTACCCACCAAAAGACGACTGAGTCGCACTTTAATCCGTAATCAATTCGATTAGACATACTTCAAAGAACGATTTTTCATACTTGGTAAAACTTTGTGTTAAAAAACACCCCAAAATCACAAGATTAAGACGACAAATGATTGCTGAAATAGGATAATGGAGTATTAACATAACAAAGGTGACGATTGTGTTCTGCAACACATTTATAAGCCATCAATAGTTTTAGTTTCCTTTGTTTTTAATCTCATTGATGACAATAGATCAGTATATATCAGCGGACTGTAAATACACAATGCCGTTGTTTAATTTATTATTTGTTACAAGTCTGTTACTTTTTCATTTGCAACCTCCATATGGTAAGCAATATATTTTTGAGGTTTCTTATATTTTTCTCATCTTATACGTGTGCCAAATTCCAGTTGTTGTGCTACTTGTCTTAAGTTTCTTAAGTGCGTCTAATATGGTACACCTGCTACCGGGAGGACTATGCTTGCAAAAGCTATTGCGAAAGAGTCGGGGGACTGTTTTTATCAGTGTGAGAATATCTTATTTGATGAGCAAATGGTTTGAGAATGTGCAAAAACTTGGTGACTGTTTGAACTCTACTACTCATAATTAAACTGTGTAGATTACTACAATAATTTTTCAGATGCGGTTTAGTAGATCCAACACTCTTTGGAATATAGACTTCGTTGATAAATCAAATGTTTGAAGTTATGGCAGCTCAAGAATTAGCTGGAGAAGATATTCCAGCTAGCTCCAGAAGAATTAGCCAACCACTTCCATCAACGGCTACTCCACTGCAACGCCTGATATATATATATGTATATATATATATATATATATATATATATATATATATATACATTATATTACATTATATATAACAGGAGGGATTTGCCACGTCACTTATCATCTACTAATCCACGTCAGCTGGGCCAACCCACGTTCTGGACTCTGGGCCGTGTTTTAGCAAGGTTTTTTGATTTTAACATATACAATCAAAAACCAAAAAAAAATTAATCGAACCACCTAAAAAATCCCTAAATCGGATTCTTACAATCCAAGTATATTGGATTAGGCATGCTCACTTTTGTTATAAAGATACAATAGATTCAACACTAAAGCCAAATAATGTATACAGATTCAGCACCACCACAATACGATGATTTGAAACTAGGTCTATGAACTAACAATGGTTAGTATTGGTGTTGTATTTAATTTTTTTGATTGGTATTGGTTAGTATTTAGATGGGTTTTTGCAGGTCCAATTTGATCTGATTGATTGTTGAGAGTTAGTTATCAGCCTATCAGTAATCATAACTTTAACTTTTGTTTAATCATTATTTTCATTCGAATAATGAGACCTTATTATAAAAAAAATAGGGTTTTGATATACTGATTCGGTAAGGTCATTCACGGTCACAAATCCCCTGAACCTTAAAAAATTAATCGCCCCCAAAAAACTCACACACAAAATTCTAAGTCGAATCCCTAAAATCTAAAATCATCTTTTGAATCATCAATTATTGAGTATTTTTATCAATTATGTTGATTTATGTGTTGCTTATCTAACCTGCTGATAATGCATATGTGTGATGGTGATCAGTAAAGTCGACTACGTATGCAAGGAAAGAAGCAGTTTTTAGAAACTAAAGCCAAGGTTTTCCTTCAAAACATACTTTATATTGTTTTATATTGTTTTAAAAACATGGTACATCAGCTAGATCCGGATGCGATGAATGATCTTTTGGAATATCTTAGTGAATGAAGCCACGATATTTACTTACTATTGGTCAATCTAATAGAGCGTGTTTGGGTATTTTCTTTAGCACCATGTTATTGGTTTCTAGGTTATTATTAATAAAGATTATATGAAGTAAAGTAGGCCGCCTGCAAGATTATATGCGGTAAAGTAGGCCGCCTTCTCCAAAGGTACGGCGGGCTGTTTATGATTGATTTAATGCATATATCTTGCAGTGTGCCAAATATAATTAAACATTTTTTTTGGGTCTTTGTATATTTTTCTATTGATCTTTGATCCGAGTGTGTTCACTGAAATATGTTGCAGACGAAAGTGGAAAAATGATAAATGACAAGTGTTGTAGGGTCGCTTGTGGCGACTGCTCTTTTTTTTGTAAGTTTCCTCGATTCTCATCTAACGATAGCTGATTTTAGTGTCATCGTTTAACAAATTTGGTTTTTGCATACCTTTTTGGTTTTGGGGTTCTGGTTGTTTATGAAAAAATATGCTCTGAATTCTTATATAGCTATTAAGTTAAAGAACAAGATATAATGTGAACGTGGTTAAACATAGACCCAAACCAACTTCTATTCGATAACGATTCAGAGGCGAACTCTGAATGTTTTTCTTCAAATGTTAATAATGATTACATTTTGTAAGGGTGTTTGGTCTTTCAGTTTACAAGATCAAACACACCTTTCAATATTTTCTCTACATTTTTATTTGAATTTTGATATAAATACATGTCTTCTCTTTGTCAATAGTGATGACTCCTCACAATTACGCTTTTTCCAACGTCCAACAGGTTGTAGCTCCTGCTCATGTTGGTTTCGTTGCTGCAGTTGATGTTGTCTCGATGAATCTCAAACATTTCTGTGATGAAGAAGGCGATAGAATCTAGTCGGCGTTTTTACATTCACAGTACGCCCTCACATAAAAAGGAAGAAATACTACGAGCTAATATTTCAACTGGTGACTTTAAAGAATCAACTGGTGACTTTAAAGATGCAAAATACCAGCACATTATGAAATATCAGGTATATGATGACAGTAGAAAGGTCCTTTTCCAATTGTTACGTTATGTGTTTTACCAGCACATTGTGTTTTTCATACGTGTTTTTTAAATATTATTAAATGGTTGGCTGAACTATTGTTATGGTTTTGAAATCTCAAATGATTAAAAATGGTAAGGAGGTACTTGAGCTAAAGGATTTGATACTAATCTATGGATTTCAGGTTTTCGAACTGAAAAAGAAGCAAGAGGCGCAAGTACATACTTGGATTCACAACAACGAAGAAACACCGACATGAATATGAAAGGAATGAGATTGACGAATGGTAGTTGGTTATCAGTAAGTGCGTATTTTGTACCTAAGTTTACAGCCATGAGATACTTTCACTATGGTGTTGCAGTTAGTGCGGTAACAAGATTACCTTATTATGCTCATACTTAAGCTAAACTTACACATTTAATAAAAGTCAAATCAAAACAAAGAGTCAACAAACAATGTGTGCATATATATCATGTGTCGTGTTAACAAGAAAACATTAATACAATAGTGTGCTTATCTCATCCAGTAGATATAAAAGACCCAACAAACGAGATGTACTATAATTGAAAACATAGTAGCAAACGTGCAAACCACAATTGTTGTAAATTTGAAGTTTACACAGCCTGAAATGTAATTAGTGGATTTTACATTTCCAGAAGAACATAGATTTCATGCATACTCCAATATATAATAATAACTAGAATACAGAAAATACGAAGTATAAACATGCCCACTGCTACGCCAACCAACTCACACGAAACAAAGTATGTGAAATATTTCGTTATGCCTTAAGAAAGTAACCATTAGATCAGTCGTTGACCATCAAGACATATGACCAACGTGATTGGTCTAGCCATGAGAACAAACCGATTAGCCATACCTAGCCTTTGATGGTATTATTCTTGTCTCTTCCCACAATCTTTAACACTGAGATTGGTATTAATTTTTCTTCTATGGCGAAAAATTAAAAACTTGGAAGAACAAACCCGGTTCTGTAATATAAGATATCTAATATGTGTGTGTTGGACGTCTACTTTAAGATTTTAGTTCTATTTGTTAACTCGATTTTATAGTGTTGCAGGTTTCGGGTGTGTTGAAGGTATCGAGTGTGTTGAAGGATCATCCAACGTTCGAATCAACTATCCATAACAGCAAATCTTAAGGTTGGATCTATTGCTTATGGTGGACATCATGACAATATTATTGGCATGTTTGGTACAAATCAGGTTGCTACTATTCGTGTCAGTTTAGGAGTTGTGCGTGTATTCACTATTATGGAACAAAAAATAAATATGATATAATTATGTAAGACAAAAAAATCATTTTTTATTGTCTAATATTTGTTTAAGTCATTAGCAATGAACATAACAAATACTGCTTTACAAAAGGCTTTTGATAGCTTTTTCTAGCCAGTGAGACGAAAGTGTTATTGGATGACGACTTATCTTTTGCAGCTAAATTTTTGAGTATGTGCTACAGATTACAAGCAAAACGCTGTCATTTAATCCACACTGGGATTCATCATGACTTTGTTCTTCCCCTCCATGTTGCGTACACATTTCAGGTGGGATTTCTTTCTTCGAAAATAATAATAGGTCAATGATAAGAAGTCAAAAAGCCACATCATATTGTCCTAGAATTATACATTATTACTGGTGGTTGGCACCCCAGTAAATTGTCACTTTATCTAAAAGGAAGCTATCTATTACTGTAATTCAAGTTTTTGGGTTAAAATTCTGTGAAAATCTGTCCATTGAATGATAGTTCAACTTTTGTTCAAAAAAAAAGAATGATAGTTCAACTTGACCCGTGACCAGTGCTTCCCCTAGGTTTATGTTGCTCATCGTAAGTTGTAGTTCAATTTGAAGCCATATACAAATCCACCAGTAGGTTTGTTTGGGTTCAAATATTGTGGGTCAATTTGAGCCATATACAACCGCTAAGAGTATGAACTATTTACATTTTTAAAGGGAGCTGAGAGCATGAACTATTTACATGGATAATCTTCACCGAAAAAAGATAATTACATGGTTAAACACATTTAGAACAGGATATATATGTTAGGGTATTTGTAACAAATATGTGTGCTCATTTAAAAAACAAGAAAATAACTTTTTTGTTTTCCGTGTTTTCCTTTAACACGCAAAATCTGTTTTTCTCATTTAAAAATAATTAGATTATTGGGATATTGGGCTAGATGAGTTCTATACGTGACTATCATTGCCATGTTTGTACTGGTAGTGATTAATTTGAGATCAAGATACAACTTAAATTAATGTCTTCTAATTAGAAATTTAGAACATGATGCCATGTAGGATATAGCTGCAATACTTTTGAGCATATACGCGAGAATATGTCTTCTCATGCTCAAATATTTACACCCCTCTCGAATTAATACATGGTGAAAATACAAAGCTTGGTCGTGGTACAGGTAGTCAAGATGAACGAAGGGCCGAGTAAGGCAAAGTGTGAGCTATTATTTATGCCTCACATGTTTTTAAGTAAGGGTGTCAATAATTCAACCCCAACCTGACTCGGAGTTTATTAAGGTCGGGTTACTCAGGTTCATTTTCTAACTCAGGTCAATCGGGTCAACTCAACTAACTCGAATTTAAATTTGGGTCCGATATCGGGTATGAAAGTTTTGCCTAACTCGAGTTCGGGGCAATCCGATTGAGATTTTGTTTTTATTATTTTTTATTTTTTTAATAAATTTTTTATATAATTTATATTTATAAAGAGTGAAAAAATGAAATCTTTTAAATACTACCCAAATTCGAGTTGACCCGAATCCGACTTGGACTCAACCCGACTTGGATCCTACCCAAATTGACCCGAACCCAAGTAACTTGATTTTAACTAGGGCCAGGTTCGAGTAACTAGGCCCAAAAGAGCAAGTGTCTTTGCTAAACGTGTTACAACATCAAGTGTCGATCTTGCAAAATTATATTACTCCTAAATATAAAATTAAATATACGATCTTAAATAAAACCCTTCGTCCCTAATTCAAAACTTAACCTTCTGAGTAATAAAAAAACCCTATTTGATGATGTGGTGGAATATACGATAGGTTTGCTTAATTTCAAATTTGATAAATTTTGTAGTCTTCTAATGCTTTTTGTAGTTCTGATCCAGTAATCCTTAATATTGATTGTAATTTGCTATCACAGTTGATCCGCAGCTCGTGAATGAGATAATTTGCTATGAAGCTGTCATTACTCATCCAATTAATTGGACTCAAGAAAGTGTCTGAGTGTATTGAGAGGTAATTTCTAATTTTTCTTTTATTAAGTTTCAATCTTAGATGTTTATTTTTTTTGATAATCAAATCCTAATTTACTGTTATAATTTAGTGGGAATGAGATAATTGGTGATCCTAGGGTATGAAAAACTGCAATTAAATGGTCAAGTAATTGTTCATATCACTTTGAGGATGTATTAATTCAAAATTATTGTTAATGCACTGAAAAATGTTGTATAATGCCGGTTAACACAACAAATTTTGCGTGAAGAAGTACCAACGTCCCTCAAGAACCGTAAGGTTACAAAAAAATCGCTTTCTCATCCTGTCATTACCGTTGTTAATATGTTTCTTGAAAATCTATTGATTGTGCATTCAATTTTTAAAATAACAAGTTTTTTTTTGGTAAAAGGGACTTCACCCCGATAAAATAATAACAATTTTTTTTGTTGATAAACTTAGATCCTTTTTTTGGTGATATGGTTATATTGCTCACTGGTGTTAAATGTAGAGGATAATTTGAGGAGCAAAGATCACTGCGCTTCCGATGGACAAATTGTTTTATTCATTGATCAGATTCACACAATAGTTGGTGCAGGTCAGCAATGCCTTATGTTGCGCCACCTGCTTAATTTCTATGGATTACGCTGCTTAATTACTGTCTTTTACGTGCATAGGAACTATTAGTGGAGCAATGAATGTTTCTAATTTGTTGGAACAAATGCTCGGTTGGCGTAAACTTTGATGTATTGGAGAAATCACAGTGGGTGAGTACAGAAAGTATAACAAAAAGGATTTTTCTTTGTGGACTACGTGGTATGACTTATGGTGCTTTATTTTCCAAAATTATACTTGCTTATTGTTAGTCAAATAATATTTGTCGCTTTGCTTAATTCTGTTAGTTACATAGTAAATATGCATACACGGGACTTTTGCAAACTTTTTTTCTGTGAACTATTTTGAATAAAATGCTATACAAGTTGGCAATCTGTTGTTGTAGGTATGAAGATTTAGGTTTTGGAAAAGCCTATTACAGAAATCAAGAGGATGTAAACGTTTAATCAAGCTTTGTAAATCTGGGTGAAGGTGACCAAATAACAGTGGGAATATGTTAATAACCGAATCAATATGACTGGGTTAGTTCTCTTCAGACCAAGAACTATAAAAAAATTCAAAGAGCAGAAGACTGGCCTTTAGCTAAATATTTACCAGGTAAAGTATTGCCATGTTTGATGGGGCTTGGTTTCAGGCAAGAAGCTGCTGAGACCTTTTTTCTAAGCAAGAGCTGCTGAGGCCTTAGGATCCATGTATGATTCAAGTTTTAACGTACTATTTGTGATCAATTTGTGAAAAAAAACATATTTGTAAATTTGAGTTCGATATTATTATGAATTTATATGCTTTAGCAATAGCAGTAGTGGTCCATTTCAGTCTGTCAATGCTAATATGTATTACATGACCACGCTGGCATCCATTAAGGCTATCGGGTCACTTTACATTGGTTACAGATTTACAAGACATATATTTTTTTTCCAAACTGTTTCAGACTTTTAGGTGGGCTGTTACTTGCACACGTCCATTTGCTAAATTTGTGTAACTCTCCTCTTAATCTGTAGTATATGGGAGAGTTGGGGATGCAACTAAAATCAAAAGCTCAAAGTTTCACACAACACCACAATTGAATATCATAAAATCGCCTTTTCACCAGAATATCATGTTTCTTTTTTTAGGGGGAAGAGGTTGAAGAGCACCTTACGCTCAGACATATTACATGATCATGATAGCCATTATTTTCCGCAAAAATGTAATAGCTTACAGCAGTGCTATATATTACAGCATCATGATGGCATCAAGCAGCCCCACTTGATATTCAGAAATTTAAGGGTGGTTAAGCAAGTGCAGTCCCAAACGACCGTGCACTCTAAAATGTTCACCTTTACCAGTTCGCAAAAGTACCTAACCCTTAAAGGCTCTCTCCATACCAACTTAATCAATGCAACATCTAGACGTTGGTTTTTGCATATGCTTAACAATAAGTATCTTTCAATCAACAAAAGAATGTTACCTTGGCACCTTTAGAAACTACGTCTTACATATAAAAAATTGGAAAATAACATCTTAAAATGTGAGGCGTTTATGCTAATTTACCTTTATGGGGAATTGTTCAATGAATATCGCTTTTTAAAGTTGCCATGTATGTGATGTTGAACTACTCAGGTATATGTAATTATGTATATCCAATGTTTTGAAACCCGGGTCGAGTTGGCCGGGTCAACCGATTGACCCAGTTTCGACTTAAAAAACAGGAAATGTGAAACTCGGCTAAACCCGCCGGGTTTGAGGTGACCCGGGTCAACCCGGATCTCGAGACCCGGCCAGGTTTCGGTTTTTTCGGGTTAACCAATAAAAATGTAAATTTTACGTATTTTGCGACGGAATTTTATTTTACATATTATATTGAGTAAATTGCATAAATCGTCTCTAAAGTATGGTCAAATTGCATGTTTTGTCCTAAACGTTACGAAAGTGTAAGAATTATCCTTATTTGAAAACTTTAATGCAAGTATCGTCCTTATGAGGGATATCGCTTGGGATGAAACACGCAAAATTGCCAAAATATTTGGGACAAAACACGCAAGATAGCAAAACTTCAAGGATGAAAATTTGTAAAATAGTTTGATTTTAGGACAATATCAGCATTTTCAAAATATTCAGGACAAAATCTGCAAAATGACCAAACTTCAGGGACGATTTATGCAATTCACTCTATTATATTGGTTGATAAACAATTTATATGTTTAATATACGCGAGTTTTTTTTATGGTTTTTACATATAATATTTGTTAATTATTAAAACTATAAAAAATATTTTTTTTAAAACCGGGTTAATCCGAGTTGACCCGGGTCGACCCGGACCCGGTAACTCGACCGGGTCAGTTTAAAAACTGGGTTTCAAAACATTGTGTATATCTATTAAAATATGTGAATTTTAAGAATAAAATTTTTAGTAAATATGATGAACTTATATTATAAAAATAATTAATAAATAAATAAGTATTTTGATTTAAAATAAAAAAATATTATTTTAATAACTTCAGCATAATCGTAATTGTAATCAATGTGAAAATAATAAAAGTCATACTTGACATAAATGTGATCAAAGAACGATGATTTGAATCTATTTAGCTAAAATTAAATTTGCTATAATGAAACTAATTGTAATAAAAAGATTTTAAACAATAAAGCTTAAATAAGGAATTTATATAAGTTCATGCTTATTAGTTAATTTTTATATAAAATTAGAATATATATATATATATATATATATATATATATATATATATATATATATAATACTATGTATCTTCTAAGGTTAAATCAAATTTATCGTTTTGTATTGCTTCATTAGGTAGGTTTTAGTTACTATGGATGAGTATATTTAACCAAATATAAATACATAAGTGTATCATTTGAAAGTTTTAGAATATTGAGGTTGGTCATGGCATATCCAACATTATTTATAAAGTGCCAAATAGAAACATCTATAATAGTTATATAAAGTACCAAGTGGAAACGCATGGCTATGAGTGAACACGAGTTCTTAGTGTTTAGAGTTTACACAAATTGGTTTAATGTGCAATGTCATTACTTGAATTTGGGGTGTTTGAAACTAATGTATTTAAAGGGTTGTTTGGACTCAAATACATGATAGATGCTATAGGCATCAAATATAATAATTTGCGTGTTGTAGCTTTCAAAAACGGTCCTTGTTGATAACTTTATGTGTTCTTTTAAATATCAAAGAGAACGATAAATCTTAAGCTGTGAAGTTCTTTACCGATTATGAGTTTCTTCGTTCGCCTCTTATTTATCCAACAACTCCAATGGAAATGTTTTTTTTCCAACAACAATTATGATTCACATGCACTTATTTCTTATTTGAAATGTAAACATTACATTAATTTAATGATATCTTAAAAACTATGTTAATAAGTTATTCTCGAAGAATTAAATCACGCATTAAAACAATTATACTAAAGAATGCATTAAACAACCAAATACTTATCCAAACAAAAAACATACAAAAAATTAATTTAGTGAATAACAAACTTAAACAACAAATACAAGTCATCACAACTGATTATGCATTAAAAGACACTATATTAAAAAACTACAAACAAATATTTATAAAAAAAGTTAAACAATAATAAAAAGTCATACCCGTCGACAAGAAATTACAAACAAATATTTGACAAATAAAAAAAGTTAAATGACAATAAGAAGTCATATCCGTCCATCGGACGGGTTTTAAAACTAGTATATATATATATATATATATATATATATATATATATAGAGTGGGGTTATTCTAAAACAAAACTTATAATAAAATAAATGAGGTGAAATCTCAACCCTTGGATCAAAATCACCTAATTTGATAAAAAAAAATGGTGTCTTTTTTGTAAATTCTCAAACTTTAAGGGTAATTGTTGAAAATTATGAAAATTAAAACAGGCCCGATCAAAAAACACACACTTCACAGACTAAAAACCGATCAAAACACACAGTACACCAAATCCTCTCGAATCCATCAAATCAAACCTACTGAATCATCTCGCATCGAGATGGTTCGCACATTTATAGGACTATCGCCGCCGCTTTCTCCTACTGGTTCGCACATTATATCTTGTTTTTTTAATACATACATGTTTAATATTTCGTTTTTTAGTGTAGTTGTCTTCTCAGCTCGATTCGAATTGATATAACGTTTTCTAGCAAAGACTTAATTGTTTTTTGGTTAAAAAGACTTGTTTGGTATTCTATTTCTAATTTGCACAAAGCATCCAAAAAGGTAAAAATAGCTATAATACTACGTATATGTACTACTCTAAAAACACATTGCACTTATCACATTTAATGCACGAATTTTAAAACTAAAAAAAACAAATACAATTTTATACTACAAATATAAAATTCTAAATCCAAAATTTTATCTAAATCTGACTTTTATAAAAGTAAAAATGTAACTTTTCTAAATCTACAAATTCAAGATTTACCAATTAACATTTACTAATATTCAAAATGAAACCAAATCCAAATTAAAACCTAATAGGCCCAATATGATTTAATACAAGTGCAGGCCCAAAATTTATCTAGCCCAACAGCCTGAAACTGATCCAACAGCAAGATAACGGTAAGGACTAAAAATGAAATTGATTTAACAGATTTATCTAACTGAGGACTGTAACTGTAATATGAAGTATAACTATGAAGGACCTAATGCGTACATGACTGAAACTTATTCAATTGCATTTGTATGTATCTGTACTCACCACAGATTCATTTCTAAACTAACTGACTTCCATCAAAAACCAGTAAAAACTGAATTTCAAAGCAAGCAAACTAAGTCCTAAATCTGTCTAAGCTAAAACAATGATGACCTTCCTTCTAAAGAACATATCTCAAGCAAAATCAACAAGAACTATGCAATAGACTTAAACAGTTACTAAACAACATTTAACACAGGTAAACGTACATATAGAAATCAGAATTACACTAAGATTACAAGCTAGCTGATCAAACTATATTTTGCGGGAAAGTAAAAGGCGCTTAACCATGACATCCGAAGTAAGACCGTTGAGTCGAGAAGCGCGGCGCTGAGCCGGCTTAAAACCAAACATCCCTAAACATCAAATCTACTGCTATCTTCAACAAATCCAAACACCACCAATCTGCTGATCTACTCTTTCGAATAACAATCTGATTTCAACTGACTTTCTAACAGTAACTCCAAAACGTGCAAACCTGCAAAATCAAAACAAAGCAAAGAAAACTGGACGAAATCTCTCGATTCTGAAACTAAATGAATTGATCTAAATTGATCAATTTCTTCGAACTGTTAACCGAAACTCTAGCTGATAACAAAAAGCTGGAACAAACTAAATTTGATGTAGAACCTATGCTGATATGCTAAATTTGGATATGTAACTGATATGCTGATATGAAGAAACTAAATTTAAAGGTAACAGTTCTAGAAAACTTGAATTATCAAAAGCTTGACATAAGCTTTTGGAACTTATGAGATTATCAGTTCTACAAACTTATTTAAACAAGCTTATAACGAGAAATTCCATTTAAACTGATTAAGCTGAAAAACTTTTAAAACTATATCACTCAACCAAACTGTAAAAAAAACTGATTATTCAATATAGCATTAACTGATACCAAACAACCCCTTCGCGTCTTAATCAATATCAAACTAACTAAAATCAATATCAAACGAGTACCATTCATCATATCCTGAAATCATATCTAATAAGCTAGAAAAGAACTAACTCTTTAACGAAAAGTAACAAGATGTGAGAAAGATTTGAACAGTAACAAGAAAGCTTAAATCTTCATTAATGGTGAAAGAAAAGAAACGGTTACAAAGCTCAACTGATTAACAGCTTTATCTAACTGATTAACAGAAAGCTTAACAAGACAAGATGAGAGAAATTCTAACTAACTATTTCTACTCCTAACTAACTAGGTGAAACTACTCCTATGCTAACCAATTGAAATGAGAGCTCTCGTCTTCTTTATATAGCCAGCGAAAGGAGGTGTTGTGACGTGTTCAATCCAATGAGGATTGGACACGTGTTTAATACGAGGATAAAACTCGTCCTTCATCATCTTCCAATTTGGGGCTTTCTTTGTTCTTCCTTCTTGATCTAATTAAGTTGTACCTCCATGTAGAGAAGAAAGAGGGGAGTATTTTTGTAGTTGTAATCTTCGCTTGATTCTTTCTTGATCGTCCTCAATATGGGTTTGCAGGTGCGAGTGGATAAAGGATATAACTCTTTCTCTCTCTTCGTTGGGAAGAAGAAGACAGACGTGTATGTTTTGTGTTTTGACCGAATCTGGTCAATGGACCAAGATAAATATGAAAAGTTTAATTAACTTTTCAATTAATTCTCTTTTGGTCCCTCCAATTTTAATTTCTTTCCAAATGTGTATAAAGCTTTTAAGTAAACTCTTTTTCATCCTTTGAATTATAGAAAGTTGTAAGCTTAGTCCTCCATCTTTGGAAATTTGGCAAATAAGGTCCTTGATCTTTAACAATATGGCATGATTGGCCCTTGAAAGCATCTTTCGTCTCTTTCTTCGTCTTTTGATCAAATAAGTCCTTGAAAACTCGTCTTTGTTCCAAATGTACCTATATTACCTGAAAATTACACAAACACAAAATACACACGTAATTCTGATAATTTACGGTTTAATATAAGGTATTTGACTGTGTTTTGAGTGGTATTTGGATCATTATTGATGAGTGTTTTCACACTTATCAACTCCCCTCCACTTGACCATTGCCATGTCCTCATGCAATGCAGCATTTTAAAGCACCAAGTTACACTTTTCTCATAATTAACCAACCTTGGCCATTTTATGATTTAATAACGATACTATGCTATATGATGAATGGTTTTGAATATTTACAATGCAATGCAAAAGAATCAATTCTATTTATATAATTTTGATTTTTATTGAAATGGTTTTGATGGAAATAACTCATAAAGAAATCAATGACTTAGATTAGGGCTTTGGTACCATGAACATTTATCACCCTCAAGTTTCACTTTCCCCATACCAAGCTTATAAATGGGATCATTGCATTCACAAGTTAAAAGTGCATCAACTTATTCATGACAATTAAATGTGGAACCGGTTATTAATTGAGCAAATTGCTTGTGGGCAAATTTGTCATTATTCAAGTGTGAAATATAAGAAATGTAAAATCCGAAAATAAGGAAGCACGGTTTTAATCCTAAGTAATCATCTCATCCATTACTTGAAAAACCGCTCACAATTAATATAAGTCCGTTTCAAGAGTAATAAGTCATTCGCCTTATGTGTAAAATCCTCATGTCATGCTTTCATAAGTAACTACACACTCGCTAAGGAAAGAAAAATAAAACTCACGCAATAATTTACATCCGCATCTTTTTGAGATTTTGGATCTTCAACCCCGCAACCCGTCAAGGTAATATTGGATTGGAGCAATCTATTGAATCCCCGCAACCCGTCAAGGTAATATTGGAACTCAATAGTCACTATAATTAACACCACACTGCCCCTCTTGGGAGTCTTGCATTATTTTTTTTTCTTTTTCTTTTTTTTTTCTAGCCACTCATTTTTTTTCATAAGCCGCTCTTATTTTTCTTTATTCCTCACCAAGAAATTTGCAAAGAAGAAAAGGAAAAACACCCGCTAAATATGGAGCATGACATAAGTCTAGTACACATAAAACGTGCTAACTTAGAATCTTAAGACGTACTCATATTAACCATGAATGATTAGCCAAAAATGCATAAGAGATTACGAACCAATTAAAACCGTACTTGATTATTTATTAACAATTATATACAAGCGAAGAAAATAGAGGTCAAGAAGAGAAGGGTTTAACCACAAGTAATTGCCATGAAGTCTATCTAGCCCTTTTACACTTGCTTCAACTCTATCATTTCCCATTCTCCACAAATTTAAAATTTCAAAGAATGAAATTGGTGGAAGCTTAGCCTAATAGACCAATGAAGGACTACATGGTTAAGGATACTAGCTAGAGAATGCTAAAATAAGCAAACTCGGGTTGAGTCAAAATATCCATGGCGGGCCTAATATGTCAAAGAAGTGTAAATTTGTTAAAACTATGTTTATTATATTTTTCCCTTTTTATATATTTTTGATGAAAAATAAAAGAAGAAATATATATACAATGCAAATGTGTTATGCAAATGAAAAATGATTGATGCAAAAATCATGAATGCATATTTTTGTTGGCCAAAGTAGATCAAAAATTTGAAAAACGTTGAAAATTCAATTTTCATGTTATCATGCAAGACAATGACAAGTTCTAGGTAAGGTCACTTCGATAGAAGACCCCCCTACACTTAAGATAAACATTGTCCTCAATGTTTAAGAGTATTGGAGTAGACTCCCCTACACTTATTACATTGATTACTTTGCTTAACCCAAGTTAAGGAAGAGATAACTAAAGGGTATTCATTTTAAGCACAAGTGTTGAAAATCACAATAGCAAAAACTAATCGAAGAGAACCAGATACACGGGCCTCCTCCATAAGCTCCAAGCATGAAATATGAGAGAGCAACCCTTGAAACAAACACCAAAAGACGAAGAAAGGCACCCCTCCACTTCAACTCTACTATAACATCCTTTTAATTAAACCTAACCTATTGAAAATCTACTCTACGTTTTCTAACCTAGTTATTCAATGCTTGAGTTTTTTTAACCCTAAGTCGCTAGCTCGACTCGGCCCCGAATTAAGTTGTCCTTGGGGAAACCATCATGGAGAATAAAGGATATCACTTTGAAGCACATCTCACATGATACACTCAAACTTAGCACGTTGCCATTTACTATAAGATTTACCAAATCTGCCTCGATAAATGGAACGGTCCAACGTGTCTCAAGTTTGTCCAACATATAAAATCTCTCAAATAGGAAGCACACCAGGATCAAATACAAAGTTTCCATCTCGACAAGTGAACAACTCCAAAGTAGGTAGTATCACCAAAGTAAGCTCATACAAGAAGCGCATATCAATCGAAGGCACACTCTTAAGTGGAGTAGATGAAAACCAATATTTCCCAAATATACGGATCCCAGGATCAAAAACCTTTCCCTTCATTGGAAAATAAGAAGATGAACTCGTATCAACCATATAAGATTCCCCCTTAGTGATTAAAGCATTATGAGACAATGAAGGTGTAGGTATCAAAACATTCATAACAAGTATATCCATATTAGGCTCATCATCATCAAAAGGTGGGTAATCTTCCATAGAAGGCATAGAAAAAGGAGGATCAAGATGAATAGTGTCTTGTGAAGGAGGTGTAATCTCTATGGTCCCAAAAAGAAAGTTCTCACTAAGATGAATCTCCTCTTCCCAATTAGAATCACTATCATCAACCTCAATATCAATCTTAGCAAGATAAGCCTCTATGGTGACATCAATATCCATATGAGAATCCATATCAAAGGTTTTGGGTTCTAAAGGTGCCATAGGTGAAAAAGGATCAATCTCTAAGAGTATAGGATCTTCATCAATAACCAACTTCAAGGGTGGGAGGGTGGGAATAGAAGGCTCAAAAGAAGGTGTATTGAGAGAATCACTCAAAGGGATGATATCATCATGAAAGTCAATAGGTGCAACCTCAAAAACCGGTGAAGAAATATCAACGAAAGGTTCTTCTTCTATGGACTCATCATTATGGTTTTCATTCAAAGCTTCAATCGAAGAGATAAGATTATAGACGTTTGATAAAACCTCTCGAATATGAACATCTTCCACTTCTTCTATATGATCAACATCATCATCCAAATTAGGAAGGTCATCTTGACATGAAAAGTCCTCGGATAATATATCATAAGATGCCTCACTAGAATCACAATCATCATCCTCTACTTGTGGAAAATCTTGCATAAACTCTTCCTCAATCTCATTATCCCTTTCTTTGAACAATTCATCAAGATCAAAATCACCAAAATCACTAGTAGTAGCATGAAAGTCAACATGTGATGAAATCTCAATGTGATCATGAGGAGAAGAGCTATCAATACAAAGCTCGTCACATGGTTCAATGGAAATACCCTCAAACTCTCTTTGGATTGGGATAAGGTTCTCAACACTAGAAGCGGTTAATTCTTCTAAATTGGTGTTTGTATTAATGCTAAGAGGCTCGTCCCCCATGGTTAAAGAGTCGGTGGGTTCCACGTGAGGTAAAGATGATGAAGGTGTGTCATCATTAAGTGTCATACAACTCGAAGGATAGTAATCATCGTCATATAAGCATTGTTTAAGCAAACGAGCACGATTAGCAAAATATCGTTCTTCTTCCTCTTTTGTAGCAATCTTAAAGAGGAATTTATCTAAATTTTCCTTGAGGAACCGAGAGGAATCGTTCATCGATTCACTATACATATCACCAAATCTCTTATTATTAAACCGCGTGTTCCTTACATCATCCTCAAGAGACTTAATCTCCTCCCTTAACCACCGAGTTTCTTCTTTCATTTCCTCGATACTCATTTCTCTCATAAGATTAAGAGCCTTCAAAATATATCTATTTTTTCTTCCACTTTGCCCGAGTATAAAAGAAAGCTCATAGAGATCACTAAGAGCATAAGAAGGCGGATCCCTTGGTCGACAATCATAACCATAATGGGGTTCTTTTCCACAAAACTCACATGAATAAGTCGAAGAATAGGGTGGAGGTGGATTTCCATAATTAGGTGGATTATAGTTTTGAAAAGAGTCTTGATTGTGAAAGTTCTCATGATTGTAACCTTGAAAATTTCCATTAGTTTGAAAGCCTTCATTATTTGAAAATCCTTGATTATGAAAGGTTTCTTGATTATAGCCTTGAAAAGTATCATTATGTTGAAAACCTTCATAATTGGAAAATCCTTGGTTTTGGTATGGCACATTAAAGGTTTGATCATGAAATGATGGTGGAGGTTGTGATGAAAAACCGGAATATCCCATATAATCATTACAAGTGTAGTCCATTTGAGTGTTAGGTTGAAAATTAGGGTTCTCGGTTCCATTATAAGCATATCCCTCCCCATAATAACTATTATTTTGATCACATAAATAAGTATCGTGTGGACCTCCACAAGTCGAACAAGGCGAATAATTAGCGTTGGCGGATCGTTGTTGCAAAATCTCCAACATGGAACGAGTATCCATGTTTAACAAGGCGGCCGAATGTATATACAAGTATAATGACGTTTAAAAGCTTCCTCGGGGAAGGAAGTAATACACCAAAGGTGGTATGTTTACACGTGTGCGAGTACACGTGTAAGTAAACACGAGGAATGAGGGAGTAGCCCTCGGTCGACTTTGAAGAGAAAAGGATGATCCTCTTCGAGGTTCGATATGAAATATCCACAAGAAAGTATATATATAATTACTACTTGGGTGCAAGACCTCCAATTAAGCCTTCCTTCTTAGAATACGCACTAGTGAACGGGGGGTTAGGTGGCGCGAAGCACTTAAGTACCTATTGACCCTTAGACGGCATTTTATAGCACGTCGCCTATCTATTCACTTTAGTAGTTTGTATTCTTCGAATTATTGCCAATTGGAAGTATTTATCTATTCTTGCTTAATTTTATTTGATCGATACGCGTGTTAAGGACCGGAACGCCCCTCAACACGGTGTATTGCCTCGGCAATACTTATGGAGAATATGTATGTTGGTTGTTCTTATACGTATACTTATTTACATATAATAATATATCAAAAATATTTTTGTATTTATTTGATTTTTTTTTTTTAAGAAAAATACTATATCTACGTAAAAAGCGATGAAAATCGATATAATATATATTTTTGGGTGTAATCTTTTAGGAAAAATATTACTTTTTGGTTTTTTTATTTTTTTGGTTCAATTCTTTAGGAAAAGAATTGACTTTTGTGATTTTTTTATTTTTTTGTATTTTTATCTTTGTGATTTTTTTTTATGTTTTTGATTATAATACGTAAAAATAACGTTCACAAAGTGAACGGATCCCAAAATCCAATCGTCTCACTCGAAATCGTTAATCGTCACGAAAAGAACCGGCAGCGGCGCCATTTAATATTTCGTTTTTTAGTGTAGTTGTCTTCTCAGCTCGATTCGAATTGATATAACGTTTTCTAGCAAAGACTTAATTGTTTTTTGGTTAAAAAGACTTGTTTGGTATTCTATTTCTAATTTGCACAAAGCATCCAAAAAGGTAAAAATAGCTATAATACTACGTATATGTACTACTCTAAAAACACATTGCACTTATCACATTTAATGCACGAATTTTAAAACTAAAAAAAACAAATACAATTTTATACTACAAATATAAAATTCTAAATCCAAAATTTTATCTAAATCTGACTTTTATAAAAGTAAAAATGTAACTTTTCTAAATCTACAAATTCAAGATTTACCAATTAACATTTACTAATATTCAAAATGAAACCAAATCCAAATTAAAACCTAATAGGCCCAATATGATTTAATACAAGTGCAGGCCCAAAATTTATCTAGCCCAACAGCCTGAAACTGATCCAACAGCAAGATAACGGTAAGGACTAAAAATGAAATTGATTTAACAGATTTATCTAACTGAGGACTGTAACTGTAATATGAAGTATAACTATGAAGGACCTAATGCGTACATGACTGAAACTTATTCAATTGCATTTGTATGTATCTGTACTCACCACAGATTCATTTCTAAACTAACTGACTTCCATCAAAAACCAGTAAAAACTGAATTTCAAAGCAAGCAAACTAAGTCCTAAATCTGTCTAAGCTAAAACAATGATGACCTTCCTTCTAAAGAACATATCTCAAGCAAAATCAACAAGAACTATGCAATAGACTTAAACAGTTACTAAACAACATTTAACACAGGTAAACGTACATATAGAAATCAGAATTACACTAAGATTACAAGCTAGCTGATCAAACTATATTTTGCGGGAAAGTAAAAGGCGCTTAACCATGACATCCGAAGTAAGACCGTTGAGTCGAGAAGCGCGGCGCTGAGCCGGCTTAAAACCAAACATCCCTAAACATCAAATCTACTGCTATCTTCAACAAATCCAAACACCACCAATCTGCTGATCTACTCTTTCGAATAACAATCTGATTTCAACTGACTTTCTAACAGTAACTCCAAAACGTGCAAACCTGCAAAATCAAAACAAAGCAAAGAAAACTGGACGAAATCTCTCGATTCTGAAACTAAATGAATTGATCTAAATTGATCAATTTCTTCGAACTGTTAACCGAAACTCTAGCTGATAACAAAAAGCTGGAACAAACTAAATTTGATGTAGAACCTATGCTGATATGCTAAATTTGGATATGTAACTGATATGCTGATATGAAGAAACTAAATTTAAAGGTAACAGTTCTAGAAAACTTGAATTATCAAAAGCTTGACATAAGCTTTTGGAACTTATGAGATTATCAGTTCTACAAACTTATTTAAACAAGCTTATAACGAGAAATTCCATTTAAACTGATTAAGCTGAAAAACTTTTAAAACTATATCACTCAACCAAACTGTAAAAAAAACTGATTATTCAATATAGCATTAACTGATACCAAACAACCCCTTCGCGTCTTAATCAATATCAAACTAACTAAAATCAATATCAAACGAGTACCATTCATCATATCCTGAAATCATATCTAATAAGCTAGAAAAGAACTAACTCTTTAACGAAAAGTAACAAGATGTGAGAAAGATTTGAACAGTAACAAGAAAGCTTAAATCTTCATTAATGGTGAAAGAAAAGAAACGGTTACAAAGCTCAACTGATTAACAGCTTTATCTAACTGATTAACAGAAAGCTTAACAAGACAAGATGAGAGAAATTCTAACTAACTATTTCTACTCCTAACTAACTAGGTGAAACTACTCCTATGCTAACCAATTGAAATGAGAGCTCTCGTCTTCTTTATATAGCCAGCGAAAGGAGGTGTTGTGACGTGTTCAATCCAATGAGGATTGGACACGTGTTTAATACGAGGATAAAACTCGTCCTTCATCATCTTCCAATTTGGGGCTTTCTTTGTTCTTCCTTCTTGATCTAATTAAGTTGTACCTCCATGTAGAGAAGAAAGAGGGGAGTATTTTTGTAGTTGTAATCTTCGCTTGATTCTTTCTTGATCGTCCTCAATATGGGTTTGCAGGTGCGAGTGGATAAAGGATATAACTCTTTCTCTCTCTTCGTTGGGAAGAAGAAGACAGACGTGTATGTTTTGTGTTTTGACCGAATCTGGTCAATGGACCAAGATAAATATGAAAAGTTTAATTAACTTTTCAATTAATTCTCTTTTGGTCCCTCCAATTTTAATTTCTTTCCAAATGTGTATAAAGCTTTTAAGTAAACTCTTTTTCATCCTTTGAATTATAGAAAGTTGTAAGCTTAGTCCTCCATCTTTGGAAATTTGGCAAATAAGGTCCTTGATCTTTAACAATATGGCATGATTGGCCCTTGAAAGCATCTTTCGTCTCTTTCTTCGTCTTTTGATCAAATAAGTCCTTGAAAACTCGTCTTTGTTCCAAATGTACCTATATTACCTGAAAATTACACAAACACAAAATACACACGTAATTCTGATAATTTACGGTTTAATATAAGGTATTTGACTGTGTTTTGAGTGGTATTTGGATCATTATTGATGAGTGTTTTCACACTTATCAATGTTCTTAGATCTGTAAACAAATATAGAAAATGTGAAAGTTGTATACAAAGTGTTTGATAAAATGTCTAAACTAGACTTTATAACTGTGATAAACTTAATTCACAATGTGATGCAGTAAGATATACAGTAATGGAGTAGATCGTAACTGCAATTCGGTAGAATCATACATGTGACGCAGTAGGATATAAAGTAATGTAGTAGAGCGTAACAGTAATGTAGTAAAAGCTATTTGTAGTGTTTTTAGAGTTTTTACTGAATCACAACTTTATTTCTACTACATTATATTTATACTCTGGTGCATATGCTTGAGTAGGATAAGTTGTATTTTGAGGTTTTGTCGAAATTAAGTATTTGTATGTAATATAGAAGTTATTTGGTAAAATTATAACTGTGATGGAGTAGGATTTACACTATGATTGAGTAAAATTAATACTATGATGGTGTAAAACTAATACTATGCATGTGATTTGGTAAAATTTTAATAATAATAAGCAAATTTTATTCTACTGCATTATAGTTAAATTTTAATGCACTGTAATGCAGTAGGTCACTTGCATTGTTCTTTCTACTACATTACTGTTTAATTTTAATGCACTGTAATATATTATGATACTTGCATTTTTCTTTCTACTACATTACAGTTTAATTAGTTGCATTGTAATGAAGTAGGTTACGTACATTCTTCATATGCATTAAAACTTTATTTCTAATACATTAAGGTTTAAATTCTAATGCATTTAATGCAGTAGGTTACTCGTGTTGTTCATATGCATGATTTACTACATTGCAGCTTTATTTCTACTACATTACAGTTTAATTTTAATGCATTGTAATGAAGTAGGTTACATACATTCTTCATATGCATGATTTAATGCATTAAAACTTTATTTCTACTACATTAAGGTTCAAATTCTAATGCATTTAATGCAGTAGGTTACTCGTGTTGTTCATATAATTGATTTACTACATTGCAGCTTTATTTCTACTACATTACAGTTTAATTTTAATGCATTGTAATGAAGTAGGTTACGTACATTCTTCATATGCATGATTTAATGTATTAAAACTTTATTTCTACTACATTAAGGTTTAAATTCTAATGCATTTAATGAGTAGGTTACTCGTGTTGTTCATATGCATGATTTACTACATTGCAGCTTTGTTTCTACTACATTACAGTTTAATTTTAATGCATTGTAATGAAGTAGGTTTACGTACATTCTTCATATGCATGATTTACTGTATTAAAAACTTATTTCTACTACATTAAGGTTTAAATTCTAATGCATTTAATGCAGTAGGTTACTCGTGTTGTTCATATGCATGATTTACTACATTGAAACTTAATTTCTACTACATTACAGTTTAATTTTAATGCATTGTAATGAAGTAGGTTACGTACATTCTTCATATGCATGAGTTAATGCATTAAAATTTATTTCTACTACATTAAGTTCTAAGTTCTAATGCATTTAATGCAGTAGGTTACTCGTGTTGTTCATATGCATGATTTACTATATTGCAGCTTTATTTCTACTACATTACAGTTTAATTTTAATGCATTGTAATGAAGTAGGTTACGTACATTCTTCATATGCATGAATTAATGCATTGAAACTACTACAAACAGGACAAAAACCACTACATTGAGTAATGAACTAGAACTTGAACTGAAATGCAGTAGGATTGTGTGTGATGTACTAAAATGTGAACTGAATGTAGTAGGATTGTGTGTGATGTATTAGAACTGAAACACAGTAGGTTTTTATATTTATTGTTTTTAATGCATTACAAATTAATATTTACCATCTTATACTGCATGATAGTTTAGATTCTAATCTATCACATAATATATTTTGGTATTCTCATGAATAAATATTTGAACTGTTGTTACATAGGGAAAAATGCAGGTGACAAAGCAAGGTGCATTAACAAGCCACAAATACTAGATTGCATCCTCTAATACCAAATGATACACTCCTATTCAAAAACGGTGCGGTACAAAGATACATTGAACGCGTAACAAAGATTATTGGAGGATACTCGTGGATCATTTGAAAACAATGTTTAAATTTTATTAGATGTAACACTTTGGAATACTTAATGTCTACACAATATTGTACATTTTGATGATGACAGTGTTTGTTCGTACTCATATTTTATATTCTACTATATTTTTTTGTCTTTAATTCCACTGCATTTATATCTTTCATTCTACTGCATTATAGTTATATTATGTTGCACTACACCAAATATTCTACTGCATTGCAATCATACATTAAGCATCACAATATATTTTGTTAATGCGCTAAAGTTATAAAGTTAGTACATCTCAGTTTTAAAAAAGTTAATGTATTAAAATGTATCTTAAAACTAGTACATCTCACTTAAAATTCTATTACCCGAATGAATAACAGTAAAAAAATAAAAGAAAAAAGTAGAAAAGACATCATTTTCGGTGTTGTAGATTCTTTTAAACGAGCTCTCTTTGGCAAATCTTTTTTCTTTTCTTGGATTTCTTTGATGTTGGTAATAATTTGGTAAAGTCTTAGAATTGTGACATCCTTTCTCTCCACATATGAACAAGCCATTCTCTTCGATAGTCCTTCAGCTCTGGGTCTAAACCTTGAAAAGTATTTAGAACATTTAGTAGTAATAATGCTGTAATGCAGTAAAAATAACAGTGTAATGAAGTGTAAAAATATTCTAATGTGGTAGAAATAACACTATAATGTAGCAGAAATAACACTATAATTTATTTTCTACTGAATTATAGTTTAAAAGAAAACAAGATGAAAAGAGATTATATAAAACTATAACTCAGTAGAACATAAGATATAATTCAGTAGAAGATACACTAGAATTCAGTAGCAGATAAACTTTAATTCAGTAGAAGATAAAATATAATTTGGTAGAACAAAAAATATTAATTTAGTAGAACATAAATTGTAATTCAGTAGAAGGTAAACTCCAGTTCAGTAGAACATAAACTATAAATTAGTAGAACATAAACTATAATTTAGTTGTGCTCCAACGTCTTAATTCTACTCCATTACACTTATAATTTACCAAATCACATGCATAGTATTAGTTTTACTCCATCATAATATGAATTCTACTCAATCATAGTGTTAATCCTACTCCATCACAGTTATAATTTTACCAAATCACTTCTATATTACATACAATTACTTAATTTCGACAAAACCTCAATCACAACTTTAACCTACTCAAGCATATTCACATTAAAAATAATCATACTCCATTACAGTTCTAATTTTACCAAATCACATGTATAGTATTAGTTTACTCTATCATAATATGAATTCTACTCAATCATAGTGTTAATCCTACTCCATCACAGTTATAATTTAACAAATCACATGCATAGTATTAGTTTACTCCATCATAATATGAATTCTACTCAATCATAGTGTTAATCCTACTCGATCACAGTTATAATTTTACCAAATAACTTCTATATTACATACAATTACTTAATTTCGACAAAACCTCAATCACAACTTTAACCTACTCAAGCATATTCACATTAAAAATAATCATACTCCATTACAGTTCTAATTTTACCCAAATCACATGCATAGTATTAGTTTACTCCATCATAATATGAATTCTACTCAATCATAGTGTTAATCCTACTCTGTCACAGTTATATTTTACTAAATCAGTTCTATATTACATACAAATACTTAATTTCTACAAAAGCTCAAATACAACTTTATCCTACTCAAGCATATGCACCGGAGTATAAATATAATGTAGTAGAAATAAAGTTTCAGTAAAAACTATAAAAACACTACAAATAGCTTTTACTGCATTACTGTTACGTTCTACTACATTAGTACAAATAGCTTTTACTGCATTACTGTTACGTTCTACTACATTACTTTATATCCTACTGCGTCACATGTATGTTTCTACCGCATTGTAGTTATGATCTACTCCATTACTGTATATATGTGATTCTACTCCATCAATACGTTATTTTACTACATCACTATGTTATTTTACTACATCACGAGTAACCTACTGTGTTTCGAATTTAAACCTTAATGTAGTAGAAATAAATTTTTAATGCAGTAAATCATGCATATGAAGAATGTAAGTAACCTACTCCATTATAATGCCTTAAAATTAAATTGTAATGCAGTAGAAAGAACATTGCAATTAACCTACTGCACTACAATGCATTAAATCATGCATATGAACAATGGAAGTAACCTACCGCATTACAATGTATTAAAATTAAACTGTAATGCAGTAGAAAGAACAATGCAAGTAACCTACTGCATTACAGTGCATTAAAATTTAAACTATAATGCAGTAGAAAGAACAATGCAAGTAACCTACTGCATTACAGTGCATTAAAATTAAACTGTAATGTAGTAGAAAGAACAATGCAAGTGACCTACTGCATTACAGTGCATTAAAATTTGAACTGTAATGCAGTAGAAATAACTATAATGCATCTTAGTACATGTTCCACTCTACCACACACAATCCTACTGCATCTCTGATCACTTTCTAGTACATCAGACAAAATCATACTACATTACAGTTATAATTTACCAAAACACATTTGTAAAGTCTAGTTGAGACATTTTAGCAAACACCTTGTATGCAACTTTCTTAAACATAAAAACTTTCAGTAAAACATACATATAATGCGGTACGAACTAAAGA